>CM053600.1:168910365-168947200 GCA_028646575.1 Pseudocheirus occidentalis
GATATGCATGAAAACAATGAGAGCATCCACCCAACAAGATTATACTTTCCTTGCACATCTGCCTAATGACCTTTGTAGAACTGGGGAGCTAATGTGGCCAAGGACCTTGAAAGTCTTGGCCTACAACAATTGGATAGTGGAGTTTGAGGATTAGAAATAGTGAGTATAGGAGGTTAGATCACACATGGATTCTGTCCTGGGCCTCTTCTCTAGTCCTTTTATGCTACTGTGCATGGCAATCACATTAGCAGACACATCCTCTCTTTTGTTCCCCAATCACTCTCTGATCTTCCCTCTCTTACCAGGAGTATTCTATACCCCCAAAAGTTCTAGGCTAGCATTTGTGTATTCTATCAATATATTTTAAGACCTGTGACCATGACAGTGAAAAGTTGAGGATATCACCTAAGCTGTGGAATCTGAGGGCCCTGGAGGACAGTGGTACCTTCAATAGTAATAAGAAAGTTTGTAAGAAAGGAAGGTTTGGAAAGATAATGGGTTCAGTTTCACACCTGCTGAGTTTCAAGCATTTATAGGACATCTAATTTGAGATATCTGAAAAGCAGTCTGAGATTGGAGACTGGAGATGTGCAGAGAGGTTAGGGCAGAAAAGGAAGAGTTGAAAATGATCGGTATAGAAATAATAACTAAACCCACAGGAACTAATGTGATGACCTAGTATAGTAGTACTGAGGGAGTAGAGAAAAGGGTCTAGGACAGAAACCAAGTATGAACCTCCTACACTCAAATACTAGCAGAGGTTGCTACAAGCAAGGAATATGTTGAGCAGACTCAAGGTACCCTTGGTCACCTTGTCTCTGGGTCCTTGATCTAGGAAAGAGTCATAGCCCTCTTGGGCAGGAAGAGTATAAAAAGTAGTTTTTAGACCTTTGGTGGGAAGCTCTTTTGATCCCAGACACCTCTTGTCTACTCTTTATCCTTGCTAATGGTTTTTAATCTTCCAAATTGGGACTATTTCTCCTGGCCTAACTTGAAAGTATTGCTAGTAAATAACTGTTTGCAGTCTCAAAATCTGAATAATCCCTTTCACCTGGTTCAGAATAGCAACCGGGCAGCAGCATTTCCTAAACTATATTTAGTAGAACTCTATTATTGTTTTAATAAGAATTGGGATACTGGGGGTGGGGTGGATCACTTTAGCTATATTTTCACCTTTCAATATATGAAACATAGAAAATGGGAATGAAATCAAGAATAGCTACTATGTGTAGTATAGTAGGGTTTCTGTTTTTTTCTCTCTTTGGGGGGGTAAAAATCCTTATATTATTCTATTTTGTTTCCAAATCACCCTCCCTCCCCAATCTTCCCTTTACTACCAGGGGTATTCTATACCTCCCAGAAAGTGTAGACTAGCACTTACAGATTCTATTAATATATTTTAAAACCAGAGGAGTTTTCCTGGTCCATATGTTTGAAAAAAAATTGTTTAAGTGATCTCTTTTCTTACTAAAAACACATAAGTATGGCTAAAATTACAATCAATGAATGATTTTTGAGCAGAATTAAATTCTTTCTACCTTACTTATCGAGACCATTTTCCAATGTCATTAACATTACAAGATGACTTGGATTCAGTAAGGATTTCTGAAATAGCTAGAGAAATTCAGATTTTGTATCTTAGATTTAAACCTGGAAAGGTCCTCAGAGGTCAGCTGATCCAACCTTCTTATTTTACTTATGAAGAAATTGAGTACATCAAGGAATAGGGATAGCAACAATTTCTAAATCTGTTCTGGATAACCTTTTCTCTTTCCTTCTGGGGAGATTATAAGAAGATCAAAAGACTAGAAATAGAAGTCAAATTAATAATCAGGCTTTTAGGCATAATTTTTGTTGTTCAGTCATTCCAGTTTTGTCCATCTCTTCATGACCCCATTTGGGGTTTCCTTGGCAAAGATACTGGAGTAGTTTGCCAATTTCTTCTCCCGCTCACTTTACAGATGAGGAAACTGAGGCAAACAGGGTTAAGTGACTTGCCCAGGGTAACACAGATAATAATTATATGAAACTGTGTGTGAATTCGTGTCTTCCTGACTCCTGATGCAGTACTCTATCCACTGAACCACCCAGCTGTCCTTGTACATAATAGCCAATACTCCAAGGTTTACAGACCATTTTACATATTTTTTTTATTTAATCCTCACATTTATCCATGGGATATGGGTACCCCATATTCCACATGAGCAAAATGAAACTAAGAGATATTACTATATACCCATTATCACATAACAACTGAGTCTCAGGTAGAGCATTAAAATTCTGCTTTCTCCTGATTGTATAAATGCAGGGTTCTTTTCACTACACTGCCCACACTGCATTGAGTATGCCAGTATTTTAAAAGTATTTCTTGGTCCAACTTACATTAAAACTACTTTTCAGTTGTGTTAACAATAACCTCTCGCCACTAACTTGTTCATAACCATCAACGTTTTGAGTGGGGAATTCAACACAGATGTGTGGTTTCTTTGGCAGCAATGCATATTATTTCATGCTTTAAAAAAATGGTAGGAAGCTGTATCTACACTGACTGAAAACAAAATAGTTCATCAAATTCAATGACTCTTGCATACATATACTAGGAAGAAAAAAAAACAAATCCTACAAATAAAACACTAAATGGTTTTTTTATTTATTTCAACTTTCACATCAAAGTCATCAGTTTTCCCAGACCATTTTGGAGTAGATCATTGTATATTTTTTCTGATAATGGATTGCTAGATTAATTTAAGAACCATAAGAAAATTTTATGTCATTGGAAAATTTTGTCACTATGAATGATATTGTGGTATGCTATTGATGGGGAATGAGAAGTAAGTATTGTGAATGTACACTTATGGAGAAGTATTTGTCCCTTGTTAGGGACAACTGATCAGACGATGCTTCTCAAATTAAAATCCTTTTTTTTTTTACCATAAGGATCATTTATGACTTGTTATACATAAAAAAGCTATATCTGTTTCCAAGGCACCCACTATTCTAGAGTTCTAGGTAATTTAAGGAGGAAGAAAATAGTAAAGTCTTAGGGGATTGTGATGTTTGAGCTGAGTTCCAAAGGAACTTAAGGATTCTGAGTAGTGGGGGTTATCATACATAGTCCTCTCAATTTTGCAAAGGACTCCAAAAAGACTAAGAGATCGGTGATTTTATCCCCCTTCCTTATCCTATCTCTGAGACTGAGAGAAATTGAGTGACTTTGTCAGGGTCACACAGCTAGTGTTTCAGGCAAGATTTACACTGAAGTCTTCCTTTCAGCTTTCCCATACACTAGTAGTAATCGTGGCTACACCTTAGAAGGGAGGAGAAATGTGAACTGAAACTGACAAGTTTTATATGAAGTAGAATGTGGGGAGCATTCAGTGCTAGGCTAAGAGGTTCCTACTTTATCCTGGAGGAAAAACAAAACAAAATGAAGAAACAAAAAAAAAACAAATTGGTAAAGGTTTTGGAACTTGGGAAAGGTGTGACCAGACTTTTGTCTAAGTAATTTTATTTTGGCAGCTTTTTGGAGGATAGATTGGAGAAGAGACAGACTAGAAGTAGGGAGAAAAATCATATAATATTTATGGACAAAGGGACAGGAATAAGGTAGAAGGGACTCAGGCTTAATGCAAAATTATAAATGTATGTGCCTAGGAACACGGTGGTGCCCTTGAAAGAAAAAAGAAGGGAGTTTGGAGGCTATAAAATAGTAGGGGAAAAGACAACATGTTCAAATATGCACATTTTTTGTTAAAGATTGTAAGTGGAAAATTAGGTAAGTTATTCAGCAAGGAATTTGTTATGTACAGCTAGAGATCAGAAGTGATTGTCTCTGGACATAAAAATCTGGGTGTCACATAACTGAAGATGATAATTAAACCCATGAGAGCAAATAAGATGGCCAAGAGAATGCAGTGAGGAGAAAACGTCGGCCGTCATCACACCTTCTTTTCTTTTCTCTCTAATCTCTTCCCGTCAAAACACCTCAATGTATATTTAATATATGGTGACTAATTTGAAGTAGCTGGCATGGAAAAAGCTACTTTGTAAAATATGGGTTGGGATAAGAAAAAATTTTTAAAAGGCTAAATAATATAGACTGTTCAAGAAGACTCATTAGGATACCATTAATGAGAGATTCAGAAGATACTAACAAACGAGATCAGTAAAAGCTGTAAGTGACTAGAGCAAAACAGATAGAAAATAACTGGGAAACTGATGTATAAACCAATTCAGAATCAATTCTATGTGGCAATCAAATCACAAACTCTTACAACAAAGATTAAAATCATTATCTAATTGGAAGTCTAAAAATGAGAAGATAATGCATTCAATTAACACAGATCCAACATGACCTTTTAAAATAAGTATTGATGCTAAACAAAATGGGGGAAAAGAAACTTAAAGACATTAACACTGTCATCATTTTTCATAGCACTTTAATGATGCAAAACATTTTCCAAAATAAAGAAATGGAAAAGACATCTAAATCTCACCCACCCATCAGATATAATCTTATCAAGAACTGAGAAGTGGCAACAAAGTAAATTATGGATTTAAAACACATTTATTTAGAAAACAATATGAAAGAGAATGAAAGGCCATGAAGAAAACATTCCCTAAGAGTGAAAGTAAATGCAATGAAAATTAAAATTTTAGAGAACCTAGATAACCCAGTTCATATCAAGAACATTTGTAGATGAAACTGAAAGGACCACAAATACTTATGAATGAGAACATAGCTTTGAGCGTTCCATCATAATGTTCTCTTGTCAATAAAACTGATAGTATCTCCACATTTGAGCTTATATACTTACTGAGGAAACAGCAGTGACTTTCAAGGGGAAAAAAAGAAACTCAGGGAAGATAAATAAAACCCAGTTTTACTGAGAAGAAATGTATGTAGGAGGCAACATCTTTTTTAAAGTCCCTCATGGTCCAACTGTCTAGATATCTCAAAATGGGGAAAGGTTATTAAAACATGGAAAAAATAATGATATTTTAAAAGGTAATTGTAACACATTAGCAACTACTACCAACATATATTCCTACTTCATGTCTTTTTCCCCTTTTTCTTTCAACCATACTTTTGATTTCATCAACGTAGGGAGTGAATAACTTACTCCAAAAGTGAAGATTTATACCTTCTTTGAAACTTACAAATATATAGAAGTTTAGTGACTTGCTCAGGAATACATAGCCAATAAAGGACAGAGGTGGGGCTTAAACTGATGTCTTCTTCCTCTCTCCAATTAGTAACAACTCCCTAAAGACTATACCATGCCAACTTTCATGATCATCACCATGGCATGGATGTGTTTGTTAAGCTGTAACATTTAAATAATACTTCAATATGTTATCTTATTTGGCCCTCACAGAAATCCTGGAAGATAAGTACTATAGAGATTATTATCCCCACTTGATGAATGAGGAAACTAAGGCTCAAAATGTTAAGAAACATTCCCATGATCACTTGGGTGTCAGAGAATTAATCTCTAGGTTGTTCATGGCTTCCAGTCCAGCATTCTTTACACTATACACCACACTACCTTTTAATCTTTAGGTGAGTGACCTGTGCAGTCACCAGTGATGTCTTTGAAGAAAACATGAGAAGGGAAAAAGGAGAACTTCACCTATAAAACTCTACCCAACTCACCTCACAGTCACGATATGTAATTCAGTAAATTAGTGGGAGACTGTAGGATATTCTGAAGTTATTTGTTGATTACCAAATACATACATACACACACACACACACACACACACACTACACTACTCCGTAGAACAAAATATAGTTTAAATGTATTTCCTCAAAATTTTATCTGCCATTCACTTTTTAAGGTTATATGAGATTCTACAACAGATGTAAGTACAATGATAACTTTATTTCACTGAGAATTCATCGAGTACAGGCATCCAATGAGACATAAAATAAGGAGACATAAGATCCCCAAATGTATTCAATAGTATCATTGAGGATCTTTTGTGCAAAATCCAAATAAAAGAGTAATAATAGGAACATGGGTTTCAAGTGGAAAGGGACCTCAGATGTATCTAGTCCAACTCATCACTTTTGTACTAAGTAACCTAATGATTAGATAAATGAAATGACTTTCACAAAATCACACAGGTAAATGGCAGTGCCAGGATTTGAACTATTACCATTTGACTCCAAAACTTGGCCTTTATCCACTGCAGTATTTCCAGTCATGGAGATTCTTCATATAGACCTGTTTGTAAATAGAATTATGCCAGCTACACAAAGCCCAGAACACTACAGTTCCACCTCAATGTGATCCATGAATTGATCTAACAATTCACACTAGAGAAGAATGAGGAAGCTTATTGCCCAATTTATGGCATGCACTTGGGAAATGGCCTATTTAATTAATTCATCAGTAGCTTTATCCTGGTTGAGGGCTGCATGTAAACAGCAAGCTTACCATAGACTGAAGGAAGAGGAAAACTGGCTAGGTCTCACTTGGGAAAGTGGATAGTGTTTTCAATTATTCCATTCTTCTCACTATCATAAAAGTCCATTTTTCAATGCCAATATTCTCCCAGTGGTGCACTATGGTTTGAAGGCGTGGAACTATACATTAGAAGGCTAAAAGCAGCATTAGGAATGTCCTACCATCTGACCTCTACCTCTTAGCTTCATTGACTTCCTTCAAACTTCATCGTATATCCCATTAACTCTGGGAGGCTTTTCCCAGTCTACTCAGCTTCTAGCACCTTTCCCTCTCAAATTCACCTTCCATAACTTCATTGATTACATGTTGTCTGCTTCATTAGAATGGAAACTCTTTGAGGACATAGACTGTATTGTGGTCTTTATTTGTCATCTTATAACCTAGTAGAATGCATAAATATTATTGACTAGATTTGATTTGAAGGTGATCTAAATTTCTCAGGGAAACAAGTGGTGGATATAAATGGGCAATAATGACTTTTGCATTGGGGGGGAAGGAGGGAGAGACATCATTGCTGACTCCAAGAAGGGAGTGCCAGTAGCAAAAAAAAAAAAATAGGGCAATCTAAATGTCACACTGGTAGACAGTTTTAAAGGAATGAGAGAAAAGATTCCCAGAATATTGTGTACACCCCCTGTTGAAGCCTGAAGGAAAGACTTAGACAATAATGCCCTAGGATTGCTAGGCATAGACTGTCATTGGCACTAATTTTAAAATTCCCAGAGAACAGTCATATGTTGTTACTTTCCTATTTCCCCTAGGACCTAGTCTTTATATCTTTATATACATATATATGTAAATTGTGAACCTAGAAAATGTGTATTGATTATTGATTAAGTACTACATAGAAGAGTGCAAGATTTGGAGTTAGGAACACCTGGGATCAAATCCCACTTTTGACACTTAACTGGGTGTGTGATCATAGATAAGTCATTTAATTTCTAAGAGCCTCAATTCCTTTATCTGTAAACTGTGGCTAACACCAGTAGTACCTACTCACAGGGCATTAAGAAGCTCGAATCATAATATCCATAAAATGCTTTGCAAATTTAAAATGTGCTATACTGTACATTATTATTATGGATTATTAAAATACATGTGGGGAATTCTTTCTGCTTTCATTCCTTAGCTCTCACTTTTTAATTAATTGATTTAAAAAGGCTCCTGGGGGGGGGGTATTCAATATTTTAAGGATAAGAATTTACATCTTTATAAAAGGAGGAAGCAAGATAGAAATCCCATTCAAGCCTGGTACTATTTTAAAATGAACAAGAAACTCAAGAATTCTACCGATTTGCGGAAATTAAATAGGTTACCTCATTTTCTTGCTATCGCGGCCATGCAAGCTGCCTCGCTTGACCAAATGACTAACCTCCTTACAAAGATACAGGAATTAAGGCTCTGACAAAGAATGTGTGATAATATTAGTAAGTCTGAAATAGCTAAGAATGACTTAATAATTAATTTAGCTTTTCACATGTTCAAAATAGTTATATCTTATTAGTGCCAACTCTTTCCAAAGGATGTAGTTTTAGGGCTGCTCTTGCTCCCAGCAGGAACATTGAAAGAATTTTAAAGATTCTTATAGACCTGTCTATATCAAGCTGAGTCAATTTTTTACTTGCTATTTAAAGTCTAGTGCTTACCTCCTGGTTTTCTGTCTTAGTATGAAACTAATTTGGGGTTCTCTGACTCCTGTCAGAATTATAAAAGGACCTCTCGCCAGAAAGTCCAATGCCATCATTTAGTATTTTACCACGGCAATTATTTAGGTCTGGAAGACTCATGTATATTTTCTAAGCTTTTACATTTTATTGTTGGGACCCTTTTAACTATTTTAACTGTTAAGAAATGTCTTTCCTTTCACAGTTTATCAGGTCTCTGTGCTTAAAAGAATGATAATAATTATAACAACAATAATTGGCATCTATATATCACTTTAAAGTTTGTAAAGCTCATTATCTCACTTGACCTCACCATGATATGCAAATACGACATGTCATCCTTATTTTATGGAAGAAAGTAAGTTTCAGATAGGAAAAGTGGCTTACCCATGGTCACACAGCTAATGAAAGTCAGAAACAGAATGTGAATAACCCCATTCCTAATTATATCACCTATATACTATGTGCGGTAGCATGATCACTTAATATTGTGTCAATGTGACCAAAGGATTCAGTAGAACTGACCTAGAAAGTACAGTCAAAGGACCCATGCAACAATAAAGTCAAAACATAGCTAGAGATTAATTAGCAACCTGTTAGCAGATTCTTAGTAACTGTTTGATTCACTCAAAACTATTTGAAGGCATCACATGTATAGATATAGTATAATATTGGCCTAGTATGTGTAAGGGATGGGTGAGAATTTTTTTATTTACTCTCAGAACTACATCCCTCAGAAGCCTGTTCATATGTTCAGCAGCTTTCCAGGTAAGAAATTTTAAAAGGTAATAGAAATTTCATTTAAAAGGAAAATACGTGTGAAAACACTTGCCTGGAATTCAGAATTACAAGAAAGTTGGTACTGCAAAAGGGTCAGTTAGTGTTGCAAGCAGGGCTCATAAGTTGTGGACTTCAGTAGCTTATTATAAAAAACAACAGTTGAAGATCCAGAAATTTTCAGTCATCCCAGAGCATAGGGATGGAGGAAATACTGGCTACATATGCAAAGAGAATGAACCTTTGTTTTATTTTAAGGAGTCTGTTTCTTCATCATCTTCACCTTTTTTCTTTAATTACGTTATTTTTATTCTGCTATCAATAGACTCTGTGACATTTTTGGAATTCAATAATTCAAGAAGCAATGTGTAATTTACTGTGGTTAAGAGTTGCAGTGTTGTTTAGTGCTATACACCAAACAAAAAGTTCAAGAAACAAAAATAAAACATTTTCAAAAGCAAGGGAGGATTGAAAGGATATTGTAATTGCAAAGTAAATATGACCCCGGAGTAACTTTGAGAACTGGTACAACCACAAATGACGTTAAAAACATGTGAATAAAAAGACTTGTCACAAAGAAAAAGGGAGAAAACATATCTTTTTGGCAGAAGGTGTCTGGTATCTAAACTACATTCATTGCTCTGTTAGTAAATCTTCCTGAGCATAGACAGGTTTAATATTCATTTTCTGGGTGTTTTGGCGTTTTCAGAGATAACCTATTGTAGAGACTGTGTTATTAGTTGCCTATATCAGGTGATTTTAAGAGTCTTACAGATTCTCTGTCTACCCACCAGACAGCCCCAGAATCTAATATTTGTCTAAGTATATCCATTCCTTTATTGCTGAAATACATGTGCGTACATACATACACCTGTATTATCTTGACAGAAGTGGTACATTAGCATTCATTTTTATAATACGCTATATTCTCAACTCATTGTTTGAACTAGCCATATCACCTTGGAAATCAAAGCCATGGAGAAAATGGGATGCATGACAAATAAGAGTTGATGAAGGCAGGAGGGATAAAAAAAACCATGAAATGACCAAAGGAGACCAAGTTCAGGTAGAACTTTTTTTTTCATAAACAGGAAGTCACTAGGTATCTTTGGGTAAATTTAGGATGGAAGTGATTTTGACACTAAGAGATAGAAGAATAACACCAGCAGGCAAAATTAAAGAGAAACCCAGAGTGTGTCTCAATATTTTTTTAGGACCAGCATGCTAAAGATGTTCATGTTATATTTTATCATTAAGGTTTGTTTTAGCTAGTCAAAATCTTAAATATATTTTCAATTTATGACTTTATCTCCTTATATTAATTATAATCCCTCACTTTGAATCTTTTGTAAAAAATTCTAGGATGAAACCTCCCTAATTAGCGTTCTATTATTATCTGGTAACCACTACAGGCATAGATCGAGCCACAGGAATGAGAAGTGCCAAATATAACCCTTCCCTGGATAATACTGAATTAGTTTGAACTGTGGATGGATGCCCCAGCATAGCCTGTAATCAAGGCATGGGCAGGGTCTTGGAAATGTCTACGTAACAAAGCAGACAGAGTTTCAGGTGTTGGGGGATGCAGGAAATAAATTCTTATTCAAAAATTCTTTGATTTGCTGTTATTCACTTCTGTTGTGTGCATATATGTGTGCACATATGTGTGTACACATATATGTGTATTCCTTTGAAGTATTCAAGAACATAGATATGAATCCCCCTTCCAAAAAAAGTTCCATGTTTCTAGTTTCCTTTAACCATAATATTGCAAGACAGCTGTCTTTTCATCATGTATCCGTTCATATAATTGCAAAGAAAGTAACCACAACCTTACGGACTGCCATAAATGTTTTTACAAGGTTATAATAATGGTGATGTATTTTTAAAATGATTTATTTTGGGGAATTTCCAAATAAAATTTTCTTGCAGATTTGGGGCACAACCACAATTAAATGCCTCTCCTCTATGGAACATTATTGATTTCTTTAACATTTTGTGACACGTAAACCACGGAGTACCCTAATACTAACTTCACCAATTAAACTTTGCATTCTGTTAGCAATTTCATTTGTTGTTCTAATTTATTTATATTTATTTTGCTTATTATATTTCTAAAGTTCTGCTATTAATATTTGATCTTGTCAAGAAGAGTGGCATGTGAATTACTTTCAACAAGTGATCATTTTGTTTTGTGGCAGCAATGATCTTATGCATGCTTCCAGTTACAATAGGTCGGCTAAGAACATCAGATGAGGTTGGAGCAAGCTAATGTCTATACTTTTTAGTTAATTCTCTTTAGAATGAATACTGAATTCTGGGCCATACATATAGCTCTCATTGCTATCTTTTGCTTTGTTGTTTGTGTTTTTAAAGAATAGATGTTACTCCAAGTTGTAATTACAATTATATAATACTCTATTAATATATGCTACATATACTTAATATTATATATTTGATCATTATAATTGTATGTAATATATTATATAATGTGTAATTATAAATTTAAATAATAATATAATTATTATATATAAATAATATAATATAATATATCAATTATATAAAAGCATAGCTTTTAAGGAACACATTTTAATGATTGTTAGAAATATTACATTGTCTATCCGTGTGAGGAAGTCAAATGTTTCTTTCCTTCTTTTACAAGTCCACAAAGAAACAATATCATTTTCACTGAAGATCAAAGTGTGAACAAAAATGAAAAACAATGCTGAAAATGGACAAACTATTGCTGCAAAACAGCCTATTGAAACTCTAGAAAACAAGAAAACAAGCTCCTCAGGGTTCCTTGGCAGTCAGAGGGTATGGTACTCATCACTACAATGGGACATGGGCTTCTTGATGTTGAAAGAACAGTGAGAAGACAAATCAAGGGGTGAGGGGAAGCAACTAAGCATTGCCATGAATTTAAGATGCTTGTTATGTACTGTACAATAAAATCAAGTCCAAATGGGTATGTGGCCTAGGTATAAAGGCTGACACTTTAAATAATCTGGGGAAGCAAGGAATAGTATACCTGTCAGATTTATGGAGTAGGAAGACTTTATGACCAAAGAAGAGAACATTATAAAATGTAAAATGGATAATCTTGATAACATTAAATTGAAAAGTTTCTGTACAAACAAAACCAATGTATCCAAGATTAAGAGGGAAGTGGGAAACTGAGAAAGAATTTTTACAACCAGTGTCTCTGATAAAGGCCTCATTTCTAAAACATACAGGGAATTAAGTAAAATCTATAATAATACAAGTCATTCCACAATTGATAAACAATCAAAGGATATGAACAGGCAATTATCAGAGGTAGAAATTAAAGATATCAATATGCATATGAAAAAATGCTCTAAATCATTTTGATTCGAGAAATGCAAATTAAAACAACTTTGGGGTACCACATCTCACCAGTCAGATTGGCTAAGATGACAAAACAGGAAAATGACAAATGCTGGAGAGGATGTGGAAAAATTGGAACAGTTATACATTGTTGATGGAGCTGTGAACTGATAAGACCATTCTGGAGAGCAATCAGGAACTATGCCCAAAGGGCTTTACATAATTCCATACGCTTTGATCCAGTAATACTACTTCTGGGGTTGTATTCCAAAGAGATCATAGAAGTGGGAGAAAGATCCACACGTACAAAAATATTTATTGCAGCTCTCTTTGTGGTGGCAAAAAGCTGGAAATTAAGGGGATGCTCATCAATTGGGGAATGGCTAAACAAGTTGTGGTATATGAATGCAATGGAAGACTATTATGCTATAAGAAATGGGAAGGAGATGGACTTCATATTTACCTGGAGAGACTTATTCAAATTGATCCTAAGTGAGAAGAGCAGAACCAGGAAAAACTTGTACACAATCACAGACACATTGCATATGTGACAACCAACCTAGATAAACTGGACTCTTCTCAACAACGCACAGCTATAAAAAAAACTCTACAAGCCTCAGGATGGAAGGAGATACCTACATTCAGAGAAAGATCTAGAAAGAACAGAGTTTAAATAGAGACTGAAGCGATCTACATGTTTTCCTCTTTTCCATGTTTGGTTCTGTTTTCTTTTTCCTATTGTCCACTCCATTGGTTACAACCCTTCTATACAACCTGTAAAAGTATTTGCAGATTCTATACTTGACTGCATGCCACCATGGAGTGGGGGAGGAGGGGAAGGGGAGAAAACTTGAAACTCAAGGGACTCTGGAACTGAATCTTGTAAACTAAAAGTAGATAAACAAATCAATTTAATTTTTTAAAAAAGATGTGTTATGGACAAGGCAATTCAAAGATTGGATTTCTGAAGATCGAAAAAGATCATTTTTACTGATGAAACTCACTTTTTTCATTCAAGGCTATCCAAAAGTCCAAGTGAGCCTGTACTATCTAAGCATTTTAATGATTAACTACAACATTAATATATAAATGCAAAGGGGAATTTTAAGGTATTGCTCACTTCTCATGGACACAGAAGTCTTGTCTCTATTAAGGAAATTATAAACTCCATTAAATGTATTGACAAACAAAGAAGCAGAATTATCTTGAATTATCTAAATTGCAAATGGAGATGGAATACTGCAATATGACTTCAAACCATTCTACAAATTGCAAAAGGTGAAGAAGTTTATTGGAGATGGAGACAAACATGCTTCAGTGGCCTGGAAACCTGCCTGAATCAAACTTCTTTGGAAACTTGTGGACCATATTCAAGGCAAGATTTCAAAATGTTGACTGATCATCAAAAGCGTATTTAAACCTAATACAATAAAAATGAGATTCTTGATGGAGAATTGCAGATATATGTTAAAAAATATTTGACATGATGGAAATGATATAAAACAAGCATGTGTTATAGGATACACACATACCACAATTTTCATATGTTAAAACATGTAAGGTTTCTTGCATAAGACAATAGATCTAATTAGTTTGCTTTATTCCAAATATTTCATATACTAATTCATATATGTATATTAAATTCATTTTATTGATGTCTTTTTTTCCTTAAAATGCAGTCATAATAATAAACAACTTTAGCAAAGTTGCAGGATATAAAATAAATCCACGTAAATCATCTGCGTTTTTATGCCTTACTAACAAAGCCCAATAGCAAGAGACAAAAAGAGCAATTCCATTTAAAGTTTCTGTAGTCATTATAAAATATTTTGGAGTCTACTTGCCCACCGACCTCCCCTTACCCCCCCAAAAAAACCCAGGGACTATATGAACACAATTACAAAACACTTTTCATATAAATAAAGTCAAATTTAAATAATTGGGAAAACATCAGCTGCTTGTGGGTAGGCCAAGCTAATATAATAAAAATGACAATTCTACCTAGATTGATTTACTTAGTTCCATACCAATCAAACTACCAAAAAATTATTTCTTAGAACTAGAAAAAATAGTATCAAAATTCACCTGGAACAACAAAAGGTCCAGAATATAAAGGGAATTAATGAAAAGAAATGCTAGGGAAGGCGGCCTACCCATACTGTATCTTAAATTGTATTCTAAAGCAAGCGTCATCCAAACCACTTGGTGCTGTCTAAGAAACAGAAGGGTAGACCAGTGGAATAGATTAGATACACAAGACACAGGAGTCAATGATTATCACAATGTACTGTTTGATAAATCCAAAGACTCCAGCTTCTTGGATGGGAATTCACTATTTGACAAAAACTGCTGGGAAAACTGGAAAATAATATGAAACAAAGTGGGCATAGACCAACATCTGATAGCATATACCAGAATCAAGTCTAAATGGGTACATGACCTAGGTATAAGGGCAGATACCATAAACAAATTAGGGGAGCAAGAAATCATTTTTCTGCCATATTTATGGATAATGGAAGCTTCATAACCAAACAAGAGACAGATAATGCTATGAAATGCAAAATGAATAATTTTGATTACATTTAATTGAAAAGTTTTTGCACAAACAAAGCCAATGCAACCAAGATTAAGAGGGAAGCAGAAAGTTTGGAAAGAATTTTTACAACTAGTGTGTCTGATAAAAGCCTCATTTCTAAAATATGTAGAGAATTGTGTCACATTTACAAGAATACAAATCATTCTCCAGTTGATAAATGGTCAAAGGCAGTTTTTAGAGAAAGAAATTAGAGCTATCAATTGTCAGAAAAATGCTCTAAATCACTATTAATTAGAGAGATGCAAATCAATACAACTCTGAGGTACCATATCACACATATCAAATTGACTAACATGACAAAAGAGAAAAAAAATTATAAGTCTTGGAAAGTATATGGGCATATTGAAGCACTTATTCATGGGTGGTATAATTGTGAACTGATCCAACCATTCTGGAGAGCAATCTGGAACTATGCCCAAAGGGTTATAATGATGTGCATACCCTTTGACCAAACAGTAAACACTTCTAGGGTTGTATTTCAAGGAGATCATAAAAATGGGAAAAGGACTCACATGTATAAAAAAATATTTAAAGCAGCTCCTTTTGTGATGTCCAAGAACTTGAAATGGAGGGGATGCACATCAATGGGGGAATGGCTAAACAAGTTATGGTGTATGGATGTATAAGAAATGATGAACAGATTGACTTCAGAGAAACCAGGAAAGACATATAAACTGATGCTGAGTGAGGGGAGCAGAACAAGGAGAACATCATACACAGTAATAGCCACAGTATGTGAGAACCAATTTTTACAGTCTTAGCCCTTTTCAGCAATGCAAAGACCTAAAACAATTCCACAGAACACATGATGGAAAATGTGGATCGCATCCAGAAAAAGAACCGTGGAGTCAGAATGCAGAATGAAACAGACTATTTTCTTTTTTGCTTTGTTTTATTGGTTTTTTTTTCTTTCTTATGATTTTTCAACATGAATGTTCAAATGTGAAATGTGAAAGTGTGCTTAATAGGAATGTAGGTGTATATATATATATATATCAGATTGCCAGCCATCTTGGGGAGGACAGGGAGATAATTTAAAACTTATGGAAATGAATGTTGAAAACTCATAATTATTTTTTTGTCTTTTTTAAGGACAATTGGGGTTAAGTGACTTGTCCAAGGTCACACAGCTAGTTTTGTGTTAAGTGTCTGAGGCTGAATTTGAACTCAGGTCTTCCTGACTCAAGGGCCAGTACTCTATTCACTGCACCACTTAGCCAGCCATAATAATTTAATTTTAAAAAACCAAAAAAATGCAATCACATCTGACTCATTTCAGCAAAACTGAACCCTCCAAACTACCAAACAACGACAACAAAGCAAAACTCTACTAGAGAGAAAACGTGCCTTGAACCATTAACAACAATCTGTCCCAGTAGCATTTCTCTTGTGTTGGGTCTCTTATTGGTGATGGGTTGAACCAGTCCTCAGCTAACAGGAGTGCACGTGATCGCCTGGGGGCGGAATGCAAAGGCTGCACCTGTTTGCAATAAGGATTATCTCTCCACCTTGGGGTTATGCACGATTGGCTCAATTGGCTAGCTGTGGTGAGGACATGGCCAGGGGAGGGGCCCTAAAAATAAACTGTAATGTCAAGTAGGCTGTGGGATTCATAATCTCTGTACCATGGTCATTTCTGTTGTGCACATGAGCAATATATATTGACTAGACATAGAAAAAAGTCAGCTTTCCATCACCGTAGAAACCTAAGTGATCATAATGGGTTAAGAAAATTTGGCAAACATAATGCTTTTATAAATAATAAAATAAGTTCCTTGTTATCCATACTAATGGAGACTAGAAGTGTAAGCAAAATGATATTATGGAAAGATCAATGGACCTAGAGTTTACAGACCTGAATTTGTATCCCATCCCTAAAAATTACTGACTATATAACCATACGGCTACTTGTTTTGAACTTCAGTTTCCTCACCTGTAAAATGAGTACTACAGAAATTATTGAGGGTGACCCTCACATTATTATTTTTATTTTTATTTTGCTTTTTGGAGAGCAATTAGGGTTAAGTGTCTTGCTCAAGGTCACATGACTAGTTTTTTGTGTTAAGAGTCTGAATTTGAACTCAGGTCTTCCTGACTCCAGGGCAGGTGCACTATTCACTGCACCACCTAATCACCCTGACCCTCACATTTTTTTAAAATGAGGCAATTTAATCTTAGAGAATTTAAGTGACTTGCCCAGGATAAAATATCTTGTAAATATTTGATGTGCTATTTGAACCCTGGACTTTTGGACATTAAGTCTAGTACTTTCTCCACTATTCCATGGCCCCTCATAATGATATTTGTACTACTTATATTATAGGGTAATTGGAGGAGGTTTAAAAATACTTAGTAAACCACAGAAGTGTTAGAAAGTCACAGATCTAGGAGTGAGAGGGACCTTTGAGACCATCTAATCTAAACCCTTCATTTTATAGAGGAGGAAACTAATGACCGGAAAGGCTCTTTGACTTGCTAAGGTTACCCAAGTAGCAAATTTAGAATTTTAACTCTGGTCCTGCATCTCCAAATTCAGCACTTTTTCTTACTGAATCAAAACCTATAATGCACCTATATTAACAGAGCTGCAGTTTATGCAAAATAAGAGGAAATTCAGTGTTCTCCATATTAGCACAATTCAACAAGAGACAGAAAAAGGAGAATGCCTTGTAGACTCAAGAAACTGGGCACAAGCCACAGATTATCTCAATTTGAGAGTCAGCTATTAAGAACCAGGTCTTAGATCTAAAAGCCTGAAAATTCCTGACCGCTAACTTGGAATCTTAGTACCTAGGCTTTGAGAAAACAGATATTCTATTAAGTGATTCTTAACCACCTGACATCAAAATATTCTCCATCCATCATGCTCCAGAGACTGAAGCTACAACAGAGTTCAGTTGTATAATCTGAAGGCAAAAGACTGGACTTCTTGCAGGATACTGAGACCTTCAAACATACCACTGAGTGAACACGTTATAGATTCTAGGGAGGTGTAAGAGTATTCTGGGCTGTCAGTAATATCAAAAACAGCAACGCAGGCATTGGGTTCTGCTTCATATTTGCCCCTATCAAAGCTTATTTCCCAAAAATAACAATCAACTTACCTAAGGGACAACTCTTTTATAATTATAGCAATTTATCTGTCAAATACTTAGTACTTTTGTGTGAGGCACTGTACTACACATTACAGAATAGATGAAGATAAATAAGATGTGAAGAGACATCTGCGGTATAGTGGATCTAAGCCTGGCCCTAGAATCAGCGAGATCTGAATTCAAATTCTGACCCCAACACATACTGGCTATATGAACTGGAAGGACACAATTTCTCAATGCACCAGGAAAACTCTCTGAGATTCTGAGTTGTAGACTGTGTGTTGATCTGCTTCAGGAGAGGGAATTTTCTCCTTGGGAGTTCTGTCTACCAATTGCCTCACAGGTGTGACCCCAGAATTTAAAAAAAACAGTCTTTATGGTTACAATCTGCTAATACAGATAGCAACCATAATAAAAAGCAAAGTAGAGTCAGCAATACCTTCTTAAAGAATAAGATTTATTTTGGAATTATGAGGCAAGAGATGATTTGGGATTGGTGAGTGTCATAAAATGTTTTATGGAGGAAGTGGTATTGAGGTGAGTCTTGTAGGTTTGGTAGAATTTTGATAGACCCATGAAAGGAAACTTGGATGAACAGATGAGGCAATGGAAAAATAGAGTGACAAAAGGTTCCCATACTGGGAACATAGTTCAAAGGAAGAAGCTGAGCCATACAGAGGATGAGTGACTTGGCTGGTGGGAAAGACCTACCAGTCACCAGAGCTGTGATATGCACTCAGGTCTTCCTTCTTCTCTATGCAGTATTCTTTTCATTCAAATAAGAGAAATATCAAGAAAATAAAAGCTTAATTGAGGAAGTTGAGTTGTGATTTCATGAGAAAATCATTGAGTAGGCACATGAGGATAACAGGAATAACATACAGAAGGACTAGTTTTACCAGTATAAGCTCAGAATTGAAAGATTGGAGATATAGCTAAAACCACAGCAAAGAAACAACAAAATGCATTGTCCTGATGTAGAAAGCCTAAATCAATTGAGCCAACTGATCAAACATTAAATCATCTGACACCATTTAGAACAACTAACAAAAAATCTAAACCTCCACACCTTAACCAGATAAAGACTATTCTGCACCCACCAGAAACAAAACAACAGCAGCAAAGGGGAATAGAATAATGTATTCTGAAAAGCAAAGGAACCCAAGGTACAAACCCATGATGACATGTTCTGTAAACCTAAGCTTAATCATGAATGGAAAAATAGGGGCATTCCATAAAAAAATTCATTTTAAGCATTCCCACAACAAAAATCAGACATTTGCTTTGTAAACACCTCAGAAAACTAAAATTCAAAAGATAAACAAATACAATAATCAAGGAAGGAACAAATAATGAAAAAAAAATTACCAAAAAAAAGGAGGAAAACAAATCTAAAAGTGAAATGAAGCTATGGGATTAACAACAACAAAAAACAGAGACACCATTATGAGATTTCCGTCTAAATATAAATGAGGAGACAAGGGGAAAACCTGAACTTACATGAGATAACTGATGGAGGAGGAATTTGGTGGGGGATGGAGGGGAACTAAACTATAGAATGAGAGTGTACACAAGACAGCATAAAGGAAGAAGGTAAAGTGCATGTAAACTAATAAATTCAATGATAAACTATGAAGGGGAAATAATTCCTGTTGCCTATCAGGGGAGAAAAAAAAACATGGGCTACAGGAAAAAAGGGTGAGGTGGAAAGGGGAGAGATTGAAACGGGAATATCTTTTTATTTCCCCCCTGGTTGTACTACCTTGGGACTTCCCCAACACATTTCTCCACTATACCACAATGCCTTTGCCCAGGGCAGCCAGGCACTGAGAGAAGAGGAGAATCTCCCTAGGATCATTTCTTTTTGTGTTGCTTTTTTAGGATCCCTTATTTATTTTTAATTTTAATTTTGTTTGTTTATTCATTTATTCATTCATTTGTTTTGCAAAAGAGAACCCCTGTACATTTACTGAATCATTGGAAAATCTCCATATTTTTTTTCCATCAGCAGTTCTGTTTTGTTTCCTCTTCAAGAAAATCCTACTCCTTTCTGGCCACCATGCTTTTATTTCCTTTCTGCACTGTCTTTCCCCATTAGATTTTAAGCACCTCAAAGGTAAGAACTCCTTTATTCTTATTTGCATGCCCAGAACTTGGTACAATGTCTGGCACATAGCAATAATAATACTTAATCAATGTTTACTGAATATCTCAGTTTACTACTAAAGGAGAGTGTTAATGAAGAAAGTGCCAACAGGAGGAGAGAGAGGTTCTACAATGGGTCATAGAGATCTTACAATTTTTATAATCTGCAGGAATGTGTCACTAAGAGAGACCATTTCCTCTGAGAGCTTTTTGCCTCTGTATGCAAATACTGATTCAATAGAAGGGGGAACTCTTTCTAAGGCCAACCAACACCTATGAGACTGGAAGAGATGGATGCAGAGAGGAGCTTTCATGGCACATTGGGGGGAAATGACCACGGGAAGGGCTATGGCTACAAATGAACTACATAATAAGGGAAATAAGAAAATTCCTATGGTGAGGCAACACTTCTATTCTTCTACCCCTTGCATAAATTGATATCTGTAAGAATGAGGAAGAAAGGGGGGAATAAAGGAGGAGAAGACAAGATCTACAAGACAATACACAGAAATTGTTTAGAAGACAAAAAATGGGCACTCTAAAAGCTTTAACTTCATGAGTAATACAGAGACTGAAGAAGGAATATTTAATAAGGTTCATGAATCAAAGAATAAAAGCCCCAAGTAAATAGAAAGGAAAAGGAAATAATGACAATGGTGAAATGAAATCCTTTTTAGAAAAAGCTGTAGAAAATTGGAGAAAAAACTAACAAACAAAACAAGTTGAAAGGGGAGGAGAGTATGGATATTTTCTTTGACAACTTAGCAATAAGAAAAAGGTGGAAAACTGAGATAATATGGAGAAATAAGGGGAATTAAAAATGAAGCAAAAATCTAAATCTATGGAAAGAAATAAGAAGTAGGGATGAGGTGGCTTAAGTGTGAAGGAAGAAAGTGGGTGGGGCTAGGGTTGCCATGAAGCAGATTTATAAAAAAAAAAAGGAAGACAAAAAGTATTGTGTTCACTGGGAAAAATTCCGAAAAAAAGTCAACTTTAGAGACAAATAGATTAAATATAAACCTAGCTCTCAATTTTGTATGTGGATGGATTAAGCAATCCAATAAAACAAAAAAGTGACAGATTGGATAAGAATATAACATCCACAATCTGCTGCTTACAAGAAACATCCCTAAAAAACAGAGATAAACACAGAATAAAAATGAGAGTCTGGAAGAAATTTATATTCATCAGGTGAATCCAAAAAAGCAGAAGCAGTCATTATGCTATCAGACAAAGTAAAAACAAAAATTCACAAGAAAGAAACAAGGAAACAACATTATGCTGGAAAGAAATACATGCCCAAATAAATATTAAATTTATATACTTCTAATGCCTTACCATTTAGATTCATAAAGAAGACACTAACTCAATTACAAGAGACAACCAGTAAGATTTTAATGTACCTCTCTCCATTTGCAACAAATCTAGCAAAAGACAAATGAAAGAGAAAATATAGAATGGGATAAGTTGCTGGAGAATTAGACGTAAACAAAACAAAGAAAAAAAACTTATGATAGTTTGCAAATGTGACTGCTAAAAATAAACATACAAATTTCTTAGCACCACATGGAATTTTTCTAACACTATGTATTATATCACTTTGTTATTGCAAATAATATAGAATAACAAATCAATGCAAAAGAAGACAGAAATCCTTTATGTACCATAATAAATAGTAATCAGTTAAGGAGGCATACACACACACACACACACACACACACACACACACAATGATACAGACCTAATAGAGACTAACAATGAAAACCTAGGTAACAAAGGGTCAATGAAGAAATCATAGGGAGTAATAATAATTACATGAAAGGAAATTATGATGAGGGAACACCATACTAAAATATCTAGGATGCATGGAAGTAGTCCTAAAACATATATTAACAAAATTGGAAAAGGGATTAAAGAACTGAATATGCATTTTTAAGATTTAGAAAGTCAGCAAATAACTCAAAATAAGCACAAAAGATGAAATATTTAAAAGCAAAAGAGAAGAGATCATCTGAAAATCAAAAAATGTGTCTATATCTACATATCTATAGGTATCTATATACAGATATTTAGAAATGATGAACAAAACGAATAATTGGTTCTTTGGAAAAAACTATAAAAATGGATAAATCTGTAGTTAACCTGAATTTGAAAGAAGGTAGAAAAGTAAATCAACAGACTATCAAATGGACCAAGTTAATTATTATAAAACCAGAAGAATTTAAAAAAAATTATTATCAATCTTAGGATTGATTGAGGGGATTTTGTAATAGGGCTTCAAAAACCAGATAGGGTTTAAAACCAAAAAGCTATTTTGGATGTGGGCATTTGAACACTTTATGGAGGGGAAGGCGGAAGGCAGCTCTAAGTAAACTCCTAAGAGGGGATCTTGGGGGATATAGGAGTGAAGGAAAGAACATCAACTCTTTCCCTTCCCTCTTTACCAAAGGAAGATCTTGTGAGTCTCAAAGGGTTCTGGGATTAGATCTTTTTTTCTTTCTTTTTTTTTTTTTAATCAGCATGCTAGAAGGACATCGGGCAACAGGATCTCTATCAGGAGCTAATTGGAAAGACTTATAGAGACTGGCAGAAAAGTCACAGCCACATCATAGCTTTGGGAAACTTCCTGAGTGCTACATGAAGGGGAGGAAAGGCGATCTGACAACTAACTCCAAGGTCTTCTCTTGCTGCATATTCTGAGAGTGGCACCAATCTCCCCCGGATTCTGCTGGAACTTGTTGGAGGCTTGGGGGAAGGAGAAGTAGGGTCTGTTTTGTCCCAACTACCCTTATTATATCACCTCAGTAAATGCTTATCTCTAAAAGTTAAATAATTCAAATTCCTGTTACTTCAGGCTCAATTTTGAGATGAAATGATACACTCATAAATCATTGAATGATTAATTAAAGGAGATTTACTTAGTTCTAGCAGAGCAAGGATATACAACAAGGATACAGCAACTTTTAGCTTCTCCAAAATCAGTCTCCTCATTTGAAAATGGAAATGTACCTGACAACGGAGGGCATGATGATACATATGGTTTTTCAATATCTACCAAGTCAGAGGAGGCCTGACTTCATGTGATTGGTCCTTTATGCCCTTAGGTGACCAAGAAGTTGGCAGGGAGGAAGGGGAAAATAAAGTCCTGGTGAAAACTTATTTCACTAAAATATGCCTGTTTTAGAGAAATATAGTTAAAGCGCAAGTAGAATCTCTGACCCTATCATACGTAGATATTAATATAAAACATAAACAGAAAAAGAGAAATAACAGACTATAAATCTCTAATTTATCATCTATAAACATTGTCAGACTTCATAAAGTTACATAATGAGATACAATAAGAATTAGTTATTGGAGAAGGATAGAATTATCAAAACTGCAAATGATTTAATTGTTTTATGAAGCACAGAATTCCGGGCATTTTTCCTATGGAAAAAGTTTTCAATTATATAACGTTCATTACCAATATGTTCCCCTAACAGCCTGTCAGTAGTAAATTTTGAAGAATGTGGAGGGTATTGAATATAACTTAGACTGAAACAGAAAGTGAGTTCAGTTTCTTTTTCCTTCAATCTTTATATTTTCTGTGTTCAAGTAATCAGACTTGTATGAACAGTATTCTGAGGCGAATCCCTAGCCAAAGGAATTCTATACCTTGAGTCAAAGAAAAAGAAACATTTCCAATGGAGATTTAAGGAGAGGCAGCTAGGTAGCATAGTAGAGTGAGCATTAGACTCAGAGTCAGAAAGATGAAGGTTGATGGGGTTTTGATGCCTCAGAGTGAGTGTAAATAGCAATTGTTTCTGTTCTACCCAGAAATTCTAAGGGTCTCTCCCTCTGAGGTTAATTCCTTTGCAAAGGCAAAATAGGCCATCTTTCCCCTCAGTTCTTACCTAGCCTTCAAATACTGAATGAGCATTGCCTCAGACAAACAGTGACCTGGGATGGACTTGGGATGGTAGTACATTTGGGGTCATCACCAGGCGTCCTGACCTATACTTGCTACTGGACTCCAATCGCTCTAGATGAGAGAGTGAGACTGATCACTTTGCACAGCTCTGCCTCACTTGCATCCAAGTCACTTGAAGTTACTCTGCTCACGTCATTGGTCCTCTCCCAGAACAAAGGATAAACAATTGTCCAGTTCCCTTAGTACTTACCAAATATGAAACCAACCCTGAGCAAATCACTTTACTGTTCTCTCTACATTAATTTCATCTAGAAAATAAGAAAAGGAATGCCACTTGACTCTCCCAGGATTGTTGTGAAGAATATATGTGTGTAAATACACAAACACACAATAAACACACACAGATGCACATATATAATATACATATGGACATATATTGATACACATACATATATACATGGAGGTATTTATGTATACATGTGTATTTGTGTGTATATATACCTGCACATTCATATACATTTATACTGCTGTGCAAAACTTAGGATAGCTATTTTTTAAAACTAACATCCATAACACATCAAATTAAACACATAATGATATAATTAATGTACTAATAACTTCTATCACATACTGGGATAGGGGAATGAAGTGTCAACATAAAGAAAGTGAACATTGCCTCAAAAAATCCTGTAAGCTCTGGGTTGATCATCTTTAAATTCTATCATCAATGGAATTTTTAAAACCTACAAAAAAATGATGATCAAAGGGACGAGTAAAAGAGAGGCCAGATTTCCACTTCATAGGAAAAGAGACTCCTGGAAGGAGAAACGCCCATGCAAGTGTTAGAATTCATAAGAACCAAGAGGAAAAAGAACAACTTGGCATAGTCAGATATTTGGAAGAAAAAGACATTCTCCAATGTCTTATGGAAGAAACTCAAAGAGTTGATTTTGAAATCTGTTTTAAAGTGTTCATTCACCTGTGGATTGCTTCTCCATTCATCCAATATAATGATTTCTACAGGAACAAAGTCAAATTCTGGCCCATGTATGTCAATAACTCACATGTATCTAGTTCTTATCATTTTTAAGCTATTTTCCTCATGATAAATAACCCTTTGAAGAAGACAGAACAAGTAATATTGTCCCCATTTTACAGATGAGGAAATGGGGCTAGATATCTCAGTGGTCGTACCCAGAGCTGCACTAGCATCAGAGCTAGAATCTGAACCTAAGCCTACTGATTTGGTAGTACTCTTTCCACTATACTTGGTACTCTGATGCTTCACTATGATCCATCTTATTTTCCCACTGGACATATCTCAGGAAATGATGGCTCTTTCTTTGGTACTTCTTTTTTTTCTTTTTGTTTTTCTTTTAGGTGGGGGGAAGGCAGGGCAATTGGGATTAAGTGACTTGCTCAAGGTCACATGGCTAGTTTTGTGTTAAGTGTCTGAGGCCAGATTTGAACTCAGGTCCTCCTGACTGCAGGGCCATTGCTCTATTCACTGTGCCACCTAGCCACCCCTTCTGAAAAAAAGCCCTGAAATTCATGACTAAATATTTGTTATATCATACAAAATCTTACATGTAAATCATACATAGAATTTGCAGCCACATACATCTTGCAAAAAAAAAATTCTTTCATCTGTGGAAAAAAAAGTGACATTTCATTTGATCTGAGAGAAAATGCAGAGTTTTCTTAGGTTGACAGCTCTTCCTTCTTCAAAAGCACATGTCACAAAAAACCTTTGAGTGGGAATGTCACCATAAAATTCTCCATTGACTTTATCACCACTCGATTAGGTGTTTCACAGCATCGATGCCCTTTAGGATTTGAAACCTGACCATTTTTTAATCTTTTTTTTTATTTGTGGAGGGAGAAAGGTAGGGCAATTGGGGTTTAATGACTTGCCCAAGGTCACATGGCTAGTTTTGTGTTAAGTGTCTGAGATCAGATTTGAACTCAGGTCCTCCTGACTGCAGGGCCAGTGCTCTATTCACTGTGCCACCTAGCCACCCTGAAATCTGACCATTTTTGCAATTCATTGGCCACAAGAAATCATAGCATAAGGACCAAGGAAACTGATGAACATGACTTTGCTACCTGGGCTTATTTTAAGTAATCTTGATCAACTTTGTTTCAACAGTTGTTTGAAAATACTAATTCAACCTCTCAAGTGGCATACCAATAAAAATTATGGTGTATTTTAAACAAAATATTCTTTTAATATACACATGTTAACAATTTAGTAGAAAGATCAATTCTTGTCCATTTTAATACACTCAGAATCCCCTGAAACAAGTCCAGCTTTTTTATATTTAAAAAAATTGTGTTGCATTAGAGTACTTGTTAGATAAATTGCTTGTTAAATTGCTTAAACATCCCCTCAAAATTTTTTTTCTAAATATCATAGAATAGCTTAGTAAGTCCTTTGTTTTATTACTTTATTATGAAAGATATTACCCACAAGAGTTACAAAAGGCTCTGATACAAGAGACTTTTTGTCTGAAATAAAATAATATTTGTAAAAAGCACTAAGCGAAGTGCCTAGCCATGACCCAAAGGTCAATCACTGCTCTTTTGGGCATTGATGTTAGACAAATTGTAAAGACTGGACACTGAGACACTGGGACACATGGTTGTTGGGATGCTGAGAGGCTTGTTCTACTGACTGTTTGAGATTTGGGAGGTGAGAGAGTATAATCAAGTCATCTAAAATGAAAAAGAACAAATGCAGGGGAAAATGACTGGGTCCCAATTCCTTGGGCCACTTTTTGATCTCAGAAGGAAGAGGGCTCAAGGCCTCTCCCTTATAGCATTGTCTCTCATCAGATGCTGTAGTGAAGGAGTTGAACCAGGAGAGATCAGTCAAAAAGAGTGACAGACCCTATTCTGATTCTTGCTACTGGGAGAAAGGGCTTCACCTGAACACATGATTAGAAGATTGAAACCAATAACAGAATGTTCAGACATGCACAAAAGTCTCCAAGGTACTTCTATTACATATCATTGCTCCCTCAGAAGTGTTCTTTCTTCCCTTTTCTACCCTGGCAAATGTAAACCTCAAAGCCCCAGTGGTTTCTGGGGAAAATGAGTTATGAGCTATTAAGAATCTAAATAGTGTCATCAAAATTCTTGCTTGCCATTCTTAATACTGAAAGTAACTTTAGTTTTATTCCTAGCTGTTTCCTGGTGCTCCCTCATTGGCTGGGCTACACCAGACACCCGTTGCTCCTCTTTGCTTATCTCCCCCTCCAATCATAAATCCCCCAACTTGGCACCCATTGTTGGATTTCTCTGCTAGTGGAATGTTAAAACCAGAACCAAGAGCATCTGAAGGCATGTGGGGGGGAAGTCTTCTCATCCTTGTGATCCCGATGATTTCAAGTAAAAAAGACCATCTTGCTTATCCCATGTCCCCAATCTAGACATGCCACATAGTGTATACTCAGCCTTCAGGAAAAATCCAACTCACACAAGCCCCCTAATTGCCCCTGGAATTTCAGAGAAAAAAAAATCCCTCAAAGCATTATGGAAGATTCAGTCAAGGAAGATTGGGAATGTGGGGGAAGGAGAGTTGGACCAGGAAGCAAGTCCATCAAGTATGAAACACCTACTAAAAAAGGAACTGGTCTTGAGTTCCAGGAGTTGACATTCTGTTAAAGGCTTGTTGCTATATAAACAGACAATGGTATTGTTGAAAGAGTGTCAGATTTGGAGTTAGAGAACCTGAGTTCAAATCCCAACTCAACCATTTGCTACTTGTATGACCTTGGATCAATCTCCTGACCTGTCAGAGATTCAGTTTTTTCTATAAAATGAGATATTTAGATGAAATGTCCTCTGAGGTCCCTGCTAGCTCTAAATATATATTATAAATGTAAGATAGAAAATTATGAAGACAAACAAGAGAAAATGTTCAAGAAAAAATGTTCAAAGGAATACAGAGAAGAGAAAGAGCCCCATGGGGAGCAAAGAAGCTTTAATAGAAGTAACCCCTCAGTTGCCTTTCAATTTAGTCTGTTAAATTTATTCCCTACTGGATAGTTTTCAAAACCCCACCCATCTTTGAGTGTATTGTAAGGAAGGCAACAGTGTGAACACTTTAAAATATAATTGTTGGAGTGAGACTAACTTTTAAAATCCTAGACATTTTTCTGTTTCCATGGAGACCAGTTGGAGTTGTCTAACATGCACACACTGTTTGCACTTTTATAAAAAGACTTTCAAACTGATTCACCAATATCACAAACTGGCTGTAAATTAAATATCCTAGAACCTAATTTGGAATTTAAGTCATATCCTCCACAGTAATTTTTACTTCTTTACTTTATATTTTGTGTAAGAGTGACAGAACTATATAGCAGAATCTTATAAAAAAAATTTATAAGAACCTTTTCTTATGAATAACAGAGAAGCAAGGAATTCATTCCATCCCTAAGGGAGTATGATTTCATTCTTGTCCCTAGCAGTCACTACATGACTCAGTCACATACCCCCAGAAAACAGAGAACTAATGAAATAACTCCTTTGCTATCTCTTTTCCTGCTTCTACAGTTCTCATTTGTCTCAAAATATGTGTTATATCTCTGTCAGCCAATAAATATTTATTAAAGACCTACTATGTATGAAGCACTGTGTTAAGCACTGAGAATTCAAAGAAAGTTAAAAGGCAGTTCCTACTCTTACGTTCTTGAACTTGATATTTAGAAATATTTAGCCAAAGAACTAGCACAGGACTCTATTAAATAATCCCATTTATAATAATTTAATACCACAGAAAAACTTTCAAGGATAATTAAACTTTATCCCCCTCCATGTACTCTATGAACTGGTGACAGTGGTCTGATCGCTAATCCTCTCACATGAGGTAAGACTCCATCTCCTGATTTCAAGCCCTTTCATTGGCTATTCCTCATTCCTGGAATGTTTTACCTACTCACCTCTACCTCCTGGCTTCCATGGCTTCCTTCAAGACTTTGTTCAAATCTCATATTCTATAAGACACCTTTCTCAATCTTCCCCAATGCCTTCCCACATTTCTAGGGATGTTGTCCCAGGATGATGTCCTCTGTCCACTTCATAAGTCCTCTCCATGCAGTATTCCTTGCACGTTGTCTTCTTCATTGGAATGTGAGCTCCTTTATAGCACAGTAGGTTTTAGCTTTTCTTGATTCCACTGTTCAATGCACAGTGCATAGCTCATTAAGAAATGTTCCATAAACAAGATTAATTGTTTGATTCAATCTCTCCCTGAATACAAATGAATTTTAAAAAACCAATGTTGAGGAAGTCCCTCATTGTCTTAAGGCTAGGTGTCAGAGTCCTGATCTGTAAACAAGTATGTTTGCATTGGGTAACCTCCAAGGTCTCTGTACAGCTTTAAAGTTTTCTGCTCTAAAATATCTTAGGGGCATTTTCAAGGAGTACTCCAAGAGTCCCTGATGAGGCCATTGGGTAAAGACACAATTGCCAAATAAGGCCAGCTCCCTAAGATCTTGGGTTGTGTTCCTCCCAACAGATGCACACTCTTTTCTCATCCTGGAGTATATGGAGACTTTATCTCCTCTAAAAACCAAACCAGAGATGAGTATGATTCTACGTTGCTTCACAAAACCTCTTGACACGAGAAGTAACTGTCTCCTTCTTTATTGAAAACAGACGTTCAGAATATACCTCCCAGACTTTTCTGCACCGATATCACTCTCCAGGGAGAAGTTTGGATCCACAGAGGGAGGTAAGGTTCCCTATTTCTTTAGAGGGAGTCGCTACACCTTTGATGACTAAAACAGTGGAGTTCAGACTGATGTAATATCATCTAAGGATAAATAAAAAAGACACTTTAAAGTAGCCTTATTGGACACATTTCCTCCCTTGATTTTCAACATTGGTAGACACATTTTCCAAATCCAGTGGATGACTGTTTCCTTAAAGTTTTACTCATATTTTTTGTTGACTGTTTTTTTTTTTAAGAATCCTTGTTCTAAATGAATTTTTTAAAAAGCCTGTCTCCTGCTATGAGCCATGAGGCACTAGGGGGGAAAAAGTACAAGAGTCTCTTGAATCTTGTAAACAACATGGATATGGAAGCCATCCAACATAAAACACCTCATGCAAAATCATTTAAATTCTCTATAACATATTGTAAATCTTTCATTCCTCAGACCCACTGACTTGTCATTCAATTAAGCAAAATGTTCACTCATATGTGAGAAGCAAAATTCCATCCATATAAATGTGAATCCTATGAATCTTTAAATTTGCTTTTTTTCCTTCCCTTTGCCTTTGTCAATCCCCCATTCTGGATATGAAGTGATTGTTATAATACTCAGAGAAAGGTAAAGCAATGATCTTACCTTACACAAGCAATACCTGTCTGAAAAAAAAGGAAAGGGAGAAATAGATCCATAATGCATTTCTCTAGCCAGATTGAGGCAAGACAAGGAAACAGCTGCTAAAAGCAAGGAGCACCCATGCAGTTTTGCCATGATAAACACACTTCAGTCTGGAAACACAGGAACTTAGAGCAACATTCCACCCAGACAGCATTAGACTGCATTAGTTCTAAGGACAAAACCTAGAAGATGGTGTTCTGTCAGAGAATATGGGAAAAAGTTAAACATAAAATGATTTAGAACTGGAAGAGACTCAAGTAACTGTCTAGTTCAATTTCTTTCCCTTAATTCCCCCCACACATATGATAAACCTGAGGTTCAGCCAACTAAACATAGATAATTAAATATAAAGGCTGGGATCTGACTCCACAATTAATACTTTTTTTAATATCAGTGTTTTTAGATTAGGCTTCCAGGAGCCAAGATGGTGGAATAAGTGGAAAATCACCATAACTCTTACATATTCATTTCCAGACAACCATAAAATAGCACCCCCAAAAAACCCTGGAACAGTAGATCCAGAAAAAAGGATGAGTTGAAGCAATCTTTGAGGCCAAGAAATTTTGAAGATTAGCAGGAAAAATCTTTCTCACTCAGGTAAAAAAAGAATACAGTTCCTGATAGGAAGTTTCACAACAACCCAGCAGCAAGCCTTACCTCAGCAAATCAGGGGTAGATCCTAAGCCCCAGGGCTATGAAACAGGCAAACACCAACATCATCAGCTGCTCCCCCCCTCTTCTCCCCTACTGTTTGCATCCCTGCATGCTTCAGCATAGCCAAGGAAACAGATCACAGCTCTAAGAACCACCATGTGCTTCTTCAGCATATCCCTAGGGAAATGCAGAAACACCCACCAGTCCTCAGCACGTGCCAGACACCACCACTAGCACCCCAACTTAGCACCAGATAAATTATCAGACCAATAATGCCTCCAGCAGTGCCAGCCACCAAATATCCTAGCCCCTCAGTACAGAAGAAGATGCAAGGCTCCTCCCATGAACCTCAAGGCAACATCACTGAAGCACAAGGTCAACAGCCGGGGCTTGAAGCCCCTTGAACAAGAAGTTTGAAAGAGTGCCACTTTGACCCCAGCAACAGAGTTCAAGTTTAAAAGAAAGAGAAAAGGCGTACAAAAAGTAATCTGCCTATATAAAATTATTATGGTGAAAGGGGAGACCAAGGTACAAACTCAGAAGAGGACAACAGTGTCAAAACACACATGGACAGAACACCAAAGAAAAACAGGAAGGGACCTCAAGCCCAGAAAGAACTAATGGAAGAGGTCAGAAAGAAGCTTAGAAATCACATAAGAGAGATAGAAGAAAAATTGGAAAAATAAATGACAATGCAGGGGAATTATGAAAAAAAGAGCCAACAGCTTGGAAAAAGAAAGCACTTGTTTGAAAAGTAGAATTGGCCAAATGGAAAAGAAAATATAAAAATCCACTGAAGAAGACAACTCCCAAAAAGTAAAATAGGCCAAATGGAAAAGTACAAAAGCTAAGTGAGAAAAAAAAACACTTTTTAAATGTTAGAATTGGAAAATTGGAAGCTAATGACTCTGAGACATCAAGAATCAATCAAATTCATAATAATGGAAAAAGAAAATAAGAAAATGCAAAGTTCTTCACTGGGAAAAAACAAACTGAATTGTAAAGCAGATATAGGAGAGACAAAGTCAAAATCATTGGACTACCTGAAAGCCACAATCAAAAGGTGGACCTGAATGGCATCTTTCAAGAAATTATCAATGAAAATTGCCCTGATGTCCTGGAAGCAGAGGGCAAAATAGACATTGAAAGAATTCACTGATCACCTCAGGAAAAAGATCTCAAAATAAAAACTCCAAAGGGATATTATAGCCAAATTTCAGAACTATCAGGTCAAGGAAAAAAAATGCTGCAAGTGTCCAAAAAGAAACAATTTGAATATTTGGTAGTCACAATCAGAATTACACAACACAAAGCAGTTTTAGCATTAAAAGGTCATAGCTTATAGACACGATATTCAGGAAGACAAAAGAAGCTAGAACTACAACCAATTACCAATTAATTAGTGACATTAAGCATAATACATCAAGTGAAACAAATTGGCCATTCCATGAAATAGAAGGATTTTGAGCTTTTCATCAGGAGAAGAGTAGAATTAAACCAAAAATAAATTGATCTCCAATATCAAGACCCAACGGAAGTATAAACAGGTAAAAAAGGAGAAAGAAAACATAAAGGATTAAATAGAGCTGAACTACTTATATCCATACATGGGAAGATGATATTTGTTGTTCTCAAATATTGCGCCAGTAACAGTATAGCCACAAGGAATACAAAGAACATAGGTTATGGGTATAAAGTGACTTTGAGGGAATGACATAAAAAATAATTAAGGGTTGAGAAAGAGGAGGACACTAGGTGTAGAAGGAAAGGAAAGGATTTGGAATTCAAAATATTGTGAAAATGAATGATAAAATTGTCTTGTAATGTAATTGGGAAAAAACCAAAATGTTGTTAATAATAATGTTTTTACTTCCCCATCATTTTTTATAGGAAACTGCATGGCAAGAGTCTTCAGTCCTAAGAAATCTCATAAGTAAATGATTATAAAACAAGTGAAATTGATATTGTTAAAGTTAAAATAAAGTTCATAATAAATCCTTCATCACATTAAAAAAAAGAGGTGAATCATCAAGGAACAATTTATTTGCAAAAGAAAGGGAGGATAGAGGCATATGGCAAGTCACCCTATAACCTCTAATTTATTCTGTTGCAAATCAGGATTTCTACTCATCAGGTTTGCCTAAATTGTCTGTTTATTTGATTAGCTTCATTTAGCTCAATGATGTAAGGAGCTATTATAATATTTTCAAAAATCATAGAAATATGGTATGATACTTGCTAAGCAATTATGATATGTGTATGCTTTAATTTTGCAGCTTTCCTATATTACAAATACTGTTGGTAGAAGTGTGAAGTAAGTGTAATTTTACTATCTTCATGGGTCAGATTTCATTATATTAATTTTTGCATTTTATTCTGACATTTTTATTATGTTAATATATTGCATTAACAGTGGATACTTATTTTTCACACCTAAGGATTTACAGTCTTGCAAACACATTTAAATAGAACTTCCTCATCAGTGAATCTGTGAAATCCATGTCTATTTACTAAATTAAGAATCTTTTTGCCTGGCAGAACAGCTAAATTATCATTTTTAAATGATATAGGATAAACAGCAGATGTGTCCAAAAGTTTTGGGGGTTTTTTTCTCCTTGGTAATTTCTTTTGCCAAGAAAATATTTTTCAGATGTTAAAATGTTTCAAAGATATGGAGAAATTTATGCATAAGGACAGGAAAGAATGCCTTCAGACAACTAATGCAAGACAGTGAAGATGTCATCCTTATTAAATCCAAGTTGTCTTTTTCTGCATTATCTGCTCGTTCCACCACATTCCCCTCCCTCAAGATAATAAGAATCACCAGACAGCCCAAAGACTACAGGCATAAAGTTTTGTAACTTTTGTTGTTGTGTTCATTTTATCTCTTGAATAACATTCCAAAAACCTAAACCAAGATAGCTACTTTATGAATACAACTAGGGGATAAGGTGGGGAACCTGCCATTTCACCATTGTAGTTAACTAGCGAATGAGAAAATTTACTTCACCAATGCAAGGTCTTAGGCATGCCCAGAGCACTAAGCTAAGGGATTTTCCCAGGGTCACATAGCCAAGTTATATCAAAGGTAGGTCACAAAAGAATATGTGTAAGAATACAATTATCTAGCTCATTTGACCACTGTTGCTAACAGGTTCTACACCTAATTGGAATCCCAGAATCTATGAGATAGAATGGATACATAGAAGAAATCAATCTAGCATGTGCCTAAATACAAATCACTTTATCCAAGTTTTAAATAAAAAGAAAAAAATGATACAAGGCTAAATTTAGATCTACTCCTTGGAAGTCAATAGTTAACCACATTAATTTCTGCTCTTTTGATCTTGCCTTTCAACTACTTCCAAAATGACATCATTCTAGCTTTTCCTAGCCCACTTTCTTGAACTTGTCCATCAGCATGCAAAGCCCTCTCTCACTTCAATTCAATTCAATTGCAAGGCATGGCATCATCTTCCTGATGTCACGGTTCTCTTCAAGAATGAAGAGCAAACCACAAAGAACCATTTCCTGAAATTTAGGTTGAAAAACAGCATCTGCAGCTTTCCACAAATTCTTCCAGGCTATTAACCCTTCCAAAAATAAGAAATGAGGTTGCTCTTTTCTTGATGAAGCTATTTTTGCTCTAAGTGGTTACTGATTCTCTTCTTAGATGTTTGCAATCCAGTCCTTAATAATTTCTTTAATAGCATACTCCTTAGTCAGAAATTACTACATTTAATCCTATCATTCACCACTTCCCAAATACATGTAACTGTTTTCTAATCTACTGCTGTTCATCTTGTCCATGGAAAAAGACATTTTGTGAAATATTTGCGTAAAATCTAGGTAAATGTTATCACAATATACCTTCTTTACCCACTGTAGAAATGTTTATACAAGTGCAGTGAGCACTTGAGTGCTCAGGACCACCTGTCAGGAGCACCTGAGTTCAAATCCAGTCTCAGACACTTAACATTTACTAGCCATTTAACCCTGGACAAGTCACTTAACCCCGTTCCTTCCCCCCCTCCAAAAAAAAAGCAAAAAAAAAGAAAGAAAGAAAGAAATGAAATAACTTTTTAGCCATTTTTGTACTTAGTGGTTATAGTTTCTCTTTCTGGATGTATGTAATCATGTCCTTTAAAATATATTCCAAGGGCAGTTAGGCAACATGGTGTATAGAGCACCAGCCCTAGAGTCAGGAGCACCTGAGTTCAAATCCAGCCTTAGATGGTTACTAGTTCTGTGATCCTGGACAAGACAGTTAGCCCTAATTGCCTCCAAAAGATGAAAACAAATAAAAGAAAATACCATTCTGGAATTCTTCAAGAACCAAAGTTAATATCATTTCTGTATCTTATTTACTCCATCTTCCTTCTTCCCTTCTTTTTTATTTAATCATTACATAGGCCCTTCTCCAGGTTTGTAGAATCTCCTCCATCCTCTGCTGTTTCAAAGAACACAAGTGATGGCAAATAATCAATCAACTTCCTCATTTCTTTCACAATTCTGGGATGCAGTCTATCTAATGCAATGGTTTGACTCATCCAGGTGCTCTCTTACTATCTTTTAGCTCATCATGTTTTTAATTCCAATTTTTAAAAATTAGGTATTAATAAATTCCCATTTGAATTATTGCAATAATCTTTCAAATACTCTCTCTATATCCACCCTCTCCTCTCTCTAGTTACACTCGAATTGTTGATATTGTTTGTCCTTTAGTACTGAATTAATCAATTGTAAAGCCAAGCATGAACAGCTTTCCAGAGGACTGCTGCTGTGGATAGCTCTAAGGTTCTGATCACATAGTGTAGTGAACTCCCTATGTATTCAGCAGGAAATTAAAGTAAAACATTCACAGAAACCAAAGTATAGTATTCACAATGTTATAACTTAAAACTTATCACTAAAGTAGCCACAAAGTTTTCACCACAGTGGCCATAAATTTTTAAGCAAGAGATATCATTCAATAAGTCCTTAATTCAATCATCCTTAAGGAGCACATCCCCTAAAAGACACAAAGTACAATCATTCAATAAGTCTTTAAACCAATCATCCTAAAGGAGGAAGACTCCTTGAGGGACATAAAGGACAAAAGTCAAAGTTCTCCACCCCTGGGTCACATTGTATTAATCTCTCAGTGAAAAAGTCTTCTTTCTTCTTGATTGCAGATTAGTTTCCAATCATCCTTAACACAATCATCTTTAAGAAGTAAAGATTGTAAAGTAAAGTAAAGCCAGTCAGATTGGCAAGATGACAAAACAGGAAAATGGTAAGTGCTGGAGTGGATGTGGAAAATTTGGAACTCTAATGCATTGTTGGTGGAGCTGTGAACTTATACAACCATTCTGGAGAGCAATCTGGAACTATGCCCAAAGGGCTTTAAATAATTGCATACCCTTTGACCCAGTAATACCACTTCTGGGATTGTATCCCAGAGAGATCACGAAAGTGAGAAAAGGACCCACATATACAAAAATATTTATTGCAGCTCTCTTTGTGGTGGCAAAAAACTGGAAATTTAGGGGATGTCAATCAATTGGGCAATTGCTGAGCAAGTTGTGGTATATGAATGTAATGGAATACTATTGTGCTATAAGAAATGGGAAGGAGATGGACTTCATAATCACCTGGAGAGGCTTATACAAATTGATGCTGAGTGAGAAGAGCAGAACCAGGAAAAGTTTGTACACAGTCATAGACACATCATATGTGTGACGACCAACCTTGATAAACTGGACTCTTCTCAGCAACACACAGTTAAAAGAC
>CM053600.1:168947700-168964320 GCA_028646575.1 Pseudocheirus occidentalis
GACAGACAGAGAGAGGGAGAGAGAGAGAGAGAGAGAGGGAGAGAGAGAGAGAGAGAAAGAGAGAGAGAGAGAGAGATCCTGAATATTAGAGACATTATAACTTTAAAACATTTCACAGTCTCAAAAATCCCCTGAGAATAATTCCTTTTGTAGGAAGAACCTGGCACTTTCCCTGAGCTTTATTAAAATATCTCTATTGATCTTTAGAAGACAGAAAACTTGCTAAAATTGTCTTTTACCAAGAAATATATCACATTAAGAGTTGAGAAGTTGGATATTGAATAGTATTATTGAAACTTTCAAAACTTAAAAAACATCTTTGACTCATAAATCGCATAGGACTCTTAAGAAAATCTTGGAAGAGGAAGTCCAATCAATCAATCAAGCCAGCAAGGATTCAAAAAGTGCCTACTGTGTGCCAGGCACTCTTCTAGGTACTAGGAATACAAATACTAAATGAAATGGCCTCTTCCCTCAAAGACTTCTGTGCTATGATGGAGATGGCATATATATAAACAGATACATGAGGCAACAAAGTGGTACAGTGGATAGAGTACTGGGCCTAGAGTCAGAAAGACCTGAGTTCAAATCCAGCCTCAGACACTTACTAGCTGTGTGACCTTGTGCAAGTTGCTTAATTTCAATTTCCCTCAGTTTGTTCATCTTGGAGATGTGGATGATAATAATAGCATCTACCTCGCAGAGTTATCATGAGGACTAAATAAGATAATATCTTTCAACTGTTTAGCATGGTGCCTGGCCCATTCATTACAAGCTCTATATAAATGTTAACTAATATTGTTATATGTTCATGGGAGGAAGGCACTAGTAGCTGGGGGTAGGAAAGGCAGGTGGGGATCATAACAAAGGTGGCATTTCAGTGGAACTCCAGGGATTTTAAGAGAAAGAGATAAAGATAGATTATGTTCCAGGCAGGGGGTGAAAAGGAGGAACAATTATTGGAAAGGAACAGAGACCGGAGATGGGCAGGGGCACAATATGAAGGGCAGTTTGTTGGGCCCACAGGTCATGAAACAGAAAAAGATAATAAGTCTGGAAAGGTAGATTGGAGTCATGTAAGGAAGGGCATTAAATGATCAAAAGAGGAGTCTGCTTTTCACCCTAGCAATAATAGGAAGTCACAAAATGTGAGTTTATCACCAAATGTGTCAGTACAGGCTGGGAAATTTGTGCGGGTGTCATAAACTTTCCTGGAGAAGTTTTTCACATTGACAGAGGAAGGAAAAACTTCACTTATTTATGTAAAATTAGGTAGGTCACATAAAACCTGAGACCTCAGTTTCCTACCTCTGAAATGAAGGGGTATAACCGGATGGCCTTTTGAGGATCCTGCCAACTTTAAATCGATGCCCATTTGGAAAATACGCTGAGGTCCTGATGAGATGCCTTTATCAGATACATGATTTTACCAATGACATTTGTACTACAAATCCACCCTCATAAATCTAATATTTCTACAATTGTCATGATTCTTAAAACTTCTCTCGAACTGTAAGTAACAGAAGAGGGTGGGGGAAAGATATGCTCTCAAGAAGTGCAAAAATTTGGAAGGAGAGTGGGAGCATGTGGTCAGTCCGAGTGAGGGAGCTCTGATGGTTAACTTTCCATGGAATAGTAAAAGAACATTAACCAGAAGGTCCTGAAATGTGAGATAAGGCTAGAAAATATTTCTTGGAAATAAATGAAAAAGCAATCTGCAAGAAGAGATAAGAGTGCAAAAAAAAAAAAATAATTGAAGAATTAGACTTAAAACAATCTGTTTGGTAGAGATTTAAACCAGCAATCAAATTCCTTTTAACTCACTTGGAACAACTCACAAACTCACTGCCCATTAATCTTGAAAGGACAAAGCTCTAGAAACTGCCAATATAAACATTGCATTTATGATTGACAAACCAATGATTTAATCCAAAAGAGCAGCAAGGCCGAGTAAAAGGGGAAAGCTTGGGGGCTCCAAAACTGAGGGACTGAATCTTTATCATTCCCTTCTGAACCAGCATTTTCATTTTCATCTGCTCTTTCATGTTAATAATCAAATACAATTCTGGCCTTTCCCTCCTAGCAGCATCTCCACATTTCCCTACTCAGTCTATTCTGCATTTTTCTACTAAGAAAATCTCCCTTCTACAAAGACTACATTGGCCCCCCCATTAACTCTAGCATGTACACTTTGGCTTTCATTGCCCATCCCATCAATCTACTTTTTCACTGTCCTTCATTTCCATCTGTGCTGTTGCTTGTTTTAAAGTGGTTCCCTTTCACCAATGTTGTTTTAGCAGCTTCACCTTTAACAATCATATATAAAGAACCTACTAGGTACAGAGCACTGGGCTAGGCACTGGAGGGGATACACAAGTAATATGTGATCTTATTGCCTTAGTAGTACATTTGCAGAGAGCAAATATTACCCAATCCCTGTGATACCTGTACATACTTTACAAAAAGTCCACCACATGGCATTCACCCAACATGTTGGAGGCCATCTTCAGCATCTCTTAACTTTTAAGGGTACCCGGGGGTCACTCTGGATATTCATCTGTCATTCTTTACATTTGCTATGTGGTCAGGCCTGCTTCTGTGCCTGTCCAGGAAGTTCAATACATTTCTATGAATGTCCATAAAATTATTCCTTTGACTCATTGGTTATATGTAGCAATCAGCCCCACCCACCACAAATCTTTCCATTATCCTTTGTGTAATATCCATCCCCCCTTTTGTCAGGGCAATGATGTCCCATGTCTTGCTGCTATATAGCAACATTGGTAAAATGTTAGTGTTGAAATGATATGCCTTTGTTTTCATGGAAATCCTGGATCTGTTAGTAGAGGTAGGTAGAAAGCATAATAGATAGAACACTGGAGTTGAGAAGACCTGAGCTCAAAGCCAATCTCTGATGCTAACTGAGCAAGTAAGTGAGCTGGGCAAATATTGGATCTCTGTCTCAGTTTCCATGACTGTGAAATTGGGATAAGGATAGCACCTACCTGCCTACCTCCAAAGATTATTGTGAGGACCTAATGTGGTGATATTGGTAAAGCATTTAGCACAGTGTCTTGCACATAAGAGGCAGTTAACAAATGCTTATTTTATTCCTTCTCCTAGCAAAGTAGCTTTGCAGCTGCCCAAAAGAAATACAGCCAACTTTAAGCCTCTTTTCCAATGACCGACTCACTTTATTGTCTGGATGTATTGTCTTTTCCAGACATTCAGGTAGTTAAACTATGAGAAAACTCTAGAGGGTTAAAATTCAAATTCATTGTAGAAATCCGAGTAATAGTTATTCTTCATCCAATTTGTTTTTCCTATGTGCATAGATGTGTCATACTTCTTTGAGTCATTATGGATCTCTTTGAGAAGTTTTTGTTGTGTCTTGTGCTTGATACAACTAGCACAATGTTATTGAAAGATGGGGGCATCCAATATCAAATAATACCCATCTCCTGATATGATGAAGCTCACAAGTAATGGAGACTACCACACATATAAACATAATCCTAATAGAATGTGATGCCTGACATGTACATAGAAGAAAGAGAAATAATTGCTATCCAAATTATAAGGCAAGGAAGAATCACTATTGACTGAAGCAATCAGGAAAGGTTTTTATAGAAGTGAGATATAAACTGGGCTTTATGTTTTTGAATAAAATTTTGAAAGGAAAAGAACAGGAATGAGGGTCAGTAAGTGGTTGATTTTGAATTGGGACTGGGGAGGTGGGAAGGGCAGACTCAGTCCATATAACAGAGTTGTGTGTTATAAGACTTGAAAGCTGGGGTGATGCCTAATTGTAAAGGGCTTTGAAGGCAGAGATAAGGAGTCCAAACTTTACTGCAGTGGTATCAAGGTGTTTTGAACAGACATGCCATGAGTCATATTTAAGAAAGATTAATTTGGCAGTAATGGGAAGGCTATATTAGAAGGTTGAGTTGGAGAGCAGAAGCAAAATGATGTCTTAGGAAAGACATATTGCAAAAGCTGAGATAGTAATGAGAATGATGCATAGAAATTAGAATACATTGCAAAAGTTGAAATGGCATGGGATAGGATGTGGAGGGTGAAGGAGAAAGAAGAGAAAGAGAAGAGAATACCCTTGGTTAGAATATGTTTGATTAGTTGAATGATGATGCCACTGACAGGAATACTGAAGACATATTCCTCTCATTTGGTTGACCTTTCCCTTTTCTCAGATGTTCAGTCTAGCCAATTAAAATCTAACCATCTCCAAAAAGCCTTCCATGACACTTAGGTTCTCACTGATCTCACTGACTACCCCTTTTTCTCAATGGATATTTAGGCCTTGTACTGCTTGTTAAAAACTAAATTTAGCTATATCTTTCAGTATTTGCTAATTGTTTCACCTGTATTGATCTTGCCTTAATTAGTCTGTTAAGCTCCTAGAAGATGAGGACTGACCAAAATTCCTATCACAACAGTGACCACATTATATCCTAAATAAATATGAACTGCTAGCCATTTACAAGACTGTTCCAAGGCTCAACTGCCACACAAGTTACAGCTAAAACATTTTCAGAGTCTACTAGGTCTCAGAAACTTCTTTATAATGCTTGTTTAGATGGCAGGACTTCTTAAACTGTGGTGATGTATGGCCTGAGAGCATGCACAGGGCAAAGTTCCCATGCTTTGTGCTCAGAACCAAGGCTGCAGTGAAGCTGGGCAACACAACATGGGTAAGTGCTGCCAGAAACACCTCAATATTCCTTACATGCCTGGATTTTTAGTGAATTTTTAGATGTTGCACATTCAGAAACCTTTTACTGTTGCCAATTTTTTCACTACTGCATATGGGGTCACAACCCACAGTTTTAGAAGGGTTGGTTTAGAGGATAGGTTTATTAGTCCAACAAGTGCCATAGCAACCTTTTATTCTATGCCATTATACTTTAAAGGAAGCAGTTTAGATATCTGAATTTTGTGATGGTGAGCATTAATAGAAAAAGTTCTACTGCCTGTGTAACAATCAGATAGACAGTAAGTATTTACTAAGTTCTTACTATGTGCCAGGCATGGTTCAACTTTCAGGATATGGAGACAAGCAAAAAGAAAACCAATCCTGGCCCTCAAGGACCTTAAATTCTAATTGGGGAAGAGAAACCTATGGAAACATTTAGCTATATAAAACAAGCAAGTATATCAGTGAGACAAAAAAGTTGAGGGGAGAAGGATAAGGTATTCAGATAGGGGCATATTGGTTAAGTCTGGAAAACCATGAGCATGAGTTATGACAAGAATAAAACATGCACAGCTTGGGCCCTTTCCTAAAATGTAGGCCCAATAAAGGAAGCATTAATGGGAGAATGGGGCCTTGGGACACAGAATGATCCTGAGAGACCAGGCCCCAGGCCCTGACAGAAGTCCCAATGTGGGATGGCATTTAATGCATGAAGGCAAAGTCCACATAGTCACAATGAAAGCCAAGAAGGCAATCAAACATGAGTTAGCCTTTACTTTTCCTCAATACTCAAGGAACAGTAAGTATAGAAGAGATATTAGGTGTTTTTGTCTTATCTTCTCATTATATAGATAAGGTCACCAAGGTCCAGAGCATTTATGTGGCCAATGGTGACATTTTTGCACTTCATTAAAATATATATAAAACTGTTGGGATAATCCCCACCAGCTCCCCTGACATCTCAACTAATTCAGTTTTTTGTGGAAAAAAAAGTGATGCCAGGTTCTCTTTGGAGAGGCAGGGACTTTGTTGTTTGTTCACCTGTATGTGCCCAGAAATAGCTGCAGTGCCTCAAAGTATATGACTAAAATAATCTTTCATAGAAATGAAATCTAAGCTCTGTTGAAAGGCCTGCTTAGAACTTCTCCCACACAGAATTACAAAATTTCAGAGTATAAAGGATGTCAGGGGTCATCTGTTCCAACCTATACCTGGCCAAGATTCTGTCCTATAATATCTATAACATAGTCATCCAGAGTCAAGATCTCAAGTGAAACAAGACGCATCAGACTGTGAAGTAGCCCATTCCACTTCTCCATTATGAGTTAATGAAGGAAAAAAAATATTAAAGACTTGCTTTGTGTCAGGAATTATGATAAGCACTGAGAATATCAAGAGAAAAAGCAAGGCACGGGGTGGCTAGGTGGTGCAGTGAATAGAGCACTGGCCCTGGAGTCAGGAGGTAATGAGTTCAAATCCGGCCTCAGACACAACACAAAAACTAGCTGTGTGTCCTTGGGCAAGTCACTTAACCCCAAATGTCCTGCCTCCCCCCTCCAAAAAAAAAAGAAGAAAAGAAAATAAAAAGCAAGGCAGTCCCTGAAATCAAGGAGTTCACACTCCAATTGGTGATTACTGCATATAAAACAATCTCTACTGACAATTAATGAAAAGCTCATGTCTTAAAGTTATGTGTATGAGGAGGGTATCAAAGTCCCTAGGTTACATAAGAACTTAAGATGACAGGGCTAGGGGCCTGAAGGGCATATAGAGGCAGTGTAGATAGTAACGCCTGTGGGTCTACTATCTCACTAAAGAAAAATGAGTTGTTGACTTCCATTCCTGTCCCTTACTATGTGAAAGTCAAGGTACTAAATGCTCTAAAATTATCATTTCATTTGATATTCATAACCCTGGGAGAAAGATGCTATTATTATTCCTATTTTACAATTAGGAAACTGAGGTATAGGTTAAGTGACTTGCCAAGGGTCACACAGCTAGTGTCTGAGCCTAAATCTGAACTCTAACTGACTCTAGACCTAGTGTTCCATCCACTGTACCACCTAGCTGCTCAGGGAGTAGTCAAATTTCCCAGGCAATGGGATGGAGTAGGAAGGTTGGATGCCCCCCACTGATGGCTTCAATTCTTCCTGTCCATAGTGGATGAGTTCTAGAATAGTCCAGGCCAGAGGTATAGAGACTCTTGGCTCTCTCAGATAAGATTAAGATGAGGGTGGAGGGGACAAGGTAAGGGGGCTGGGGAGTACCCACCTCTTGCTGCTCTTCAAATTCTTAGGAAGTTCTGTTTGTTTGTTTGTTTGTTTGTTTGTTTGTTTTGTTGGAGACAGAGCCAAGATGGCAGAGTAAGAGCAGGGGTTGCTTGAGCTCTCCCACAAACCCTTCAAAATACTTGTAAAAATCTCTCTAAACAAATTCTAGAATTGCAGAACCCACAAAATAACAGAGTGAAACAAATCTCTAGCTCAAGACAGCCTGGAAGGCCTACAGGAAGAGTCTATCACACTGAGCTGGGAACAGAGCACAGTCTAGTGTGGGCAACTCTGGCACAGACAGGACCAGAGGAGGCCTCTGAATACTGAATAACTGGCACTTGTGGTGGTTTCCAGGCTTCTCAACCCACAAATGCCAAAGACAGCATAGAAAGTCAGTGGGAAAATTCTGTGGGACCTGGGTGAAAGGGGAGCATGGTCGAGCGGGGGTACATACCCAGCCCCAGGGTAGTAAAGGTGGCAGCGGCAACAGCATCAGCATCAATAGTGATAGCAATGACTGTTTCTGGAGCTCTGAGCCCATAGACAGTGGGGGATTGAGCAGCTGATACAAAACCCCTGAAGCCTGGAGCAGTACACCTGCCTCCATCCCCAGGTCCACTGGAAGCAGAGTTCCAACTTCATAAAGAGTTAGAAAGTCAAGTATTTGGCTAGGAAGATGAGCAAACAGCATAAACAAACCCAGACTATAGAATCTTACTTTGTTGACAAAGAAGATCAAAACATAGAACCAGAAGAAGAAAACAAAGTCAAACCTCCTGCATCAAAAGCCTCCAAGAAAAATATGAATTGGTCACAGGTTATGGAAGAGCTCAAAAAAGATTTTGAAAACCAAGTGAGAGAAGTAGAGGGAAAATTGGGAAGAGAAATGAGAAAGATGCAAGAAAATCATGAAAAGTGAGTCAACAGCCTGCTAAAGGAAACCCAAAAAAATACTGAAGAAAATTAACACCTGAAAAAATAGACTAATCCAAATGGTAAAAGAGGCCCAAAAAGCCAATGAGGAGAAGAATGCTTGTTTTTTTTTTCCTATTTTTTTTCTTCTGTTTATCCATTGAGGAAACCCCTTCTGATTCAATTAGCTAACCCAGGTTCTAGGTATTTTGTGATTCAGAGTCTTTGCCAAGCCATGGCTCAGTCCAGCACTCTTTAGACTACCTTTCCACCTCACTCTCACATGGATACTTCCTCCACTGCCATGCTTTCCCTTTTTGTGTTTTCTTCCACAGTTAGAATATGAGCCTCACTGAAGACAGAACTGTCTTTCTTTTTTGCTTATATTTATATTTTCGATATATAGCAGAATACTTGTCATACACTAAGCTTTTAAAAATGCCTCATCTAATCTCCAACAGTCAATAAGCCCCATAAGATGTTTTACTTTTGACCAGTCAGCCAGATGACACACTCAGTTCATAACAAAGATATTTTATTAAATAAAAATAAATTTAATTAAATGTAGATAAACTAATGGTATAACATTCTCTTCAGAAATCTTAAGTTTACTCTCCCACAAACTCATACACACACACACACACACACACACACACATCTATGCATATGCATATATTTGTGTGTGTATTTATTCTAGATGAAAAGTATAGGGGATAGGGTTTTAGTATAGGAGGCTGGACCACCTGAGCTCAAAACTTGCTTCAGACAATTACTAGTTGAGGAATGATGAGCAACTCAGTTAACATTTTTCATCCCCAGTTTCCTTATATGTAAAACTGAAATAATAATAGCATTTATCTTACAGGGTTATTGCAAGGATCAAATGAGGTAACATTTGAAGAACCCTTTGCAAACTTTGGGGCAGCTAGGTAGTCCAGTGGAAAGTGCACTGGGCCTGGAGTGAGGAAGATCTGAGTTCCCATCCAGCCTCCGACTCTTGCTAGCTGTCTGACCTGTCATTTAATCCCTATTTACCTCAGTTTCTCATCTATAAAATGAAGACACACTGAAGATAGAAAAGGTGATCCACTCCAATCTCTTTTCAAGAAAATGCATGGACAAAGTCCATGGGGTCACTCAGAGTCAGATGCAATTGAAGAAATACAATTGCAAACACCACATAAATGCTAGTTCTTATTATTTTATTATTTTAATTTTTATGTAGTACATGAACATACTCAAAGCCTAGTTCTCCATTCACAGTGCCCCATTATCTTTGTGAGAGTAATTGATGCTATAAAAGAGGTATGCATTCTATTTTTCTGTGGATATTATTCTGTGATTACTTTCAAGCAAGTTATGCTCATTACAGCCTGAAAAAGAAATTGAGTATTTCTGAAATTCTGGTAAATTCATCAAATGCATCTGCAAATATAAAATAAAGAAGAAAAGAAAAGGAAACTACCAGCTATTATAATTTACAGCCCTTGTCATGAAGCAAGTAAAATCTGAATTAAATCTTGAATCAAAATTACAATAAAAGGAACTAGTTTCCATATTGGAAAAAGTGCATTTTCATACAAATTCTCTGGTTGTTTTTTTTACATATTATTTGCCACAAAATAGAGCATAGTATAATGGATAGAGTCCTGGATTTGGAATCTGGTAGACCAGGAGTTCAAATCCTGCCCCTGAAACTTCCTCAGTACATAACCACGGACAAGTCACTTCATTTTTCTGAGCTCAAGACAATTCTCTAAGAATATAGATAGGTTGACATCTCATTTACAGACAAGACAACTGAGGCTCAGTGTACAATTTTTGTCCTATGAACAAGGAACTGACACACTATTGGAAGAAACTCAATCATATCTATATGACAGTCTCACTACCAAAAAAAAAAGATAGAAAGGTACATAAATTGATAGATAGATAGATAGATAGATAGATAGATAGATAGATAGATAGATAGATGGATAGATGGATAGATAGGATAAGATAGACAGACAGACAGACAGACAGATAGATAGATAGATAGATAGATAAAATGAGTCATAAAGAATTTGTAGCTAAATGGAAAAGCACTTCCTCATTTCTCCTCCTAAAGACAAATGCCTTGCTAATAAGAGCAGTACAATTATTTTGTGAGTTTTGGGTCATTGTGCCACAAAGAACTCATGATGAGCATGAGCAAACAGACCACTAAAAAGATAATTGCCAGAGATTATTGCTAAGAAGAAACTGAGATTATCCTATGAAGAAATGTATGACCTTCACTAAACTATGTTGTTATACCTTGATTCTGTGTAATTTCACTCTAAATATGCAGAAAACAGAGAGGAAAGAACATTAAGTTAAAAAAATATTATTAAGTGCTGTGTAATTTTAATGACCAAATTTTGTTTACAAAGAAGGAGTAGAAAAATAGTTCCTTCCCTTCTTTTCAGATGCAGGGGACTAGGGCTCAGAACATTACATGTATTATCTACTTGAGAGATGGTCAACACCTGAGTTTAAATCTTGTCTCAAATGCTTACTAGCTTTATGTTGTCCAGTCATTTTTTCAGTCTTGTCTGACTCTTTGTGACCCCATTTGGAGTCTTCTTGGCGAAGATAATGGAGTGATTTGCCATTTTCTTCTCCAGGTTATGTTACTGAGGCATTTATGACTACATGACTTGCCCAGGGTCACACAACTAGTAAGTGTCTGAGGTCAGATTTGAAAATGAATCTTCCTGACTCCAAGCCCAGGGCTCTATTCCCTGAACCACCTAGCTATTCCACTAGCTACATGATCATGGACAAGTAACCTTATCTCCATACATCTCAGTTACTTTATTTGTAAAATGAAAGGGACTGCACTTAATGATCTTTAAATTCCCTTGTAGCTTCTGATCTGTGATCCCCTATGTATCTTAGTTTTACTTAACTACTTTTCTTTGTTTCTAGCTCTCTCTCTCTCTCTCTCTCTCTCTCTCTCTCTCTCTCTCTCTCTTTCATTCCATGTTATGGAAGAAATCTTAGTATGAGAGTATGTAGCAATATTCACAGCACCCATAGTCACTATAAATAAACTTGCATGGTGTTGGATGACAAAATATAACAGACTCTCCATGTAGACGACAGAAGGAAAACATGTATTCAGACATCAGAAAACCAAACGCCCAAATCAGTAAGCTGATTCCATCATAGTAACAAAGGAGTTAATAAACCATAACAGAACAGAGAGCCACACCATCCTTTAGCCTTCCCACAAACCAACACAAGACCAATATTTACTCACAAGCCTATCTGTCTCCCTCAGAAGTATCCTCTCCTCCCAACCATCTAATTTGTTCTGTGTCCTAGCTTCCTGTGGACTCTGTTGCACCCATCAGCAAATTCCTCTTACCATAGACTCCATGTGATTACACTCAACCTATTAGGGGGCAGGGTTTAATCTTCAAAGCAGAGAAGATCTTAAAATTCTCATTATCATTACAAAGTGGCAAGAAATAAATATGAAAATGAAGGCGATATAAATGATGTATGAATATTATAAATTGATATGAAAATCAACAAAATCTTTAAATATAAAAATAGAGAGCAATAGGATTATAAATCTAAAGCTGGAAATGGTCTCAGAAGTTACCTAGTCATAGATAGTGGCACAGAAGCAGGAAAACTCTGTAGGCTCCCCCCATAACCACCTTAAATACCTATAAAATATGATTCTAAACAAATTTTAGAGCTACAGAACCCGCAAAGTAACAGAGAAAATTAAATCTCCTGCTGTAGGCAGCCTGGCAGGCAGACAGAAAGGGTTCATCACAGTTCACCTGGAGCCAAGCCCAGCCCCCTGTATGTCATGGTTTTAGTCCCAGGGTGGTTGCCCGGACCAGCAGTGTCTGGAGCATTTGGGAGAATGGATCACTAGCAACTGTGGCTATTTCCAGACCCATAAATACTAAAGACAAAGTAAAAGGTCAGTGTGACTCTTCTGGATTGGGGGGCATGGGGGTGGAAGAATGCTCTGCCCTCTGCTCCCAGAGTGAGAAGCAGTGGAAGCCGCAGCCCTGCAGCTACCTCCACATGGCTGCTTCAGAGCTCCTGGCCTGCAGGTCATAGTGATGTGGCTAGGGTTGCTCTGGAGACTCCAAAAAAGCTCTGGAGCTTCCAAAACTGGAAGCTGACAAATGAATTTGACTTATGTCTTCTCAGGCAAAGGAAAGTAAAGTTCACCAAAAGTTCATTAAACATTCACATTCTGAGTAAACTCTTAAGGAGCTTGGTACCTGTGATACTTGCATTGGGCAAGCAGGCCAAAGCAAGTCCTTGCTAGATCATTCTATGACACTCTCATATACATGAGGGCAAGAAAGGATCTTATATACAGGAAGGTTGTGCGAGGAATCTAGGGGTGGTCTGAAGGAGGAGTTTGGGGAAGGTCTTCAGGAGGAGTTAATGAGGTCAATGAGTGAAAAAGGGTGGGAATTGCTGGAGGCTATCTGGAGCCAGCAGACAATGGTGGGTTAGGGTTCAGGAGTAGATTGATATTTTGATAGGCTCAAGGGTGGGAAATAGATGGACAATGGAGAACTAGGCTAGTAACAGAGGTCTGGTCAGAGCCACAATGAAAAGCGTAAGGCCTCTGCAAATGCCTTATCAAGTGGGAAGATTCAGTCAGAATTCGAGGAGTTTCCCAGAGTCTGCCTCTCAAAGATTCAAGAACAGCTTGAAGAGGTTCCCAGAGCCTGTACCTCATCATTCCCCCCTCAAACAAATGGGACTCAAATTGCTTTGGGGTAAAGGGCAAAGGTCTCAGCTTCTAAAAGTGCTTCTTGCTGGCAAGGGGTGTAGAGCTGTCCCTGCCTCTCTGGGCTCTGTTCAAGGAGGTCAGACTTCACATTCAAGGGGTCAGACTCCATAACATGGATGATGCCAGCTACAGTGGTCTGGAGAACTTGGAGATTTATTGCAAAGCCTTAGTGGTCATCCAGAGGTTGATGGCTTGAACCCTGAAGGAGACAAACCTGGGAAGAAGCTTAAACAAACAAAGACCAAACAGGCACAAAAAAGTATTTAGAAAGGACAATTTCCCTTATAGGAATTAAAGATGACTATGGAAAGGTCAAAACACTGCCAGATATCCCTTTCCTTTCCCATTTGCTCCATGGACATTTAGCACAGAGAAACCAATAGCAGCCACAGAATCTAATAGTTTTCAAAAACAGGCAGTAACTCCCAAAGCCTGTTCTCTCCTTCCATCATAACAGAGAGTAAAAAGTTTTTCCTAGATTGGGAAAAGCTGGAGTCATGGTCAATTTATTTTTCAAAGTCTCAAAAACTTCCACTTGTTTTAAATTTCACTCACAAACAGTGAGATAGGGCCTCAAGTAGCAATTAATGGTTGCAGTCCATCCCAGGCCTTGGGTTTAACTGGATATAGAACAAGGTGGGGGGAACACTTTAGGACATAGCAGTCAAAAACAAATGCTGGGATGGCAGAAATAGCTCACCCTGGAATTTCCTGATCCCAAACAATTGACTTAACTATCTCCCACACTCCTAAGGAAGCATGGGAGGATCTGGGAGGCCTAACTAGAGAAAACTGGCTTCCCAATTTCACCAACAGGTCCCTTCCCAATAAGGGGGGGATAAGAGTAGAGAATAAGGAAGGAGTGTTCAAACAACAGAGCCTCAAATAGGCAGGGACTGGGTATGTCTGGAGACATTCCTTAGTTTCCACTTCCATGCCCCTGACCTGACTGGTCAAGGGGAGGGTAGAACCAATTGATTAGAACAGAGAACTGAGCCATAATAAAGTGGGTAACCTTACTTTCAGCTACAGTGCTTGCCCAGAGTTCAGTGAGAGATGGAGAAAGTCTGAATACTGCCAAGACCCATGCTTCCCAGTCCCCTAACCCTCCACATTTTATGGGTAACATCATTTTTATGGTTCCATGATACTGGAAACACTGCTACTCTCAAGCTCTTCTCCAGCTTGGACTGGAAGGTACATAAGCATCTCTCATCCCCTAGTACCTAGATAGTGTGTTTTTTGTGTGTGATTATTTTTGTGTTTTTTAGGGGTGGGGATGGGCTGATCTCTCAGGTACCATTGGGTCAGACAGCTAGGAGTCTGTTTCTTGCTCAACCTGACCTCAGGTTCTCGGTCCTCTTTGGTCATTTTTCAGAACAGGGACATGTGTGCAGCTTCTGAAGAATGGAGGACAAGGACAGATGCCCCATCAGGAAGTGTAAGGCCGATTCTTTCAATTCTCACTGCACTAGGGAACTGGGAAAACTTCAGGTACTTTTTGTAGGTTTTGTTTTGTTTGTTTTTTAAGGCTTACTTCAAAACCTTCCTTTATGGAGTAAACGACTTCCAGTCCCTTTTCCTTTACCTCCCAAAAGTTTGCCTTTGGGGTGTCTTTTACAACATTGGGAAAAATTTAGTTTCTCTGGAAAACTTAAAAAGGAAAAGTTGGTGGTTTTTTGCAACACTGTTTGGCCTGGGTACCACCTAGAGGACCATGAATCGTGGCCTGTTTTGGGGACTTTAAAAGATAATACTCTCTTGCAGTTAGAATTATACTATTGTAGAGAAGGAAGATGGATCAAAGTTGCCTAATTACTGGCCTTCTTTGAACTTTCTCAGAATATGGTTCTCAGGAAAGATTGTAAGATGCTTGAAGCTAGAGCATCTCCCAAAGGGGCAATGGGGACAAATTGAATGACCCCTTTCCAATGGCTTTGGCCCCAGCCCCTCGCCCTTCAGCAACTTCTGCTCAGGTCCCAGTCACCAGTCTCACTGAGGTAACTTCCCCAACCCTTTCTGCTGTATCCCAACCCTTTTCTTCATGGCACGCCAAGCTGTAAGCCAACTTATCCTTACTAAAGACCTTATTTTGCTATATTGGCTACCTTCCCATTAATTCAACTTGACAGGGGATTGGACTAGATGCTCTCAAGTTTCCTACAAGTTCTATCTATAATCCCATAATCCATATTTGATGAGGAAGGCAGTTATGTGGTTTATATCTGAGGCAACTGGGTATTATAGTGGACAGAGCACTGAAACTGAGGTCAATAAGATCTTGTTAGAAACAAAAGAAGGAACTCTGTTTCCACAGGATTAAAAACTATTCCTAATTTGCAGGAGTGGAAACAGGATGTAAGTCAGAAGTGACTGGTTCTAATCAGAGCTGTGGCCTAGGAGAAACAGATTTCTGATTAAGTAAAAGGTCAGAAGCTTCTACTAAGGAGTACAAGTATTTAGGAGCTATTTGAGGAGGCACATATCAAGGAGAAGAACATGAAGTAAGCAGTTCAGGAGGTTGTATTTAGCCAAAAGAGAGCTCAAGGGGGTTCCCACAGCCTGCACTTCATCAGTAGGGGGGCCAAGTGCCCATTCAGAGGCTAAGCACGCTTGCCTTAACCTGCCTGGATCTGGACTGTGGTCTTGGGTGGCAGTCCTGAAGTGTGTGACCAGTGAGCCAAAGCTGATGGGGGCTATAAAAACAGTGCCCTCGTAATAGTTCTGGCAGCTGTGAAAACCAAGTGATTTGAGACAAAGCTGTCTGCTCTGGAAGCAGAGTTCTACTGTGGCAAAGAGCTCAAATGTCAAGTAGTCGAGTGGCAACATGAGCAAGCAAAGGAAGCAAAGCAAGCACAAACATCCAACTGTAGATTCCTTTTTGGGATCAAAGCATGGAATGGTAGGAAAACAAAACAGTCAGAATTCCTATACCAAAAGCTTCCAAGAAAAATATTAACTGATTACAGGTCATGGAGGAGTTCAAGGAGAATTTTGAAATCAAGTAAGAGGAGTGGAGGAAAAATTTGGAAGATAAATGAGAATGATGTGAGAAAATCACGAAAAGAGAGTTAACAACGTGACTGAAGAAAATAACACCTTAAAAAATAGACTAACTCAAATGGCAAAAGAGGCCCAAAAAGCAAAGGAGGAGGAGAATACCTTAAAAAGCAGATTGTGCCAGATAGAAAAAGAATCTCAAAAGATCACTGAAGAAAATAATTCCTTAAGAATAAGATGGGAGCAAATGGAAGCTAATGACTTTATAAGAAATCAAGATACCATTAAACAGAACCAAACTAATGTAAAAATAGAAGGCAATGTGGAATATTTCATTGAAAAAAAACACTGACATGGGAAATAGATCCAGGAGAGACAATTTAAAAATTATTGGACTACATGAAAGCCATGATCAAAAAAAAGGATTTCTAGAAATCATCCTTCAAGAAATTCTCAAGGAAAATTGCCCTGATCTTTTAGAACCCGAAGGCAAAATAGAACTGTGTAAAGCCAATAATATAAATTATTAAGCCAATAATGTAAAGCCAATCAGCAGTAGATTCCTGAGAGAATGCTACTGTGAAGAGCTTTTAAGATTCGGATTACACAGTATTAGTGAACACTGTTTATTCCATTCCAAATCTTTGTTCAGTACAATGTTCACAGTTTCAACAGTTCACAATATTATATACAATCTTCACAACAAGGAAAGTCTCTATATTACATCTTATTTTAGAAAGGCACAATATTTAGAACAAGGAACAAAAGAAGAATCAGCTGGTTTCCCTAAGGAAGAAACCAGCTTAACACTTAAAGATTCAATCAATCTGATCAGAGATCCAATCACTCACTTAACAAAGGAATGACCTAGTTTTGAATCAATAAGGGAGTTGATTCAATTAACAGTTCACTATATACTGATCTGC
>CM053600.1:168964820-168987028 GCA_028646575.1 Pseudocheirus occidentalis
GGGGGGGGGATGATGGAGGGGAGGGCAGAGTTGGGGGGAGGGTTGTTAGAAGCACACACTTTTGTAAAGGGACAGGAACAAAGTAGGGAATAGAACAAGTGGGGAGCAGGATAGGATGGAAGGAAATATAGTTAGTCTTTCACAATATATCCACTAAGAAAATGTTTTGTGTAACTATACATGTACAACCTATATTGAATTGCTTATCTTCCTAGTAAGTGATGGAGACAAAGGAGAAAGGGAAAGAATCCGGACTTCAAATTTTCAAATTTTTTAAATTAAATATTTATAAAATAATAATGATGCAACTGGGAAATACAATATACAGGCACTGGGATATGGAGATTCATCTTGCCTGGAAAGTCGGAGGGAATATAGGGGAGGATATAGGAGAGAGCAGATTGGGGGAAGGGGTATATTGTAGGATCACTGTTTTGGGGTGGTGGGTAGGGGAAAAACAGGAAGAAAATTTGTAACTCAAAATCATGTGGAAATGAATGATACAAACTAAAAATAAACATAAAAGTTAATTTTAAAAACAAAATCGTTTCGCTGAAAAAACTAAGTTATCTAGTCCAATAACTTCATTTATACATAAAGCAACTGAGGACGAGTATTATTAAGTGACTTGTCCAAGGTAATGCAAACAGTAATTATCCAAGGCAGAATTTGAACAGAGAGGGGCAGCTAGGTGGCACAGTGAATAGAGCACCTGCCCTGGAGTCAGGAGGACCTGAGTTCAAATCTTACCTCAGGCACTTAACATGAAGACTAGCTGTGTGACCTTGGGCAAGTCACTTAACCCCAATTGCCCTCCCCCCCCAAGAAAAGAATTTGAACCCAGGTCTTCAGATTTTAGAAATAATGTACTTTCCACTGTATATAGTTGCCAAATAAACAATGCATCTAAAAACCCTTTGTGAATTGGGGGATGGGGGGAGAGAATTTTTTTTTTTTATCAGTACCAAGTCACTTTATTGGGATGTAAATGGTGGTCGTTTTTGGTACAGATTATGAAAGGTCAGATAACCCAAATATGCATGCACTGAAAGACAGTCGGAGTGGCGCCCACAGTTCCCGGCGTGGGGGAAACCAGCGTGGCTTAGCTCTCATGGTCACTGTCTCCAAGGGTGTGCTTGTCAAAAAGATATTCCGCCATGCTAGAATCGGGGGCCCCCATCTTGCGCAGGTTGGTTACGTGGTCACCCAGCTGCTTAATGGACTTGACCTGTTCTTCCAGGTAGTGGGTTTCAATGAAATCACATAAGTGGGGGTCATTCTTGTCAGTTGCCAGCTTGTGCAATTCCAGTAACGACTGATTGACATTTTTTTCCAAGTGTGGAGCACACTCCATTGCGTTCAGCCCGCTCTCCCAGTCGTCGCGGTCAGGTTTCTTGATGTCCTGCAGGAAGATGCGGCCGCCGTGCTGGTTCTGCAGCTTCATCAGCTTCTCGGCGTGCTCGCGCTCCTCGTGCGACTGGTGCAAGAAGTACTTGGCGAAGTTCCTAAGCGCCACGTTGTCGCGGTGCATGGAAAGGTAGACGTAGGAGGCGTAGAGCTCCAGGTTGGTCTGCCGGTTGATGGCGGCCTCCGAGTCCTGGTGGTAGTTCTGTCGCACCTGAGAGGGGGACGAGGTGGTCATGGCGACGGCCGGGGGCGGCTGAGCTGGCGGCTGAGCGGGCGGCTGCTGCTCGACGGTAGGACGGAAGAAGTGTAGTGGAGGTGAAGGTGGAGAGGTGGCTAAGGGCGGCTCCGGCTGGCCGGGAATCGAGCAGCCGGTTCCGTTCAAGTACTGTTGAAGCAGGAAACCGCAGCGACTCCCCTTCCCTGCGCTTCTGGCCGGGGGGAGAGAAATTAAGAGAGAGGACAGAGGACAGGAGGGGGAGAGAGGGAGGGAGAAAACACAACCCCTTTAGGATGAAGAAGCAAGAAAAGAAGCCCGCATTTCATTAGCTTCTCAAAAGTCTCATGAATATTCTCCCTAAGAATCATCAGAAGGAATGGGCTACAAAAAAGTACCAAACAATATCATAAAATAGAGAATATGGCTATTCTCAGGTAGAATCACTCTTTCAATATCAACCATCTTTGTGCATCTAACTCATCAACTTGAGCAAACAAATGAAAAGGTGAAGATTATGGAATGGCATTGATTGGTATCTGCAGCGGCTACAATTCCATTTGATTAAATAATAAACAGGGAATGAAATCTTTAATTCTATTACTACTTTTAGAGAAGATTATTTGATGCGAAGCCACCATAACAAGGAGACTCAAAGAGCCTCTAGCAGACATTTGATCTTCTTGCCATGGAGGGGAAAATGGCAGGTCTGAGGGACAATTTTAAAGTTTAGAATGTTATCTCATTCACAAATTATAAAGGGAGAAGATAAAATATGACCAGTACTGCCTTCCAAGTTTGTCATGAAATGAAAAAAATATATATATTCTTTCTGGTATCTTTTCTCATTGGCAATGATTATGGAGCCACTATACTGGAACTCTACCACTTTGGCCTCTGTTATCAGAAGGAAGTAGCAATGATACTTGAAAATGATTCTGTGAAGGACTGCTGAACTTGGCCACATGACAACCAAATTAATCTGTGCCAGAGATAACACAAAATCAGAAGGATTCCGGGATCCACATGTTTCCAGTGTGTCTGCTTTCTCACATTGTAAAATATTTATCAAGATGGTCTATGAGACATAGCCTTAATAAGAAGGATGTCAGGACATATCTTGAATAAAAGCATGAGAAGATAATAAGTAGTTTTATAGGATCAGGTGATTTTTCAATAGAAGAATATATTTTTATAGTTACACAACTGAATAAGAAGAGGAAATGCCTAAAAATGGAAAATCGTGATGAGTTTCCTATTGATTTTTCTTGAAGATTTTTGACTCAGTCAAAATCAATCAATAAACCAACCCATTGACTTGAAGGTTATCATCAGACCAGATAAAACCATCAGACTCTATTATAGATGGGAATACAAGATAAATTGGCTTCAAACTCTAGATTCAACTAAATATCAAGCAAGATATGAAGTGGGAAAAACATGTTCAAGTAGTTGCCTCACTACCTCCAATTTTTCTGTGGTATAGGATTTACAACCAAGATAGTAAGATGTTTGTTTGCTTGTTTGTTTTTCCAAATTTCCTTTTTCGGAGGAAGAGGGAAGGAGATATGACATGTTTGGCCACAAAAATAAGAAGGAATGTAAGCTAATAACTATTTAATGGAATCAAAAACATTTTGCGTTTTTATACATGTGAATATTTGGTTTCATGGAGCAGTGGATAGATCTCTGGGCCTGGAGTCAGGAAAACCTGAATTCAAATGTTGCCTCAGACACTTATTACCCATGTGACCTTGGACAAGTCACTTAACCCTGTTTGCCTCAGTTTCCTCATCTATAAAATGAACTGGAGAATAAAATGGCAAATTGTTCCAGTATCCTTTCCAAGAAAACCCCCCAAAAGTGGTCATGAAGAGTTGGACATGACTGAAAATTACTAAACAATTGTATCCCTTAAATCTTCTTTACCTCCAAAAGCAAGAATTATCATATTTGATAAAGGTAGGTTATGAATTTCCCCATCTAATTGGTATAATATTTCTATTTTTGAGAACATGTGATTACATGACCTGTCTGATCTTTTGATCTAATATTTAGCTTTTTTGAAAAGGGTTAAAGGAGGGATATATATTATATTTCCATTTCAAACAGAGACATAACTTCATCTGGGCTAAGAAGCAGAAAAATGACCAGGGAAAATGGAACCACTGGTGGTCTTGAGTAAGTACTCTGTTGGGCATACTTGGTAAGTCAGTACTTGTCACTGCCCTCTCTTCCCTACCTTTTTTTTTAACATGTAAACAGTCATATCCTGTTATCAAGGTGTAATATAATTGCCCCTAAAATTCATGTAGTGCTCTCTTCAGCTACTTTCTGCAATTTATAAGAGATTAAAAAAAAATCTTCTGAGTGCAATCCCAACAGCTCAGATCCCCCACCCTCCCAATAGGAAATTCCCTAACATTTTGGCAGAAGTTTGTTTCTCTGCCACAATTAAAATTCATGTTTGCCTCTAGCTTCCTTTTAGCCTCTTTAAATTCTGACAAATTCCAAGATACAGGAAGTGCTTAGATAAAAGAAGACACAGAATGTTTTACATTCTCTGTTTCTATATAGGTATAAGGAAAGGAAGTTGGTGAAAGAAAATCCTTCTACATCCCTGTTCTAATATTTCATCCTTGTTAACTGTTAACTAAACACTAAATTATTGTTTTAATCCTTCTAAAGGATAAAACATGTAACTACTCTAAATTTAGGCCCCGAGACAAAGATCTAATTGGTATAGGTTAGTTCTGATCAATGAACTAAATCAATGTTGTGTTGTAAAAAGAGCCCTAGATTTAGAGTCAAGACCTGTCTTAACTCCACATTTTACCTAGCTGTATGACCTTGGGCAACTCATCTTTGCTTTATAAACTTCAGTGTCCTCATTTTTAAAATGTAGAAAATGCTACTGGCATCATTGACTTCAGAAGATTGTTATGCCGATCAAAGGAAATGATGTGTAGTTATTATTGCGGTTATGAAAAATAATTACTTCTCCCTATTTACCATTTACACAGGACCCTCTGGGTACAAAGATTTTTTTTAAAGGATCACAGTTCTAGAGTGGGAAGGAATGTCCGAAGCAATCTAGTTGATAGATTTTACAGTTGCAAAAACTGATGTCCATAGAGATAAAGTGAATTGTCCAAGGTCACAGAGTTGGTGACTCTGAGAGCTAAGATTTGAATCTACATCCTCTAGCCCCTGAGATAGCATTAGGTTTTTTTTTTCTCTTGTACATCTTAATACCTCCCTTCAATGGAGCAAGAAATACATATGAATGTTTTTTCCTGCTTTTACCACATTAAAGAATGATTATGGTTAGATAATTCAGGGCCATAGGCTGAATCTCTTTGCTTAATGGTAAATCCCACTTCACCTTTTTACATAACCCTTACAATCAGCAATAAATCAATACATTAAGAATAAGCATTTATGCAGTGCCTCCCACAAGTCAGCATTTGTGCTAGGCATTGGGGTTACAAATACAGTGTGTAAGTGCAAGGTCATATGTGTCTTTTCTAAGTCTAAAGATGATTCATGATTTAAGAAAACCATTCTTCATTCTCCATTGGCAAATTGCAAAGCCATTCATCAGTTTTAAGGCATAACAAACCTGAGGTCTTGTCAGGGGGTGTCTCATAAAAATTGAAACGTTATAGGGGTTGAGGCGGGAGGAAAATTAATACTTTTTTATCTAGAAAAGCCCAATAAAATAATATACTTTATTAAATGGTCTTCAGCCTAATGGATGGCTGTGATATAGCTAAATATACTATGACAGAAGAATGCCAGTATAGTACAAGTATTGCTTCCTTAGTATAGGCTTCTTATAAGGCAAGTGAATTTATCAATGGAGATTAATCAGAACTCATAACAGTGCCAGCCGCAGGGAAGCTTATCAGCAATGAACTGTAAATGCCATTTGGGAGTGTTGGAGTGAAGCTTTGTTAGATCATTTAATGTTCTATGACAGGGTAAGCTAGCGAAGTAATTAAGCTAGCTAGCTTTAGGCTCAAAGGATATAGGTTCAAATCCAAGTACTGATGCTTACTGTGTGACCTTGGACAAGTCACTTAATGTCCCTGGGCATCAGTTTTGTTCTCTGTAAAATGAGATTTTGATGGCCTGTGAGATCTCTCCCAACTCTAGATCTTTGTTCCTATGGCATCTATGGGTCTCAGTTTCCTCATTTGTAAAACAAGAATGTTGGACTCTAAGGTCCTTATATCTGAGGTGTCAGACTCATGGCCTCAGGCCATAGGCAGCTAGCAAAGAGTTCCACAGAACCAGATTAAAATGCAAATGGGAAATGTTTACTAAAATAAAAATATAATGCAATATAAATGATGCTAATTTGTTATTTTCTTGGTCAATATGCAGCTTGTAGGAGTCCTTTTCTATTTGAGATTGATGCCATCACATTTCAGCTCTAAATCTATGATACTACATGTTTAAGGAGTATTTATGGAGAGTTTACATTGGGTTCACATGGAAAAGCACAACAATAATTAGTTTTTCCCACTCAAGGCAAGTTTCACAAAGTGAACGTAGAGCAAGCATTAGAAAGTGTTTTCTCAAATCAAATTTTTAAGATAAATTCTGTCGAAAAGAATGGGGGATGTAGAGAAAAAAAAATAAACACATAGGCCTGTATACTCGAGGACAAAGCAAGATTGTTCTGCTATGGAAGAACTGCACCTGGAGTATGATTCTACTGGCACTTCCCTATGTTAATTATTCTTGCTAACAAGATGCTAAGTTAAGTTGTATCTATACTGCTGAAAAAGTATAAGTGCTATCATGCAGTAGCCCTGGAGACATATGACCCAGTTTCAGCTCTCAAGACTAACAATTATGTGGAGGGACACATGCACCTGAAATAAGAAGAGAATACTGTGCAGGCATTACCTATAACAAAGCACACATTAACTGTAACCCTAGCTTAAAATCTTTGGTAAGATAGTAAACCCTATGACCTAGTCAGAATGGGAAGAGATCAATGATTGATAGAATAATTGAAGCCTTTCTCAATCAAAATGATCATGGGGTATATTTTCCCTCCTATTTCTGTATAACCAAATCAATTTTATCCAGACCCACCATGATGTGAGGGATGAGTGCTGGAAAATGTCTCAAAAGCCTAATCTAACCTGCTCACCCAGATTGTTTTTTTTTTCTTGTTAGGATAGGCTATAGACTATACTTGGTACAGAAAATAGGATTTTCTTTACTGAATAGCTCCAAAGACATCCGTCTACAGTTGCTTAGCAGAACATCCCCAAAAAGCAAAGAGAAACTCAAAATCACTGACATATTGAATAACATAAATTACCCATCCTTCCCCACAACACAAAGATAAAGCATAAGGGACTCCCCAAACATATTACTTAAATAAAAGCAACCAGAAAAAGAACATTTGTTTTGAGTAACCTAGTTCCAATGTTGAAAATTTAATCATGTGCGAATTCTTTTCCCAGATGTTGAATTTTTCTTTTTTTTGGACATGAGTAACTGGAATTTCTTTTTAATTCATTTAATTAAAATTTCAGATAGGTTTATTATAGACTCCTAAGGTCTAGAGGATACATAGCTCTGCCTTCAGGCTTGACCACACCTAAAATGTCCCAGACAAATGAGAATCATGCAATTTTTTAAAGATCTCCAGAGAAAAAATTCAACCAATAAGCTCTGGAGTGAAGTAAGTCTTTATACATTAAATAAATTTCCTCCTTTGCATTTTAAGATCAATGTAAGGAAGAGGTGTCTTAAATTGGTAGAAAAAAGAGACCCTACCTGAAAAGAAAATCATTTTTGACCTGACCTATTCCTTTAGTCTCCTGTAAATTTATGCTGAGTTATAGACTTTTAAACGCTCACTAAAGTCTTGTTCTATAATCAAAATACATCTAGCAACCCACCTTTATTAAATATGTGTCATGGTGGGCTGGCTAATTAAGGTCCAGCCTTTAGAATATGCACAGTATGCTTTGCCTAGTACCAACCCATGTGAAAGTTTGTAGAGTTATCTTCTGAGAATTCATATCAAAGAAATTCTTTTCCCATTCAGAGAATACACACGTATTCTGTTTCCTGTCAGCTTGCTGTATGGTGGTGAAAATCCTTTTAATTCACTGCTGAGTCAGAATTGAATGCACATTAGAAAAAAAAATGCATGAACAGAGGAAATCTTTCTCCCTGGTGGTTTTCTAGTGAAGAGAAAGACATGCTTTGGATCTCCAAGTGAGAAAATAAGTAGCATCAGGAGCACTAGCAGGCAGGGCTACGTCTGCCTGGCCCCACCTGGGTCACCACGTGGCCATGAACACATGGTTTTTTTATTTCTTCTGTCCTTGTTATGTTTGTTCTTTGCTGATCATAGGTGAAGAAATATCAGAGGCAAATAGACCAGATTAGAATCTTGTGAGCTCCTAAAGTTTGGACAAGCTACCAGAGATCCACCAATTAAAGGTGTCTTACAGGCAGAGTTTTTAGGTAGCTGTTGCTGCCAAGACTGAGTGATGAGCCACTGCCTTGCCTGACACAGTCTCTCAAATAATCCACTGTTTGGCTGGGTCAGGCAGGTTGCTTCTCAGGACTGGTTCGTCACTGACCTTGGCCATTTCAACTGTTTATAGTCATTGCTATCAACTTCATTTGCAAGCTCATCAAAACTTCATAAAGACTGCTACTAAGCAGAGTATATTACACAAGTAACTGACAGAAAGGTTGCTATCCTCATCCGTGGTACTCTCTGACCCTGCCCTCTGTGAAATAGCTATACCTATAAACCAGTTAAAGATATATTATCAAAGACATCTATGATGAAGAAAAAGAGGGGGTCACTCATTTAATATGAATGAGAGGCATTAATTGTATAGTCCAAGATCTGTACTGGTTCATATGAAATGTTAAAAGAACCAAAGGAAGACCTTCAGTAATTCAATCCACTGCTGAGGATATGCAAATAAATATAGATAGGAAAAGCACAAAATTAGCAAGGTATGTATGAGTTGCAATCTGCACGACTAAAGAGAGTACTCACACCTCTGAAATCACAGATCCTTGAGAGTATAGAAATGAATATTTTCCTTGACACTTAGCACAATATTATACACATAATTTGCCCTTGATAGATATCTCTTGAATTTGAAAGAACATCCTGCTCATTGAGTTCAGAGACTTGGCTTTATCACTGTCTTTCCTACTAACTAGTTGTTTGACAAAAGGCAGATAACTCAACTTCATCTGGCCTTAATTTTCCCACCGCTTCAATGAAAGGACTGAACTACAACATTTCCAAAGTTCCTTCTAGTTCCAACACTGGGGGAATAGGTGGTAACTCTAAGTGATAACAAATAATCTAAAAGTAGAACTGACTCAGGAAACTCACCTAAAACAAATCTAAAATCAAAAAACCTAACAGTTTGGAGATATTTCATGTTAGAGCAAATAGATAAAGTGGTATTAGACTGCATTAATATTCAGAATTAGGTAGCAGTCCACTTCCCCTTTCTTGGAATCTTAACCCTCAGTCTTCTCATCTGGAAAATGACAGGGATGAACCAGATGACCACACACCAGTGGAATTCTCAGCCCTTTGTGTCCGTAACACCAAAGAGTATCATGATATCATTGCAAGACAGGATAATGGCTGATGTTCATAACAATGCCCTGAGTCAGCAAGATGAGGTTAGATTTTGGTCAGGAGTCCTTATTTAAGGAAGAAGGGGAATGTAGTACATTCTCAAAAGATTTCCATCCTAAATAACTAAAATTTTACCAGAATCACTTTTGGTCTTAGCTGGGTATATTACCCATATCAGTGACATGAAACTTCATGCTGTGATGCTGCTGGATATATTAAGTGTTATTAATTAATCAGAAATCATTTATTAAATGCTTCCTATGTGTCTGGAATTGTTTTGTGTCAAGTTCACGTTAGATAGACTAGCAATTCTCCTGTGTTTATTTTATGGGAAAACATGGGCAAGAATCCTCTAATATAAGTAGGCATGGTTTTATATGAGGATAAAGCATGCCTACTATGTGCCAGGGACTATGTTAAGCATTTTACATATGTTATCTCATTAGAAGCTCATGACATTTGATTCTCATAGCAATCCATGAGTCAAGTACTATTATCTTTATTTTCCAGTGAAGGAAACTGAGGCACATAGTGATTAAATGACTTGTCCATGGTCCTAGTAAGTGTCTGAGACTGAATTTGAATTCTGATCTTCCTAAATCCAGACCCAACTCTCTATACACTTCATCATCTGTAGCCTTTAGGTGATGGGTTCTGATCTAAATTGCTGGAGGAAACATCTACATTGATGAGGTCACTGGTTCATTTGATTGAGTGTTAAACAATCTCAAAATTGGAAGGAAGGATGGAAGACTATGTGTTGAATCATACTCAAAACCACATAAATTCAAGAACTTAAAAGTTGGCAAGTCACTTTTATGCGGATTATATCATGCAAGCTGCACAGGTTTTATGTGAGGGAGGTAATGCATTGTTATCCCCATTTTACAGATGAAGATAGGTTAATTGACTCACTTGTCATCATAAAGCTAGGAATTGGCCAAGGCAGAATTCAAACTCAGGCCACCTGACTCCAAGTCCAGGATAATATCCAATTCACTGCCCTTCTTTCCATAGAAATCTTCATTAGTATTTTTGCTCTGATGTCAACATGAATCCATTTACAGATTTAATCATACTCAGTGCTTACTGGCAGAATAAAAATCTCATTTTTAGAGGATATCTATCTACGTTAGCTGTGACTGTTACTGCATCATGCCCATATATCCTAAAATCAGGCTAAATTGGTCATGAAAATAAACACTGGGTCATAAATATTGAGGTCAAAAGAAATCAGGGTAGCCATCAAGGAAATATGCTTATAAATCTACTACAAATAGTGAAATGAAAAGAATGGTGGCATGTCTTTCTGGTGCTTTAACTTGCCTCTTCATATTTTTAAATAGGAATTAGAGCATGTAGGGGTGGAGGGAAAAACAGAACTCACTGTGTTTGTGTCTTTTGGCCTACTCATATAGAGAGCTATGTGGTGTTAACGGTGACAGCACAGAAGGGAGGGGTGTGAACCGATGAATGGGGGATGAATCAGTGCAATTTTACAGACCAAACTTAATCTAAAGGATTTTTTAAAAAAATACATTTAATGACTCTATTATTTTTGTAGCCTATTTCTGTAGCCTAAATTTATTAAAAAATCAACATTGGTCTGACAAAGTTTTTCAAGATATAACCTTCCTTCATGTTCCATGACAAATAGGAGTATGCACCTGAGTTAATGTTTTCTTCCAGGCTTCTGAATCTTTAGGACCCTCTTACTATCCTTTACTATACAACCCTCACTTTCTGAGTCACAGTCTCCCTTATGCATTAGAAGTGTATGAATGGGTATTCTCAAGAGACTAGATGACCTGATCTCTAAAGTGATTTCTAGTTTTGCATTTTGGGCTCTATTTAAAAAAAAAAAGAATCATTAACTATAGAAGTAGAAAAACAAATGTAAGCCTAGAGCACAACTTAGCATTTTGCATGTTTAATTAATGAGCAAGTGTTGATTTAACACCTTCTCCATGCTTAGAACTGTTAGATGCTGTAGGAGAATACAAAATAAATACAAAAGATGGCCCCTGGCATTAAGGTTGGTTAGGAAGACATGATGAAAAACAGGTAACTTTTAAATATAATAAAGTCCTAAAATTACTGACTATGAATATAAGACAGTCTTAATAGTCTATTTATGTATTTATTTTTTGCTAGTATGCGTTGAGTGTCTGAGGTCAGATTTGAACTTAGGTCCTCCTGACTCCAGGGCTGGTGCTCCATTCTCCCCACCACCTCGCAGCCCCTGCCTTAAATAGTCTTGACCCTATGTTTAGCCAGAACCAGAATGCAATCTCCTTTACTCTTCAGTCTTTGCTACACATTCCTTATGTCATCCTGCTCTACCAGTTCTCAACTTTGGATCACTCCTACTAAGCAGAGTATCCTTTCCATTTCTATTCCTAACCTTCTGAAAACACCTACAGGATATCACACAAAAATTTTCACTTTTCTCCAACTAGCACGTTTTCCAAATAATTCAAAAATTTCATTCTTCTCTAGATTTCAATTATGCCACCATCACTGTCTCTCAATATATGATCTTGCCTGGTATTTTATTGAGAATATCAAGCATATCTGTAATAAGTTCCCTTCACTCTCCTACTACAAATTTCAAAACATCAGTTGATACCCTTCCACTCCTAATTTGTTGTCACAACCTCGGAGAATGAAGTCTCTCTTCTACTGATACTCTGCTTCTATCCTTGATATAGATAGATAGATAAAGATGTAAAAAAATCTGTGTATGTATAGATACACATATTATAAGGGAAATAAGATATGTATAGATATGTATGTGTATGTGCATGTATGTATATGTGTATGCATGCACATGAACACAAATACTATTTCTTTCTGAAATGCTTCATCCCTTTCTCTCATTTGTAATCTTTACTGAATTTCTCTCTACTGGATGACAGATTTAGAATCCAAAATGATCCTGGTAGGCTAGAACATCAGACCAAATATTTTAAAAATAATTTGAATGAATATAAGAATAAAGTCTTATTGTTAGATCGAAAATAAAATCAACTTTCCAAGCATTAAATTGAAGGATACATCATCACTGAAGGGTACATCATCTGGACAATTGTTGAATCTCAAATTCAATATGATTCATCATTGAAGGCCAATAAATGTAATCATAGACTACTTTAAGGGGTATGTCCAGGAATAGCAAGGTTGCCTATGATTGGGTTCTGCTTTGGTTGGATATCACATTATAGGAAGAATATTGATAAATGCAAGAGTATCTAGAAAAGGGTAATCAGAATGGTAAAGGACCTCAAGAATATGCCACATGAGAACTGGGCCTATTTAGCCTGAGTAAGATGAAGTATTTGGTGGGCACATGATTACTGTAATTAAGAATTTGAAGTAATTGGAGGTAGCTAGTTAACAGAGTGAATAGAGCACTGTCCCTGGAGTCAGGAGGACCTGAGTTCAAATCCATCCTGAGATACTTGACATACTCACTAACTGTGTGACCTTGAGCAAGTCACTTAACCCCAACTACCTTGCCTTCTCCCCTCAAGAACAAGAGAATTTGAAGTAATATCATGTTGAAGTAGAATCAGAGTTTGGTTCTGCTTGGCCCCAGAGGACAGAACAGGGAACAAGAACTGAAAATTCCATAGAAGACATTTAAAGCATGACTTGAAAGAGATAAACAAAACCCTTAATAATTAATGTATATCCTAAGGTTGGTTGGGATACTAAGGAAAGTAATGTGTTTCCCCTTATTTGAAGTCTTGAATCCAAGACTGAATGATGGGTAATTAGGGTTTCTGTAGAGGGGATTCTTGTTCTAGTATAAGTAGAAAGAGATAGCTTCTGAGGTCCATCCTTTCTGACTCTCAGATTTTTTTTATTTGGAAATGTTTTGATCAGCTACTTACTAAGAGTCTCATATCTTTCCTTAAAAATAATTTCCTTGGCCCTGCAATCCTTCCAGTTTCCCGTTAAGTGTCCAAATCCTAGAAAGACATGGTTTTTCACTCTGTCATTCACTGGAAAAACTGCTCTCAGAAATTGCCAATGACCTGTTGTTGTTTTAAAATACAGATAGCTGCAGTTTTCTTTTGCACAACACAAACATTTCACAAAAATGTCAATATGCTGCCCCTACACACACACACACACACATACACACACACACTCACACACACACACACACACGAGTGCATTACACAAAATAGTATATTCCAGTCATGAGATAGAATGCTGAGTTTGGGGAACAGCAAGTAGGCCCAATTTGCTATGAAATATAGAGTATGTTAGGGACAGTAGCTTGAAATAACTATGGAAAAGTAGGCTGGAGCCACAGTGTAAAGGAATTTAATTGCCAATCTTAGGCATTTACATTGTTTTCACTATAGACAGTTGAGAGCCCATGGATATTTTTGAGCATAAAAAAGCCACACTTATACCTTAGAAAGATTATGTTCTCAGCTAAGTGGAATATGATTAGTGAGAGAAAGAAATTGGAAGTAGAGAGACATATGAAAAGGCTTCCACAGTAGTTGTGGTACAAGGTACCGGGAGCCTGAATCACACTAGAAAGTGGAAGGTGAAGTTAATCCACATGTAAACAAAGATTTGAGTGTAAGAAACTTTGTGAAGGTAGAAATGACAATAATTGACAATTGGCTAAATGGTGGGAAGTCAGTCAAGCATCTACTGTGCTCCAGGCACCAAGGATGGCACCAAGGACGGCGCCAAGGATGGCACACAGGCTGCAAACCTGGGAGGCTGAAAAGGTGTGGGCGCCTTTAATAAAAACAGAGAAGTCAGAAGGAAGGAGGGTTGGGTGGGAAAATGTAGTGAAACGACTATGGACACACAGGTCGAGGTTCCAGCAGGTAGGTACTGGCATGTGACTGTATCTCAGGAGAGGAATGAGGGCTGAACACATAGATTTTAGCCTTATCAACACAGAGATGATCATCGAGCCCATTATAGTTGATAAAATTACCAGTAAAGAGGGTGAAGAGCAAGAACAGAAGAGGCTCCAAGGCAGATTTAATAAGTTGAGGATGGAAGATAAATGGGAATAAAATCAGGAGGGAGCATTGTTTGGAAAGTTTAGGGAATAGAGATGATTTAGAGGGAGAAATTGATCACTACTGCAAAAAGATGAAAAAAAGACGTCAAGAACAGAAAAGTAATTGAAAAAACTCAATTGGATTTAACCATTAAGAAATTTTGAGTAACATGGAGAAACCAGTTTCTATCAATTTCCTCATTTTTCAGATGTTAAGCTGAGGGTCTAAGAAGTAAAGTAATTTGTCCGAAGTTTCGCAGTTAGTAAGTGGCAGGAACGGTTTTACACTCAGGCCTTTTGTCTTAACATCTAGGATTCTTTCATTTGTAGGTAAACTATGCTTCCTAATGTAAAAGACTATCCAAGTGATCTGAACACTATCTAGAGCTAGGCTTAACCTTTATGACATATACAGATGTTAATGTTTAAAATGGAAATCTCTGGCTACTGTGAATGAGTCACTAAAATGCTAACTGATCTTTCCATAGTCACATTGCAACTAAATCAGTTTCCAGACTTTTCTTTTACCACATATTCCTAAGCTTATGCACAATTATATGTTGTCTTTCCATTGCCTTACTGTTCTTTTTCCTGTTCCATGCTTATGATGAAACACAGGTCTACCGTTTGGATAAAGCATTTCAGTTTAATGGGAGGTCTCTGAGTCACTTATATAGTTATATATATATTCCTCTGTGTCATCCAGTAACTTACAATCACACGTCCCCACCATTTGATGTGGTTGGAGAACCACCCAGAACTTTCCAATTACTTAAATAGTAGCCCTTGGCCAACTGCCCATATAGCTACAAATATGCATTTCTGGAAAGAGTACTAAATAGAACCTACATGCAAAACACTTGCAAATAAACAAACTGTCCTTTCTATCAAGCAAAGCATGAATCATCTAGTCAGAAAATAAGAAAATCATGATCTGGGACCACCTCCAGTCATCCTGATCTGTGTCTTGACACTAGATTCAGATGTCTCAGGAGGAGAGGGTGATGCTAGTGACAACATACTTCTGCCTCACTTAAATTCAACTCACTTGCAAGGCAAGAAATACATCACCCTCCTAATGCCATTGGTCCTCTTTGAGAATGAAGGGCAAACAGCAACAATCTATGGTTTTCTTTTAGTGAATTTCACTAGCATATTATAGTATTCTATAATTTTATTCCTCCTTCTACAATTGGATTCAGTATTAAAGTAAGAGAACCCAAAGTCCCTTACTAGAAACAACAGCAGAAATAACGCTGACATGTTTCTCCAAGCCTCTTCCTTTCATTATAACGGTTAATTTCTTCCAAGGCTTGATTCAGTGAATCACACAGCAAACTGTCACACAATGTCAGGGATGCAGAATCTTAGGATACATAATGCTATATAAGACACATAGCCAGGTGCTAGTGAACAGCTTTCTGTAATTCCCTTGCTTTGGGAAATTTTTTTCACACATGTAAAATGAGGGCACAAAACTAGATTATCTAATGTCAAGGCTAACCTGAGACAATATCCAGAGATTATTGTGCAAGTGAAAACCTATATTAATGTACAATGTAAACATAACTTAAAATGAAGACTTCAAGAGTTATTATGGGTAAAAATTTCTTCACCCCATAGTCAACATAAAATAAGCCTCTCTGAATTTAGTTAGGTTGGTCTTTGGATGCCAACCGTACATTGAGTCTTTGGATACCTACCTAGTGCCAGTTTGGTAACACTTACTAGACTTGTTAAAGTTTATGTTCTGCTGCCATAATATTCAAGAATTCAGTCAGCACCATGACACTGGGGTATTAGGAGAGGACATTAGTGGAACCATTATCAGTATACTCAGAGAAGCTAACATTTAAACCTAGATTATTTAATTAGAAATATATTGTTTCCATAATTATTACATGAGTTACTTTGAAAAGTATGCCTGTTCTATAATCCTATTTGCAAAGAAATTAACCAACTTCAGATTAAGAAGTTTAATGAAATCATCTGTAGCAATAATTGACTTTCAAAGACTACTACTGCTATTCATATATTAATAATAGTAATAATAAAAAGTAAAGCCAGAGACGTTAGTAAGATTAATTACTAATGTAGTAATGGAATTAGTAATGTTAAGAAGATCACTCTGGATCATAGGGTGAAAAACTTTAAGTAGCCTTAGAAATTATTAATACAACTCCACCATTAGACAAGTACAGAGGCAAAGGCTTGCTACAGAAATAAAGAAAAAAAAAGAAACCTAGGATGAGTTTGCTCTAAACAGAACATATTTTTAGAAGACAGCTGCTTTTAAAAGGCATGAGGTATTTTGAAAACCCAAATGGCAATTGGACCTAAGGCCTACCTAACCTGGAGACTTTCAAAGAATGAGTCAGTTGAAATACTCTATTAACCAGGAATTATAATTAAACTGTGATTATTTTAAAAGTAATTATAATGGACTGTAATGAAAAAGCAGCACATCCTCATGTTGTTAGACAAGATAGGAAACTATTCCTAACATGATTTTGTTTTCCTTTCTATTTTGGCTTCCTTAATTGGATTAACCACTATGGAATTTTTAGTATATGTAAAAGTATGTTTTTACTTGTATACAAAATAGTAATTATGAAATGAATTCTGGGTGAAGTCACTTGGGTGCATGTATATCCTGCAGCATTATTAGCAATGATCATTTATTTTTCAAGAAGGGGCTTAAATGATGAAGGACAAATAGATCTGGAAATGGAGGTAGATAAGCATTTATTAACTGCCTACTACCAGTCAGGTGCTCTGCTAAGTGCTGAAGACACAAAGAGAAATACAGAAAATAATCAATGTCCTCAAAAAACGTAAATTCTACTGGAGAGAATTGGGAATTACAGATGACCAGTGTGAGTCTAACATCTACTCTTGGAATATTGAAAGACCCAGATGACGGCCTTTAGTGCAATGAACAGATACTTGGTGGAATACATCTTTCAGGACAAAACCAAATATCATTGAAAAGGAGATGCTGATGGCCCACTACATCGGTAGAGCAAGGGTTTTCTCCTGTATCTGTGCACGAAATATATATACCAAGTCTTCAGTCCACTGAAGTATTCATTATTGAAAGATACAAAATACTAGTATCTTGTGAATCGGTTTGTTAACTACCAGGTCTTGGGCCTAACTTAAACAACACCTTTAGTTGCATCACTCTAATCTAAAGCACCTGTGGCAGTGCAAAGCTCTCTTCCTCCCCACCAAAGAAGGAAATAAAACAAGGGAAAGGCTCAGGAATCCAAATGTACTCTCAGATTAATACTATATAGCTATATTCTTGGGCAGGGGAGGAGCAACAGTAAGGGGGAATGTGGAATAGTGGAGACTCTAAAAGTAAAAGGAATAGTTAATGGTCGTTAATTTTTTTTTCCGTAAAAAACTTTCTTCTGAAGTTTAGGGTTTTTTTTTTGAAGAAAACTATACAGTTCATTGATTTTTTTTTAATTTTTCAAAAGTGAAAAAAAAGAGGGAGGAGGAGAAAAAGGAGGTAAAGATGGAAGAGAAGGAGGTTACAGAGTTAGAGTTAGGCTGAACTCTGATTTTCCCAATATTCTCAGGTCATGCCAAGATTGCTAAAATATACATGTAAGAATTTCTGCTCTGCCAAAAAAACATGAAGATAAGTGATATTCCCATAAGGCAGCAACCACAGCACCAAATGAAGGTTCCATCAAAGGCTGAATTCCCTCTGGTTTCTTTCTAACAGGCCTTCTGAATCTCTCCCACACTTTGGCAAGGACTTGCCTAGGATTTGCCTGTCATCAGTTCTCTTTAGTGGATGTGACATATAATGTAGACTGCTAATTTGCCAGCTGGAATACATCACCCAAAATAAACTTTATTACAAAAAAATAACACCCTCTGAAGAGGACTGATCTTGGGACTCTCTCTCTCACACACACACACACACACACACACACTTTTAACCTTTGAACATGATAGAACCACCGTTGATTAATCAAGGAAATAGTGAACAGCTTGCTAATTTGGGGACAATTAATGGCATTCATTATTGGCTAAAGCGCTGGGCAATGAGAAGAACAGGGGTCTCGGTGAATGGATTGTTTGTCCTAAGGTAAAGGAAGAAAAATACTCTGAACAGTCAACTGAGAAGCCCCTGAGCCAAGAGGCCTGATTGTTGCTCTTTTGCTTGGGAAATTCTCACAGGTAATCTGAGAAGCTCATATGGCCAAACTCTCATAAATGGAAATAACACGCTAACCCCTATTCGCTTTCTTGTGATTGCTTTGCAAACATCTGTTCAAATCCCACCCTCTTTTTCCAAGTCTCTCAAATGCTTTTGGCAAGATTTAGAAAATCTCAAGTTTAGGCTTTAAGCCAGATGCCTCCTTTCTTCATTTGGCATCTTTTCACATTATACTTTTATATGAATGAAGCTCTCAAAAATATCTGTTTGAACACATTCTTTTTACTGTTACATACATCAGTAACCATTTCCACAAAGTTTTATTAAATGCCTTTTGTATGCAGATCCCTAAGCTATATTCTACGGTAGACATAAAAAAAAATTGTCAAGATTCAATGGCTGCTCTCATGAAGGTTATGCCCTAGTACAAGGATAAGAAACCAACACAGTTAAAAACCATAATACATAATAGTATATGCCAAGTGGACTAGAAAAATGAAAAATAAATTGATGTGAGGACTGAGGGGAATGACAATTCCCTGTATTCCTAGATTTAGAAGGAACCTTAAAAGTCCTCTGGGAAACTTTCCTTGAGGGAGCATTATACATAAAAATTATTTTACAATAAGTTATCTGATGAGTTTAAGAGAATAAAAATCCAAGTGCTATGCATAATAGGATGGGATGGGTCTTTACTGCTTTGTTTGAAGTTTCCAAGGAGTGGATGGTATCTGATCTGGTTTTAAAAGCACAGATAAAATTTTCATAGGTGGAGATGGGATGAAGGAGCATTCCAGGCATAGACAGTCATTTGAACATAGGCATGAAGGCAGAAGAAAAGAGCTCCACAAAGGCCACGGTGCAAGTGGTTCAGTAAGCAATAATGAACTCATCATCTTCTCTGTTAAAACCAGCCCTGTCGGCCAAATCTTTTTCTGTGAAGGTCATTATCTCACTCCGTACTGTACTTAATTCTTCCTCTCTCACCTCCTGAATGCAGTCAGCTACCACGCCTTGACAATTCTACTTGTGTATGTCAAAGCTTGGGCCATTCAAACACCTACTAACCTTGCTTTCATCCCTTCTCACCTGGACTATAGTAGCAGCCTCTTGATTATTCTCCCTGTCCCAGACCTCTCTATTATTCAATTCTTCCTGCACGGATCTGCCAAAATAATGAGCCAACGGCACAAGTGTGACCATATCACTTCCCTGAGCAATCATATTTGGTGACTCCTTGTTAAATTATGGGTAAAATATCAACTCTTCTGTCAGGCATTAAAAAGCCTTAATAGTCTGACTCTAGTCTGACTTTTCAGATCACTTTTTATCTTCTGTCTTTGGCTCATACTTTTCATGAAATTGGACTACTGTCTATTCTGAAATCTTTTGGTTCCCATCTCTCTATGTTTCACTGACTGTCCCTAATGGCTGGGAATCCTCCTAAATAAGTCAACTAAAAATTAAGAGGACCTGAGTTCAAATTTGTCCTCATACGCTTAACACAAAAACTAGCTGTGTGACCTCGGGCAAGTCACTTAACCCCAATTGCCCTCCCCCCCAAAAAAGGCAAAAAATTAAAAAAAAACTATCACATTTAGCCTTCATGTCTTCATCAGATAAGAACCAATCTTGCTTAAATCAAAAGGCAAATTGGAGTTTAGAACTATGTGTAACCGAGGCTTGAACACCTCCGTTAAATCAATCATTCAAAGGCTTTGTACTAGATAAAAAAAAATACTCTAAAGGCAATAATGATAATAACATTCATAAAGCAGCTAAGTTCTTTACAATTGTCTCACTGAGTCTTCACATTTAACTTAATCTCTCATTTAATAATTTAACTATTATTCAATCTGAGAGGTAGGTGCTATTATTATTCCCATTTTGTTGCTGAGGAAACTGAGTTAGAGGTTAAGCGACTTGCCCAAGGTTACTACATAAGTGATAAAAGTCTGAGGCATGATTTGGATCTGCCTGACTCCAAGCCATTATGTCAGCTAGCTGCTTTAAAAGCCATGATATGAAATGGATGATGTCGTACAGAAATGATTCATTGCTCTAGGAAAGATCATGACCTGTGGGTTTTTGAGAAAATAGCAAGCTAATTCTGAAGCCAAGAATTTCCCATCTGGCAGTTTAGTGGTGGAAGCCTCTAGACAAGCCTCTGTGAAGGAAATGCTTGGAAATTACAGCCTTGGCTTGACCTAAATCACTCTTCCTTCCTTCTCCCCAGGAGAAGGATCTTGTGATCTTCAGAGTACCAGAGGATTTTGACTTTACATTTGGTATTCTATTAGCGTACAATGGCAGTGACTACTTCCAGGTAGTCACTTCTTCACTACTGGAGCTTCTGAATTCCAGTGACTACTTCCTCAGGACATTATTTTCTCAATAATGACTACGGTCATTTCCAGGTTTCAAAAGAAGACCAGCAGTAAAGCTACCTCACATCTACAGGAATAAATTTAGGAGCCTAGCCCAAGATGTTTCAAGACCTATTTCCTCTGGATTCTGTATATACTGGTTGGATCGTGTGACATAGACTAGGGTTTGCCTGGGGAGATAAAGGAGATTGTACTAACTGTTCTCACTATATTCCTTCCAAAATATAACCCTTTTATTGCATGGGGGAAGGCAGGGCAAATGGGGTTAAGTGACTTGTCCAAGGTCACATGACTAGTAAGTGTTAAGTGTCTGAGGCCAGAATTGATCTCAGGTACTCCTGACTCCAGGGCCAGTACTCTATTCAGTGTACCACCTAGTCACCCCCAATATAACCCTTACTCAAAGCTAGGTAACTATGGATGAGACTGTAATATCATTGATACTCAATGGGAAGAAGTGTACTGGTAGGTAAGGGGGTGAAAAGCCAAGCACAAGCAGATTTCCAAAAGAATGCTACTGTGAACAGCTTTTAAGATTTGGATTACACGGTAATAGTGAACACTGTTTATTCCATTATGAATCAAGATTCAGTACAATATTCACAATATAATATTCTCAATATTACATCTTATTACAGAAAGTCACAATATAGTATTCATAACAGCTTAACATTAGAACGAACACACAGTTTTCACTACAGTGATCACAATATTTAGAACAAGGAACAAAAGAAGAATCACCTGGTTTCCCTAATGGGGAAACCCTTCTCACTTAAAGATTCAATCTGTCAATTCACAATATATCAATCTTCCACTCATGGGGCAACCATTAACTTAATCAGTCACTCATCTAGCAGTCAGTCACTAAGCTAGATTTCCAATTGCTAAATATAATTAGTCATTAATACAATCCTTAGAAAACCAAACCTCAATCTCATCCAAGGGGAGGCCTTTTCTTCATCTTGACTCTGAGAGGTTTCTCTGATGCCCTGGATCCCCTTCCATGGTTCCAGCTCCCTCCTGAATACACCAGTCACCTGGATTCAGAAGCAGACAGCTCTCAGGTTCTCGTCCAGTCCTCAGAGGTAGACAGCTTCCAGGTCCTTGTCCAATCCTCAGGGCAATCCCCGGCACACATTGAAGTTCACAGGGGTCAGCACATCTCAAACCCTTTACCACTTCTCTTTCCTAGAACTCAAGATCAACCAGGCCATGAATAAACTAAGTCTCATGTTTCAGTCAGCTTCCAGATACTGGGAGAGCAACTTCCTCTCTCTCTCTCTCTCTCTCTCTCTCTCTCTCTCTCTCTCTCTCTCTCTCTCTCTCTC
>CM053600.1:168987528-169022718 GCA_028646575.1 Pseudocheirus occidentalis
TGTATAGAATGGAGTGAACAATGGGAAAAAAAGAAACAAAACCAAACACAGAGAAGAACGATAGCATGTATTGCTTCAGTCTCCATTTAAACTCTGGTCTTTCTAGATCTTTCTCTGAATGTAGATACCTCCTTCCATCCTGAGGCTTGTAGAGTTGTCATTTAACTGCGCATTACTGAGAAGAGTCTAGTTTATCAAGGGTGGTCATCACACATATGATGTGTCTGTGACTATTTACAAATTTCTCCTGGTTCTGCTCTTCTCACTTAGTATCAATTTGTATAAGCCTCTCCAGGTAATTATTTTAATGTAATTTAAGCCACACTCAGGAGTTTTCCAGTGCAGTGAGTTTGATACATCTGATCTGGGCTAAGAAGTCACCAGTTGGGAGAGTAGGCTTCAGAGCAAGGTAGGAAGGCAGCTATCAAGGCACAAAAGCATTCCGGAGTCAAGCCAGGAACAAAGGGATGTGACTGAGGTTCCTCATGGAATAGTGGTCTCCTAACTACCGCTCTGGGATGATTCCTCTTTCAATTACAGTTTTACAGCTAGAAGGGTCATTAGAGTTCGTTTAGTACAACCCCCTCATTGTACAGATGAAAGAGCCAAGGCCCAAAGACATCAAATGATTTTCCTCTGGCCTCACAAACAAAAAATAGCAAGATTGAAGTTCAAACTCATGTACTTTGATTTCAAATGCTGTGCTCCTATTTCACCAAACTCCTGCTATACAGATTTAGGGATTTATAACAGATTTGTAATTTAAAGAAATGTTTCTGCTTCAAGTAAATGTACCCAAACCATTCACATTTTATGTTGTGGCATAAAATCAACCTACAGTGAAGATGAAATTCAATCCAACAAGCGTTTATGAAATACCAAATATGTGACAAGCACTGTGCTGGTGTCTGTGGCTCTAAAGATTAAAATGAGACAAGAAATTTGCGTTCTGCTGGGAGGGTACATTGTAATTACAGGTAAGTAAGTCCAAGTAGTATACAAAATAAAAACTAAGTATGTTTGGGGAGAGTCAAAAGGTACTAGCAATGGAAGAATCTGAAAAAAAAAACAAAGAAACAATAAACCTCTTATAGCAGAGGGTAGTTGAGCTAAACCTTGTAAGAAGCTGAGTGTTCCAAGAAACAGAGATACAGTAAAGAAAAAAACATTCCAGGATTGGGTTTGTGTAGCCTGCATAAAGGTACAATGATAGAAAATGGAATGTCGTGTTTAAGGGTGGGTTGCAATATCTACTCATATAAATCAATCAAATAACCAAAATTATAAATGTAGGATAAATACATCATGATATAGACAGATGATATCACACAAGAAATGTCTTGTGACTGATAGAAAGAATCAAACACACCTCTGAGCCATTACCTTCTCCAGTTTATTTTCAGAAAAGGAAATTGAGGCAAATAGGGTTAAGTGACTTGCCCAGGGTAACAAGCTAGTAAGTGTCTAAGGCCAGATTTGAACTCAGGTCCTCCTGACTCCAGCACTCTATTCACTGCACCACCAATCTTCCATTTATATAAAATGCCAATCCTATTCAGAGTCACTCAGTTTAGTGGCAAGACAGTCCATCCCCAGTCAAGCATCTGAGAAGAGAGAGAGTCCCTTGGAGATGAGAAGAGGGCTTCTACACACACACACACACACACACACACACACACACACATGCAGTCTGCAGAGACTATGTGAGTTCAGAAAGCCACGAGGTCCATTAGGACTCCCACTAGTTTCCAAACAGCTGATAACAATAGCCAGAGAAGTCAGGAAATGGATGAGCATCAGTTCTTAATTAGATATGGCCAAGTAACAGTGGTGTTGCAAGGTCTAGAAAGACTGAAGGTTAGAAACTGATCAGCTCGGTTCAGCAACAAATTGATTCATACAGTATATATGCCACAACACGCAAGCAGCCAGGCCAATAGAATCCATCCATCACTAATATCACATTACACAGAGAATTTCATGAAGACAAACAGAGGGGGAAAAATTTTCAGGTAACAAGGAATTGCAAATTTACCACTTGGGTTTATGCATTCTCACTCTATTTGCCTCACCATAATAGTACTCTTAGCTTTTCCTTACTTTTCACCTGGATTTTGTATATATTTGTGGAACAGTGAGCCTCAGACTCTGACAGGGAAGATATTTTATGCCAACTTTTCTCAGTATATACCTTTCTTGAAAAGCTACTTTACTGTACCAAACAATAAATGGAAAACACATTAGCGGAGAATGATGAACAGTAGTACTAGGAAACTGGTTCCTAGATTACCTCTATAACACTGAGAGTGTAATCAGTCAACTGTCTGGAGAACCTAACCCTTAAATGTGAGCACAGGGTAGGGAAGTGACTCCAGAGGTAATGCTACAGATGCATCATCTAAGAACAAGTAGGATGGAGTGAGTGAAAACAAGAATGTGTAAAGAAGAATCACATGCAATCATTCTGGCTAGGGCCATATTGTGAAGGGCATGGAAAGTCGAACAGAGAAGATCGTACTTTATTTTATAAACAAAATGCAATCCTTGTAGTTTCTATACCAACATTGTCAGACTTCTGCTTTAGGAATATTATTTTGGAAACTGGAAGGTGGTGGTAAAGAAGTGAGAATAGGGGCTTGAAGTGAAAGTACCACTTAGGAGATTCTTGCAACTTTCTAGGTGAGAGACGATGAGAACTTGAGTTAGCAGGGTTATGTGTGAGTAGAAAGAAGCAAAGGGATTAAAAAGATGCTATGAAGATTAGATAGACAAGGCTTGGAAACATTCAATGTGGCAGGTAAATGAGAGAGTAGAATTGAGGATGATTCTCAGTTTCTGAACCTGGAACATTGTAGTATTGGTTGTACCATCAGCAGAAATAAGAATGTTAGGAAGAGAGGAGGGTTTAGGAAGAAGGATAAGGAATTCAATCTCACATTTTCCCCAGTTGTTTCCTATTCCTAAATCATGCATCAGATGCTTCAAAATATTCATTTGAGTCTGATTTGTCATTAAGGATTTGTGTGGCTTGGGTCATGAGCTCACGTTCTTCTAGGCTAGAAAGTCCATAATTAACACCTTACAGAACTATCTTGAGCCTTTAAACCACCTGAGTCAGGTGAGCTTTTCAGGAATTTCTCCCTGTAATCTATCATCTTCAGGTTCTAATAGAAAATGCTGGTCCTGGAGGGGGAAGGAGGGTAGTATTGTATTATGTAAAGATAAAACATTTCTGGCATCCACCAATCAAACTGTTTTCCACGGTTCCCCAGACAAGATACAGTGTAGGTGTGTTCTGATGTCTTTCTCAAAACCCTTCACTAATATTTTGGGCCTCCCAAAAAAGATTGTCGCAAAATATTCCTAAAAGCTTTTATTTGAAAGACAATTCATGTCTGACTCTACCATCCCAGTGGTTCACCACAGTTTTCCTAAACCTGGAGAATGGTAGTTTTTCATCATACTCTAATATTCTAGTGGAGATGTGGTCTCAACAACATGACTATTTCTTCCAAAAGAGAATAACTGTCCATCCATACCTGACCATCATATTTAACTCCTGCCTGTGTTCTTCCCTATAATCATGAAAGCCCATCAAAACTTTCTTTCCTTCTCTCGACATAGCTTAGATGCCAGTGAAATATACAGAGCATCCATTCATCTCCTGCTTATTCTCTTTTCATAAGTGGCCTGTATTTTTCCCCAGTCATATGTTTCTCAGAAGAAGTCTTTCATACAACTTTTCTGACTTTATACTTCATTTGTATTTTCCTGCAGTCTTTTTATGACCACAATATGTCTCTATATTGCTCTTCAGTTGATACTCAACTTCAATTTCTTAGAGACTGTAATATTTATGACTTGTGGCCATGTAATATCGCAGGATAAAAATTGGTGTCAGAAAAAAATGGTAAATGTCACAGCAAAAATTGTTTTAAATTACAGTGGAAGTACAAAGAAGATCAGAAGAATCAATATGCTGATTGGGGTGCATTGGATGATGATAACAGATGACAGAAGATTGACCCAAACTCCTCAATTATCATTTTCTCAAACAAGAATAATCTCAAGAGTGAAAAAGACACAATTTCAAAAATTGTTAGAATCAAATAGAAACACAATATAATTGGGGAGAGAAGACAGCATTTGGTTGCTTTGGTGAGTTTAGATACTAGACCTAGACAAGCTACATTCCATGGTTTTGACAGAACTGGCAGAAAGGATTGCTGAACCACTGTCAGGGATCTTTGAAATGTTACAGAGAAGAGAGAGGTACCACATGACTGGAAAAGGATAAATGCTATCCCACTTTCCAAAAAAAGGGAAGAAAGTAGTGTCTCCAAACTACAGAGAATTTCATTTCTATTCCTGGCATAATTCTAGGACATATTGTTAAAGTGATGATTTGTGGGCACTTAGAAGAGAAATGAGTGATCACTAAATGCCAGTTTGTTTTCAATAAGAACAGATCATGCCAGATTAACCTCACTTCCCTTTTATTTTTCTAGGTTATTAATTTGGTACATTGGGAAAATACTGTAAATATCATTTACTTAGCATTTAGAAAACCAATTTACAAAGTCTTTCATGTTATCCTTGTGTACAGGATACATGAGCTAAATTATAATTGACCCAGAATTGTCTGAATGGTTGGACCTAAAGAGTAGTCATTAGAGGAAAAATATGAATGGAGGTCTCTGGAGAGATACCAAAGGGATCTTCTCCTTGGGTCTGGACTATTTACTATTTTTTAAGTTGTGTATAATAGAGATATCTGTGCTTGGACGTCCACACTCTATATTCAGATATAATGTGGCAGACAGTAAGTTCATTTTCATTTTGAGCCATTCAGATTTGACTCTATCCAGAAACTGGTCAAATCATAAAAAAAAATAAGTAAGATAGTCTTTATTTAGACACTATTAATGGAACCTCAACAATAGGAATATCCTTGTAATAAAATTGTTCTTAATCACTCACAAGTGAACAGACAGTAAATCTTCTTAAGACCCTTGCTCCAGTGGGAGGGAAAGGGAACAAATTAAGGTTGGTGGGTGAGAATGGTTCCTAATCCTTTTTTACTGTGATGAACCCCTTGTGTCACCTGGTGAAGCCTGTGGATCTCTTTTCAGACTACTGCTTTTAAAAGCAAAAAAAACCCAACAATATAGAAAAGTTGAAGCATGTCTGAAGAGAGTAAAGTGGATGAGGGGCCATGTAACTGAAGGACCATGTTAAGAAACTGGTGACATTTAGTCATGTCAGCAATCTTCAAAACTGAATGGCTTTTATGTGGAAGACAGATTGAATTTGTTTTGTTTGACCCCAAAATGAGTAGCATTGCAAAAGGACAGATTCTGAATCAAAATTCCATATAAAAACTGTAACAAATAGAGTGATTCACAAATCAATTGAGTGGCCCAGGATGGCAATGGTGTCTCCTTTATGTTATGGGAGGTGTTCGGGCAAAGGCTAGATATGACAACTTAATGAGTATTTTATAGAAGGTATTCTTGGTCAGATACAGGTTAGACTAATTGATGACAGTTGCCCCCTTCCCCATATGACCTTTCCTGATTCCTTAAGTTCCTATTTAATGTAAATAAGTTCCTGAAGTGGTCACATAATTCATATTAGAACTGTTGATTTCCATTGGGCTGGAATCAATTACCATGTTTATATAAATAATATTTTAAATACATGGGATCATTTCAGTGGATTGGTTATTTGCTCTAATCTGTATGAGAACTATTTATAGTTGTTTTCTCCATCCTAAAATTATTTTGGATTAATTTTTATATGTTTTGTGTTTACTGTCCTGTGTATATTTTATATTTAGAGCTGACCATGCCACTCCCCTGCTCAAGACAGAATGGTTTCCTATTGTGCCCAGAAAAAAAAAGGTGCACATTTCTTGGTTTGGCATTTAAAGATCTTTACCATCTGACTGCAGATTGCTTTCCATATTTTTTAATTTCATGTCACCCAGACTCCATTAATTCCTATTCTAGATACACTAGATCAATGTAATGATACTGGGATTTGAAGATCTTCTATGCCCCTTGAACTTGCTGATATAGCAGGAAGGGGTGGAGCAAGAGAAAGCTAGAGCCAAGCTTGCATCTGTGCCATGGTAACTGGAAGCAGCGGCAGTGGCTATGGTTGCTGTGCAAACTCCTTTTTCTTTGAGCCTGCCAGAATCTCTGCTAAGGACTCCTGCTGAGGACTGCCAGGGACAGGAACTGTGGTAGGCTGGAGCTGCTGGGAGCAAGCTGCTTGGACACTGAGCAGTTGTCCTGAGTGAGGAGAGGAGGATCTTTGCCTGAAGTAGCCTGTCCTGTTTTGAAGGTTTGAGAATGTGGGTGTTTACTACATTAACTACATGTGCCAACTTCATAACTACTGTGTTGGCTTTGACTTTCTGGTTTGGGGACTCAGTTATCTGGTATTTGAATAAATGTTGTAGCTATATTTCACATGTAGAGAGCCTGTTACAGTTTGTAATTAATAAACATATCAGCATACTTACAGTTGCTGTTGTTGATACATTTGGCAATAAGGGCAGGATCACAAAATGTCAGGAAGCTATTTGGAAGCAGGAGGGCTGTAGACGGAGAAATGGCTATCCCACAATGGGAGGATTTACCTTATTCTTCTCTAGCCAGGGAACAGGCCAAAAGCACAGGACCCTGTGAAAACTGGGAACCAAGGCTGAAAGGGGGAGAACCTGGAGATTTGGAAAGATATTTGCAAGGAATACCCATAGAACCAGGCAAAGAACTGGCAGGAGTATGCAGGAGACACTGAGTCCTTATACAATCACTTGCTGTTCCCTCCACATATCCATAGTGTATTTGCATCTTTTTCCATATCTTTATCCCATATTTGGAATGCACTTCCTCCTGGCTGCTGCCTCTCGGAATTCCTGTCTTCCTCCAAGGCTGATCTTGGGTGTTACCTCCTTCACAAGTCCATTCCTGATTGTGAGACTGCATCTTAATGCCAGAAATCACTTTGTATTTACTTATTTGTGCATATCTTATATTTTTGCCCCAACCATACCCCCAGTAGAGTGCAAACTACTTGAAAGCATAGACCATCTAATTTTGCATTACTATCCCCAGCACTTAGTACAGCACCACGCATACAAGAGATATTTAATAAATATATGTTGTTGAACTGATTTGAGCCATGACTTCTAGCTATGTTCACAATTCATTCATCACCATGCAATCTATAACTATCACATTTAAGCTGGAGATGTACCACATGTTTTATTTCTGTGAAAAGTTAATGATAACAAATATTGCTCCTTTGTTAGATTCTTGTCATATTTGAACAACCTTCTGTAAATGTTAAACCTTCCTAGAGTGTTAGCGCATAGAAATAAAATGTCTCTGAAATTATAAAAACCATGTTTTCAGGTATTATCATTAAAAAAAATGTTTCAGTGACACTTGCACATATTGGACTGTTTAACATTCATTTTAACTACCTGACACTATTATTTATTCCTTAAATCAAAACAGAGACAAACTAGTATAGTCCATAAAGTCCCAGCTCACCTATCCTGATCTCTGCTTTCAGGTAACCTCACTTATCTTGATTGTGGGAGAGCTCAAGCAGTTCTATGACATAAAGTCCATGAACCTCCTTTAGATCTAGGTGAGTCTAATTTTGCCAACAGTTATAACAAACAAGTTTATCTGGATTTCTAGAAATTAAATTAAAAGCAGCAAATGAGAAGTGTGGGGGGGAAAAGTCACACTGACAAGAGGACAAAGAGAAAGATGACAGAGAATTTATAATAATCAGATTCTGAAACTAAAATGGCAACAGTAGCCTGGACCTCTTCTTCTGTACATAAAAGGGCCTAAATATGCTGACAAGTCTGAAGACAAGGTGACAAAATGGATGGAGAACTGTTCTTACAGTCCAACAGATCCAGATCTGTTTAAGCTTTGCCTCTGACATGCATCAGCTAGGTGACTTTGCGTCATACACTTAACCTCCGACAGCTTTCTAAGAGGGTCTTGGAGTTTCCCCTCCACATTAGTGTGGAAGGATTCCACATTGTGAGTTCCCTACACTGATGAAATCACAGGTTCTGGTGTCCAAAAATCAAAACAAAATAAAATCCTAAGACTACTCTCAAAGTCCAAATTGCTGATCAAAGTGATGATCCTGAGCTATTAAGGAAGTGATATTTACTTAGAGAGCAAGGAAATAAAAGTGAAGTGCATTTTATAGAGGCTTCCACTAAAATAGAAGGGTGGGGTTAAAAGGAGTTTGAATACTGAAAGGAGTCACCTCTTAGTTATCAAAAAGACCCAGAATGACTCAGTCCTCAAGCACTTTGGACAAACAAGGATTTTTACTGCACATTCCAGAAATAAGAAAATAAAAAGTTGAAAGTTAAAGCAATCATGTCCTGTCTACTTTTTTTCCCCTCCAACAAACTGATTGATTTGGCTAAATTGACTGGCAGTTTGGTTTTCACCAGAATGAATCCTTGGAGATCACTAGGAGTGACCAGACCAGAATTCTAAAGCTCTGTTCCCTAGAATCTTTCATTTAATCACACATGATAAATTAACTTCTCTCCAGTGCCAAATAAGCACTTCTCAAAATCCTTGAAGATCCAAGTATCTTATTGCTCCCAAAGTAATCACATTAGCACATTGATGAATAGGAAAGCATTTCTGCCAAACTGAGCCCTAGCTGCCAAAAAAATTAAGTACTCTAAAAACCTCTCTTCTTCACTTTCTAAAAATGATTATGCTTCAGTCACCACTCATAACAGACATTCATATGATAAGAAGTTTCCACTTTAAAATTCCATACAATAAGATAATATATGGCATCTTAATATAGTCAAAATCCACCACAGTATTTCATATCTATCAAGTTAATTGTTAAGGTAGATTAAACAACCTCATAAAGGTAGTCCATCAAACTTTTCATGGTTTCAGAGTGTGACAATATCGGCTGCTCAGTGAGTTCATTAACCTTCCACCTCAGAGCTAAGATTCAGAGTTAAAGGCTTGTTTCCTGGCCACTTCTGAAATTGTCCTCAGTTTTGAACTCAAATGATTCATCCCTGGAAGATCTGGGCCTAAAACTGCTCATCTATGAAGTAGGGCTGAGAAAATAAAAGGAATCCAGCAACGGCCCCGAGTCTGTCCTTTTCTCTAGCATTTAATAGATTCTTTTTGTATGTCTCTGAATCATGGAACACTAACCTCTTTTAAGTATTTTAAATGAATATCACTCAAAGGGCAAGAGAGAGAGACACATTATAGGTGTGAACAGATTGCGATGAGGACATGAAGGACATCCAGATGAAAGAGTATCATCAAAGAAATATAGAATCAAAAATGATGAGCTGCTCACATATCAAGAGTGAAGAATTATAAATAGATGGTCCATGTGATTCATTTGTATAAGGATTTCAGGAGAAAGTCTCTCAAAATGTTGCTGATGTGGTGGGATGCTATAGGCAGGCATTCAACTGCTGATGTAGGGGTGCTGAACCCCAAGTAGACTGTCTGTGGCAAACCTGAGGAAGGATATAGTTAAGAGTCACAATGCATGGGCAGATATAGATGGGTTTTGGTCTTCATTGTTAGCCAATAAACATTACTAAGCATTAAAATAAGTGCTAGTGGATAAAAGAAAGGCATGAAGTAGTTCTTGATTCCCAAGGAGCTCACAGTCTAATCCAATTGTTGATTGAAATACCAACATGAATGAAATCACACACCCACTTTAATTAAGTTCATAGAGATTATATTTATTTTAGAACTTTTAAAAATGCATTAATTAGCAACTCACTTCATTTGTTTCCAGCCTCTAGGCTTTAATACTTTCGGAGAGTGTGGCAGGAACGACCTGTACTTTGAGGCCTCGTTGGCATAGGGCAGAGGTTGGAAATCTGTAGCCTTGGGGTCACATGTGACCCTTAAAGTCCTCAAGTGTGGCCCTTTGATTGAATCCAAATTTCACTTGGACTTGAGGACCTAGAAGGCCACATGTGGCCCCAAGGCAGCAGGTTCCCCACCATTAGTGTAGGAAGTTTCCCCTAGGGGAAATTCTCTTCTCTAGTACAGATTAATAACTCTTCTGCAACTTAATTGCCCTAAAGAGTTGCCTGGAGAAAAGAGAGGTTAAGTTACTTGCCTGTGGTGATAGAGTTAGGTTGCTTCAGAAAATCAGGTTATCTAGTCTCTAAGGTTTGACTTTTATCAGCTATGGCACTCTGCCTCTTAATACTGTAAATATATAAATGTACTTTTTATCATGTGTATGTTTTTCAAAGGGTGAAGCATGCAAAATTGAACAGGTGAGAAACTGGTAGACAGGTCAGGATTGTAGGTATTGCGCCCATAAAACATCTAGTGAGTCCCTATTAGAGGTACCATGCTATGCTAGCCTCTGAAAAGGATGCAAAGGTATATAAAATGTGGTCTCTGATTTCTTAAGGCTTCATCCTGTCTCATACTGTCTGGGACAATGACCTGGCTAGTGATTTTTTTGTCACATAACCCCCCCCCAAAAAAAAACTCATCAACCTGTAGCCAACTTGGTGGTAATCCTCTTTAAAGTTAGACTAATCTTCTGACACATATTGAACCAAGCTCAGGCTCAAAGCCTTTCCAATATCTTAGGTAATCATCACATCTGGACATGAACTTGGTATGACTAATGTTATGTGGGAATTATTCTAAAAGTGAGCCTACTCCCCCCAGAAACAAAGGTGGCTAACAAAAAAAGCATAGCTCTAAAATATGGTGAGTTGTTGGGGTGACTGGGGATATTTTCACTTTGTCTTTAGTATATCTTAGAATTAAATTCATCTTTGTAAGAACTAGTTGATATTAACTGGTTAAATGGAACTGGAACTCTAGTTCTAGGACTTAATGATGAGGGAAATGCAGCCTTTGGGAGCTCAAGCTAATAACAATAGAGAAGCTACAACTACAAAACCTTCAGGGGACCCTATTATCCTCACCAGTAAATGTAGAGTACCTGGCTCTATGAGAATGAGACCAGAAGAACTGGGCATACAGGAAACAAAATTATTTTTGTAGCATTGGCATGAAATCTACATTAGAGGGAAGAGAAAGAGGAGGTGGGAAGGTCTGTAAGGAACGATGGTCCCAAAAGATAATAATAGGGTTTATAGTAGGTTAATAGCATAGTAGTGTTGTTAAGAATAAAGTGAAGGATATAAATGCAAGAGATGTTGCAGATGTGGAATAAATGAACCTGGAAACTGATTGGAAGTTACAAGTGAGAGACAAGAAAGAATCCAATGATACCCCAAGGTAACAAATATTGGAGACTTGGTGAACGGTACTGCCAAGGACAAAAATTGTGAAAACAAGTTTAGGGGCAGAAGTTCAACAAATATTTACTGAACACCTACCATGTGCCAAGTACTGTGCTAGATTCTGGGGAGAAAAATATGAAATGAGGTGTCCCCAGCCTTAAGAAGCTTTCATCTGGAAGAGAGAAGGGATACACCATATTAATAGACTGGTAACTACATGAGAACTGGGAAAATAAGGAAATGCTTCTTGAATGGAGTGGCACAAGATCTGACCCAATAGTTCCAAGTTAAGGATGAAGAGCATTCTAGAAATGAGTAACATTCTCTGAAATATGGGGGAAAAGCAGGGAATAGAATATTATGTATAGGAAAAGACAAGCTGAGTCAGTTATTGAGGGGATTGGGAAAAGAGGAGAATCACATGAAGTCAGCCTGGAAAGGAAGACTGGAGTCTAATTGTAAAAGATTTTGAAAACCTGAGGAGTTTATGTTTTTATCAAATGGCAATAGGTCTTGGACAAAAGAGTGGCAGTGTAAGATCACTGCCTTAGCAATGTTAACTTTGCCACTATGTGTAAGTGTAATTTAATGGGATTTGAAAATCTTCCATGCCTCTTGTATTGGCAAGCAAAGAGGTACTTAGCACTTTGTTTCAAGTTACTTGTGTTAAGTATTAAGATCCAGAACTTGTGAATCCCACAGTGGGATGAACTTGCTATATAACAGGAAGGGGCACAACAGGGAGGAGCTGATACCGTATAAATCCCAAGCTATAGAGTAAGAACTTCTTCTGAGAACTGAATTGAGAACTTCTGAGAACCAGCCAGAACTTCTGGGAATGAGAACTGCTGGGAGCTGGAACTGCTGGGACTGAGCAGTGTGGAGACTGAGGAGCTATTATAAATGAGGAGAGGAGGATCCTTGCTTGAGGGGGTGAATGAGGGAGAAAGAGCCTTGTTTGAGGGAGCCTGTTTTGTTTTGAAGGCTTGAGAATGTGGGTGTTTGCTGCATTTGACTTTCTGGTTTGGGGAGTTATGTTTCTGGTATTTGAATAATTGCTTTGGTTCTGTTCTCCATGTGGAGAGCCTGTTACATTTTGTTATTCCCAACAACACCAGCATATTCATAGACACCATGGGTGCTGTGAGTATTACATTGCTATTACAGGAGATTATAACTGAAGAAAATGGGAAGAACTATATACAGGGAGAACACTTAGGAGATTATTACAATTGGCCAGGCAAGAGGTGATAAAGATCTGAACTACCATAGGTGTAGTATGAGTGTAGATTAGGGGATACATTCAAAACATATTAAGATGAAATCAGCTGGTATGGTAATGGTATGGTAACTCACTGTCCATGGGAAATGAATGATATTGAAAAGTCAAGGAAGTAGGTTGCAAATCTGGGTGATTGGCAAAAAGATGGTGGTGCCTTAACAGAAACAAGGAAGTTTGGGGAATAGGTGAAGGAGGGTAGAGATGAAGATAATGAGTTTAATTTTGGACATGTTGAGTCTGAGATGCCTATGGGTCACCCAGATAAAGATGCCCAGCAGGCAGTTCAATATGTGGAGCTGAATTTTTGGAGGGAAATAGGAATATATATTGAGATTTGGAATCATCTGAATTGGGATGATAACATATGGAATTTGAGGCTGAACATGTAGGTAGAGATACACAGTAGGAAGTTGTAGCTGTCATCCTAGAGCTCCAAAGATAGTTCAGAATGGGAGATACAGATTTGAGTCATTGACATTGAGGTGAAAATTGAAGGCTTGAGGGTAAATAAAATTGCAAAGGGAGAGAATGTAGAATGAAAAGAGAAAAAAAACTTTCAAAAACAGTTACATTTAGAGCTTGGGGAAGATGAGGTAGAAGTGAAAAGGAAAATAAAAAGAATCCAAAAATTAAATCTGTTCTGCAGAGCACATCCTTGAATCATAGAGTCATGTTGGGAATTTGGGATGAAAAGAAATCATGAGTTACAAAGTCTTTCTTTAGGCATTATGAAAGTATTAGTCCTCATCTATTTAATTTAATCTCACATATCTGACTGCCTTTCAGACATCTTGAACTGGATGTTCAGTAGATATCTTAAACAAAGTATATTCAAAATAGAACTCATTATTTTTCCTCTAATCCCTCCCACCATTTCTCCTTTCCCTATTACTATGAACAGCAACACCACTCTCCCAGTCCCTGAGGTCTCAAAGACATTTTGAACATTTCACTATGTCTCATCCTCCCCATATCCAATATGTTGCCAAGACTCTCTTCACTCTAAATCCTTCCTCTATTCAGCCACTAAAGTGATTTTCCCAAAGTGCATACCCAATCATTTCATCCTCCTACTCCATAAATTCCAGAAGTTACACATTGCCATTAAGATCAAACTCAAAAATTCTCTGTTTGGCATTCAAAGCTCTTCATAACCTAGTCCCATCCTACCTTTCCAGGCTTCTTCCACTTGACTCCCTACCATGTACTTTTCAGTTAAATGACACTGGCCTTCTGGATATTCCACGAAGATATGCCACCTCTCAGTTCTGGGCATTTTCTCCAGCTAGCCCTCATTCCTGGAATGTTCTCCTGCGTCCACTCCATCTATTAACCTCTATTGGACCTCTGTCCAAAAATCCCATCTTCTAGTGAAAGCCTATAAAACCCCCTTTTTAATTCTAATGCAAGCTTTCTGTTAGTTATTCTGTATTTATCCTGAATATAGTTTGTCTCATATTTATTTGTTTGCATATATGTTAGATTGTAAGTTCCTTGAGGGCAGGGACTGTCTTTTGCCTCTTTTTGGATTTCTGGCACTTAGCACAGAGTCTGGAACCTATTAGGTGTTTAATAAAGGTTTATTCGTTGATTGATTGATTTTTTCATCTTTTAAGATTTTACTGCATTATTACTTTCTATCCGAAATACATAATCAGCCTGTTACACCTACCATTCTGATTTGCCTTGAATTACATCTCTCTACATACAATTTGAAGATAATATATTAATGTAAGTGGATTACTTTGAAGGCTAATTTTTAAAAAGTGTTAGGTTATTGTGGGTTAATCAAATGAAACTCTTCTATATGACAGCAATAACTATGGGATTTTCAAAAGTTACTACTGCTCTAACAATTTACTATAGTCAAATAATTTAAAATCTTTCCTAATGATATCTTCTTTTAGAGACATAAAACTATGGACAGAGTTTGAAAACCATTAAGAAGGGAGCAATATAAATTGGAAGCAAACAGACTGGACCTAGAAAGTTGAAGATACAAAATATAACTAAGCCTTTGTTAAGAACCCAGAGAGAATTATAAGTAATACATTTCTGCCATATTTGGTTGTAGAAAGATTGCATTTCCACTAAGAAAAAGATTTCTAAAAGACTATAAAGATTGAAAGGGGAATAACTAAGCTATTTTTTTTTCTTTTTATGGAGGGGTAAGGCAGGGAAGTTTGTGTTAAGTGACTTGCCCAAGGTCACATGGCTAGTTAAGTGTTAATTTTTTGAGGCTGGATTTGAATTTAGGGCCTCCTGACTCCAGGGCCTGTGTTCTATTCACTGCACCACCTAGCTGCCCAAGTAAACATTTTTAAGAAATCTCAGTAATCACGTAAGTGCCAAAATGGCAGTGTAGTTTCTTTCTTCAATAACTTCCAACCTAAACACCTCAGAAAAGTAAATTATACACCAGAAATGGAGTAACTAAAGCTGAATCCACAAGATTAGAAAACAGAATGTAACACAAAGTATAAAACACATGAAATAGCATCAGAGATCTTAAAAGCATTGAGCCCCCACTTGGCATCCAACCTCTTCACCAACATGATTCATATATAAAAAAGCATGATGAGAGCAAGCAACCTCCAAAGCTTGTATTTCAGGATCCAACTATAGGTAAGTGCCCAATTTTCCCATAGCAATGATTAAAACTTTTATCTTAAAAAAAAGTAGCAGACATTGAATTTGACCAGTTATTTAAAGGAAAAAGTAGGGGAGTGGCATTCCAGGTACAGTTAAGATTAGAGGACAGAGTCAGAGGAGAAAAAAAAAAGATTTCTATACCAAAAGGGAAGGAGCTTGGATACCTAAGACCTACCATTTCACTTTGTAGTTTATTCATTTCAGTGACCCAGATTGAAAACCCCAACTAATCCCAACATGGCATAACATAAGAGCTAAAAGGCATGAAGGTTTGTGCTTCTCTGAAAGGGCTAGCTGGGGAAGCTAATGGATAAGGCAAGAAATTAGATAAGTGACTGATAATACAAGAAAATGACTGAAAGTCAAAAAAAAAGAGAAAGTCCAAATAAAAACCCAATTTGCAAGCAGATAAACTACCTGACCAAAGGAAGGATAAACAAACAAAAAAGAAAATCTATACCATTATGAACAAGTATTATACGTAAAAGTTAAATAAAGCAGAATCTCAAAGTCAAAAATGAAATTCTACAGAATGTCTCCAAGAAAATGAACTAAGAGTAAGAAAATTCAGAATGGTTCCAAAGAGAAACAAAACATTGAAAAGAAGGTATCAGGAACAAAATTAGGTTGGAAATCAGGGCTTTCAAGTGAAAATTTTAAAGCATAGCAGGGCACAGAACTTAGAAAAGATGATAGATAATCTCTCCAAAGAATTTGATGCTCAAAAAGAAAAAAATAGATTTGGCATTCCCTGAGAAAATAATAAAAATACAAAAGTAGAAGAATAATTTGTAAAAAAGAGAATCACAAGCAACTACTTCAAAATACGACATCAGTCCCTTCAAGGCAAAGTAACTGCTCATGAAGACAGAATGTATAGAGATAATTTAAGTATGTTAGGTATCCAAGTAGAATATAACAAGTTCCCCTAAAAATCTTAATAGCATACGACAGGCAGCAATTAAGAATGCCTAGAACTTTTGAATAGACAAGAAAGCACAAATCATTTGATATCATAATTTGCTACCAAAGAAAAATATCCTCTTTAAAATGCTAAGATTTTCTGGTGGTTACATTTCACACCATAAAAAACAAAACACAAGAAAACAAAAAAAAGACAATAAAACTTGCAATAATTCAAGAGAAAGATATTGAAATATGAAAACATCCTATTCAAATATGTCTGGACTTTTCTATAATCCCAAGAAGTCAGAAAACAGAATAATGTAATACAAAAAGCAGAGTAATTCAAGTCCAACTCCAAAAAAGCATCCTGCAAAACTGACTGTATTTTCACCAAAAAAGGATGTCCAGTAAAAGAGGGATGTTAGAGGTATTTCTCTCCTCACCTCCACCCCCCGCCACACACACAAAGTGAACATTTTATTTGACTTGTACATATCTCCAAAAAACAACAATAATACAAAATTGATAAACAAATACAATTATCAAGAAAAGACTAAGTAATGAACTCAATCTACTCATATTTAGAAGATTTCAAGAAAAAAGTGCTTGAACTTGTGGGGAAAACAAAGGAACAAAGAGAAATTATCAAGGGACAAAAAGGAACTAAGAAATTCAGACTTAAAAGAAACAAAAGAAAATTAGTTGAATTAATATTACTTTTAAATTTTGTGATCCTTTGTAGATAAATCAGTTTCTTTTGTGAGAGAGATACACAGTGGGAAGATGCATGAAAGAGAAGAGGTAAGGTAAGAGACAGAGCAAAGCCAAGGATTGACCTCCAATCAATTCACTGCTAAGTGAAGAAGGACTAGTCATTTGTAATTATTCAATGAATGTTAACTGTGTGAAAATCAGATAGGAACAATAAAGTAGATGTATTGCAATGCTGGCGGGAGATGGTTCACACAGACACATACACACACACATACACAGATGGAGGAGAAATGAAAATATATCACTAAGGAATATTTTCAAGTTGGGGGAGTGTAATGTATCTGTGATAAAGATAATGGTCTCATAATGGAGGTCATTTGAGAGTGATTTGGATAATAGGAAACCACCTTATCTAAGAAATGGTTACATCTCCCAAGACTGAATTCCAACACAGGAAATAGGATCTAGAAGTTCCAAAGGGCAGACAGAAATCAGTATGGTAGGGATGATATAGAACCAAAGAAAGAACAGCATCATAATCTAAGAAGTGGTGAGTGATCATGGTAAGAATAGAGAAGGGAGGGCCAGGCCTCATATAACTAAATATAGAGTGACTGTCATCACACAACATTACTTCCAATTCAACAATGATTTCCTCATGAATGGATATTACTGAGAGTGAAGAATATCAGAAAACTTGCCACTAGGATGTGATCTACAAATACAATAACAGAACCAGAATAAAGGGAGTTCAAATTTGATGCTTCAGAAGGTCTACTCTTATGAAGAAAACAAAACAAAGAATATGTAAGGCTATAAATCATGAGTTGGAGAATACAATTGAGAATAGACTGGAAAGGAAGGTAATTAAAAAGAACATATCAAAGGCAAACATTAAAAAGGTGAAGCAAAACACTATTTATAATTAAACTTAGCAAAAATATGTTTACTAGTCACTTAACACACATTTCTGAAAGTGCCTACTATTTGTCAGTCACTCTGCTATGTGCTAGACATGCAAAGAAAGGCAAAATCACAAGCTTAGCTTAATAGGGAAAGAGAAGAATCAAGAAAGAGAGAGAAACATAAATTAAAGGAAGGATACTAACCATTTCAATTCAACAGACTTATAAACTGAAGGTAAACAGGAACAGGATGAAAGCCTTTGAAATGGATTAATGTCAAAATATCACAAAAGAGGAAAAGGATCAAACTCAATGCAAAAGAAATAAATGAATGCTAACACACACTTTATAATTATAATCATATATGTAAATAGATTAAACATCCCAGTAAAGTAAGAGTGATTGAACAGATGAAAAATAAAGCCTAACATTTTGCTGCATAGACGAAACACATTTGAAAACTAAAGACAAAGTTTCAAAGATCATAAAAATTTGAGTTGTCACTATTGGATGGGCTGAAGAAAATGCATACACTAACATACAGTTCTGGGAGTTATAAAATGGTCTAGCCATTCTGAAACAGTGAATGTATAGAAAATACAGAATAAAAATGAAAGACTGTTGTAAAAAATGTAATAAGGCAACAAATGAAAAGAACAAGAACATTAATAGAAATAGAGATGGCTATTATACCTAATGCCAGCATCACATATTCAGGATGAAATAAAGCAGAATGACACAGATAGAAATGTGATAAAAACAGAAATGTTAATGTTGGAGGGCCAGACAAAACACATAATCATTAATACACTTGAGTTCTAGCTGTGAATTGAGATAACTCTTCTGGAAAGCAATTTGGATTTTTTCTTTAAAATTGACTAATACAGTCATACCCTTTGACTTATAGATTCCTTAACTAGGTGTATTCTAAGGTGATCAAAGTCAAAAAGAAAAACACCATGTATATCAAAATATTGATGGCACTTTATTGTGATAGCAAAGATTAAAAAGTAAAATAATTGGAGTGGATAGGTGGTGCAGTGAATAGAGCACCGTCCCTGGAGTCAGGAGTACCTGAGTTCAAATCCAGCCTCAGACACTTAACACACACACACACAAAAAAAACTAGCCGTGTAACCTTGGGCAAGTCACTTAACCCCAGCTGCCCTCCAAAAAAAACAAAAACAAAAAAACAAAAAAAAAGTAAAATAATTGTCCATGGACGAAGAAATAGTTAAACAAATTTGTACATGAATGTAATAGATTATGAGCTTACTCTAAGAAACACTGAATATGAAGAAACCAATGAAGCATGAGAAGGTTTAATGACAATGATAAAAAGTGAAGCAATTTCAGGTAAAAGTGTATTAAATCACTACACTAATATAAGTGAAAGAACAATAAAAGTGAAGCTAAAAGTTATCTAATTTATGGTGACCAAGATTATCCCTAGAGAAAATGTTCTTCTCATCACTGAAGAAGTGGGGAAATGGTGTAGGATACTGTAAGTAGTACCTGTTATGGTACATATATTCTTAATTGGTTTAACTGAACTAGTTTTTCCTCTTTAAAAAACAAAACATTTATTACAATAAATGTCTCCTTTGGGAGGTGAGAGGTAAGAATACATATACAATAATGTGAGATAACAATAAAATATAAATATATCCATAATATTTGTGTATGTGTAGCAGCAAGCACGCTAGCACACCCAGGATGGCTGCTAGCACAAATTCTTAGATCTGCTTTTCTACAGAAAAGCAACTCAAAAAGGGTTAACAATCTTAGCTTAATCAAACATATACCATTTAACTAGTTGAGGGGAAAAAATGTCAGCACCTTGAACTTCAGATAATACAAACAAGTTACAAGCAGACACAAATACAGGTAGAGAAAATAACTTGATTCAAGAGCTTCTAGCTGTCTGACCATCACATACATATAGTGTTGCTTACCAAAAAGACAAGCATCAACATCTGGGTTTTCAAAGCCAGAGGGCTCAAAGGCTGCACAGAGTGTCATCTGGCCAATCACACAACTCTTCCCAAAGTGAGCCCCAAAGCAAAACCTCATCTCAGAGGTATATATAGCCATCTCCAGGGTCAGAGAACATCACAACCCTTGCGACCCACTTGACTACAAAGTAATAAAAGTTGTGCCTTCCTGAAAAACAGGCATCCCATCATAAGCTCCATGTGACTACATTCAGCATATTCAATGGCAGAGTTTATTTTCAAATCAGGGAAGGTCCTCAAATTCACTTAGGTCTATCAAGGGGAAGCAAAGATCTTCAAATTCCCATTGCCATTATAGCATGTAATGTGTGTGTATATACACATGCATATGTATGTTGACATATAAATTGCATAGAAGTCCGGAAGATACATTACGTATTATTACACATATGTTTATGCACGCATGAATGTATATATTACATACACATTTATCCATATGTGTGTGTGACAGAGAGAGAGAGGAAGAGAGAGAAAGAAAAAGAGAGAGAGAGAGAAAGAGAGAGAGAGAGAGAGAGAGAGAGAGAGAGAGAGAATTGAATATGCAGGTGCTTTACTCAAGAAATTATGAAAATATTAAGTGCACAACTTCTGAGTATAAATGAAGAAATGATTTCATAATTATTAATTACTCAGAGATATTTCTAAAAGTCAACAATTAAGACCAAAGGTGCTCAGTCACAATGCTTACAACTCTGTGAAATGTTTCAGTAATTTAACCTAAAAAAACTTAAGGGTTGATGATATTGGTTCATTTTCACACATACCTCAGTTGCAATCCCCAAAGAGCAATGAACTAAATTATAATGTCACAGCCAAGAGAACTTTGAAAACAGAATTATTATAATCTTCAGGAATTATTTTCCCTAGAATCTCTATACTTATTCAAGTGAAATGATTTTAATATATGTTTTTTTGCTTTGCCCAAGAGGTTTACTGTTCATTTTCCATGACAGTCACCTTGTAAGGACTTTTTGATCTCTAATTAGACAGATGAGAAAACTAAAAACTAAAAAGGAACTCATTTACTAATTCTTAGCTTAGAAATTGCATACCACTTTCCCTGAGGCCCAAGAGAATTTCTTAAGTGTCTCAGGCAACCTTTCCCATTGCAAATGTGAGTGATTTTTCATTATACAGCAGTTGTAAAATGTCATTCCAGGCTTTATTTTCAACATTTTCAAAATGACCTTTTTTTATATTTTTCACATTGGAAGAAAAAACAAGAAATGAGCACTTTATACCATGAGGGATTAGCTATATTCCTAAAATAGTGTGTCAACATTCTTCAGTTGACAGTTACAGTGTGGTATACTACAAGGTCTTACACAGTCATTAAAAGTTTAGACTTAGTGAATTATTTTCAGTCAAATATAAGATCCAATACTGTGTGTATACATGTAGACCTAAGACTTCAGTGGAGAATGCTTAATGTGGATCATGGGATAGTAGTTATAGGACTGAAAGGGGCCATAGGGGCCATATAGTCCCAGTCCCTCATTCTACAAATGAAGAAACTGAGTTTAGATGACTTACCCAACATCACATAGAAAACAAGTGTCAAAAAGGGCATCAGATTTGAATTTGAGTAATTTGACTCCAGAAACTTTCTTTATGTGGACAGATGAGCAACTTGTCAATAATTCATAGCTTTCACAAACTGCCTAAGGAACTGAAAAGGCTAAATGTTTTACAAAAGGTTTGCATGTGTCAGAAGCTATACTTGAACCCAGGTCTTTCTGGTCCTATAGCTGTTTCATTTTGCCATATTGACTCCCTACTACTGATATACTACTTTAAGATCTGAATATTTTTTTAACATACATTACCTCATTGGAGTCTCATAACAACCCTTTGGGCTAGTAGTACAAGGTATACATTGAAATGACCAATCTACACAGCAGACTACCTTCTGCACTCTTTATTCTGAGGTCTAAGTCATGCCAGACTATAAAGCCATCCAAGGATCACTTTGGAAATATTCAAAAATAATGTCAACTGTGTAATAGCTCAAAGGTAGACAGTTCTGTTGCCTTGACAAACAAGATTTGATATTTGTGTTAAAAGAATAGAATGTATTTGCTTCATTTAGGACAAATAATATAGTTCCATCAATGGGAATAATGAATTGAGCAAGAAAAGGAAATTATGTTGAGAATTCCATTATATCCCTAAGGAAAAAACTTCATAAATCATAGGGAAGGACAATTGACCAGGTTGTTTTCATAAAAGTGACATGCCGGGCAGTTAGGTGGCACAGTGAGTAGAGCACTGGCCCTGGAGTCAGGAGGACCTGAATTCAAATTTGGCCTCAGACACTTAATACAAAAAACTAGCCTTGTGACCCTGGGCAAGTCACTTAACCCCAATTTCCCTACCTTCCCCCCTCCAAAAAAAAACATGAAAGTGATATGAAAGTCACAGTTATATCTGTATGGCATCTGTCTATTCCCCAACTCAGGTGTGTCTATCAATCTGTATGTCTGTCTGTGTATGTGTATCCCCTCAAAAAAAAAAGCATAGGAGTCCAGAATATATAATATGACCTCAAGTATATGCTATGTTTTTTTAAACTGCTGTAAGCATTTTTTAATGCTATAAATACTTACTCTGTGTCCAGCACTCTGCAGAAGATGTAAATAGAAAAATGAAACAGTCCTTTCCCTTAAGGGGCTCATAGTATCCTGGGGTTCATGCTACATATAGAGAGATACATAAATGGAAAGATGCCTACTAAATCTATAGTCAAAAGAATGAAGAATTCAATCAAATCCTGGTTCTGCTACTAATTCCCTGTTTGAATTTGGGAAAGGTAATTTTATCTTTTTATAATTCAGTTTTCTCACGTACATGTGACAAGACCCTTCTCACCCTTTCCCTCCCTGCCAGAAGTATACTCTGTTGACATGTCTGGTGACTACATGGAAAGAGAGCAGGCCAGGTTTTGATCATAAAAGGTTGTTTTCAAGAGTTTCCTAATTGGCTGTTAAGCCAGAAGAACTAAGGGCTCAGGGGATCTGCTACAATAAAAGACATTAGAAACTGGCCTTCTCTTGGATTTGGATCTTCAAGAAATGTGATGATTGATTGGCGAAGGATGGATTTTTTCTTACTCCACTATAAGAATGATTTCACCCACATATCAACTAATGTTAGGGCATTTAACCAATTAGTCTTGCTCCTGTGTCATTGTCTGCCTTTACCTTTTTTGTTTATTTGGTTTTTTTTTCTTCTTGAATAGAAGATATGTGTGCTTTTAAAGGTGTGTAGGATTGGGACACATAGGTGTCATTGTCTACCAGCACAGTGCTCACAGCAGTGGTATCCACAGAAGCAGCATTGGAGGGCTGCAGGGGAAATTTTGTATCAGCGAGAAAGGTTGTTGGAAAGAAGATCACTTCTAGTATTTGTTCAGACATTTTGATGAGGCTTAAAATATTAGTCTCTCAAATGATTCTAATTATAGTTAAAGTTGCTGAATTCTGTTCTAATCATTCTATACATTTTCACTATATCCTTTTTCTATTGAGTATTCTCTTTCTGTGTAGGAGTAAGTGAAATATTCTATACTGAATTCATATTGTACATTGGATATATAAAATAATAATAATAATTTTAAAATTATATATATTAACTCATTTAATCCTTATGATAGTTCTGGGAGGTGGGAGCTACCCTTATTCTCATTGTACAAATAAGAAAACTGAGTCTGAGAGAATGTAAGTGACTTGCTGGGGTCACCTAGCTAGTTAGTATCTGAATTAAAATTAAAATCCACGTTTTCCTAGCTCCAAGTCTTGCACATCATCCAGTGTTCCACCTAGTTGTTCTCCTTCTCACTTTGGAAAAACACAGACACATACTATTCCTTTTACCAAAACTAGCATAATCCCCAGGATGCCAAGGTGATGCTTTATGCTAGATAGAAAAGGAGGCAGTTGGACTAGAGGACTTCTAAGGTTTTTTTCCAATTCCAATTCTATGATCCCGTGAGTTATCTTGAGAAAGATACAACTGAAGGCATGAAAGAAGGCAAGGTACGGAAAAAGTGATAAAGTTGAATAAATATTATAATTTTGAGTGGTAGAAGTGAAGAAATAGTGCATGAGAAACAGCATGAAAAAACAACAAACCAGGAGATGGAATGAAAATGTCATGTGAGCACTAGTCCCCAGTTTTAACATAACATTGGGTGTGAAGATAAGAATAATATGAAATAAGCCAAGGGCTATTGAAGCAAGATTGGTTCTCAGGGACTTAGAGGCAGGCGGAAAGAAAGTAAAGATAATGAAAAAGTACATTTTCCTAGAGGTAAATGGCACCAACATCTAGACATACACCGAAGGACACAAGCATCTGCATAACATCATTTTTCCCCCAGAGAAAGGGAAAGACTATGCGAATACATTTGATGATTATACAATCAAGGCAAATTACAACTATGGTAATACATGTAAAATTAATTATCAAATGACATTTGAATAGAGACAAGAAAGGAATGATATTATGTGAGTTACATAGAACATAGAAATGGGAGAGAAGTGGAATGTAGGTTTATGAATATGTCTTTAATTCGAATATTTGCTAAAGATTCAAGTCCCAAATCTATCCTCTATTAGCCAGGGCTTTGTAGGCTCATAAAGGCAAATACTTTGTTTCTCTTTAAGTTTCTCTGTTGTTTCTTAGGTCTATACAGAGAAAACTGAGTTGGGATGCACAACAGCACTATAAGTAGATCTTGTTTCTATGTGTTAAATACAATTCAAGTTTAGTTTCCTTATAAAACCCATTGAAATTTTAAGATAATTTTAAGATGATATGTTAGATCAGAATCAATAGTGCCTTGACTGAACAATTTCCTAACAACTAGGCCAAAAACTAGAATTTGAAAAATGCTTAATATTATTTAACCTTTTCTAAATAGTTATGCTTTAGGACACAGCTAGTTTGTTCCAAAATATATTATTAGAAACCTGTGAAAACACATCTCCCTCAACAGCTGTAAACATCATTAATTATCTAGGAATCACAATGTACAGATGACTGCATCCTTGAAGTATACACATAAGAATTATTCTTAGTCATTATTGGTCCATTAATCAAAGAACAATTTGTCCACTTGGCACAATTCCAATTTATTTTTGATAAGGTACCAGGTAAAATCATATGTCAGATTATATAAAGGAAGCCCTAAAAACAGTATCACTAACCAGTCAACAAGTATTTATGAGGCCCCCTCAATGCATAAGGCACTGTCCTAGGCATTGGGGATACCAAGAGAAAAACAAAAGAGTACCTATTCACAAGCAGCTTCCATTCTACTGGAGGGAGACAATGTATTAATAGGTAAGTACAAGACAGTAAGACAAGGTAATTAATAGCTAAGACAAGATGCATGAAAAATATCTGGAGGGCTGGGGAGGACACTGACAACTAGAGAAATTAGGAAAGGTCTTTTAAAGAAAGTGCCATTTGAACCAAACCTTGAAACAAACTAGATATTCCAAGTTGCAGATGTGACAACAGAGAGCATTTCAGGCATGAGGATCAGCCTGTGAAAAGGCACATTGACAGAAGACGGTGTTCCATATGCAGGCAACAAGAAAGTTGATTAGTCTAGAACAGAGAGACTTTTTTAGGGAAAATAATATATGACTGTACTGGAATGATATGACATTTCAGTATTTTGATGGGTCTCTGATCTTATGAATGTCAATACTCCTTCTCATAGTGCAGATTGCCATCCATCCACGCTGTTTTTGCCCTGTGTAACTATCTATAAATTCTCCACAGGGCATACATCCAAGTAGCTGGCAGTTTTCTTATTCAAATTGGGTGGATACTATTGGAGCATACAGGCTGTCCAATGCTATTCCTCTCTCTCCCTTCATGGTCTGTCCACTGCCATTTTAAATTATGCTTCTCTTTGATGCTGCCCTTTGTGCAAATTCTCCTATGAAGTCCTTTATTGGTAATACACAAAATTGGAGCCTAATTACCCAACTCAAATTGATACTCTCATACTGACACTGAATTATGTTCATTCAGTGTATTGCCTAGTTAGGCACTGATGTGTTTATTTTTTCTTACTAGCATTTTTTATTTTAATTTTTAATTCTTTTTTCTCAATTACATGTAAAAATACAACATTTTATAAAATTGAGTTCTAAATCTCTTCCTCCCTTCCCTCTCCTCTCCTTGAGAAGGCAAGTAATTTGATAGAGATTGTACATGTGCAACCATGGAAAATGCTTTCATATTAGCCATGTTGCCAAAGAAAATGCAAACCAAAGAAGAGAAAAGAAAAATAGAGTTAAAAAGTATGCTTCAATCTGCATTCAGGATCCATTAGTACTTTCTTATTTAAAAATTATTTATTTTTAGTTTTCCACATTCACTTCCATACATTTTAACTTTTCTCTCCCTCCTTCCCTCCTTCCTGCCCAAGATGGCTTGCAATCTGATATGGGCTCTTCACATGCTTTCCTATTAAACTCATTTTCACATTAGGTTGCGTAGAAGAATCATAACAAATTTAAAAAAAAACCACGTAAAACAAAAAAAAGAAACAAAGTACAACAAAACAAAAAAGAAAATAATCTGTTTCATTCTGCATTCTGACTTCATAGCTCTCTCTCTCTCAACGTGGCTGGCATTTTTCATCATGTGCCTTTGGAATTGTTTTAGGTCCATGCATTGCTGAGAAAGTCTAAGTCTATCAAAATCAGTCCTTGCACACTGTGGCTGTTACTGTGTACAATGTTCTCATGTTTCTACTCCCCTCACTCAGCATCAGTTCATATAAGTCTTTCCAGGTTTCTCTGAAGTCCACCTGTTCATCATTTCTTATAGCACAATAATATTCCATTACATTCATATACCACAACTTGTTTAGCCATTCCTCAATTGATAGACATCTCCTAGATTTCTAGTTCTTGACCACCATGAGAAGAGTTACCATAACTCTTTTTGTGCAATTGGGGATCTTTTCCCCATTTTTTATGATCTCTTGGGGATACAGGCCTAGAAGTGGAATTGCTAGTTCAAAGGGCATGCACATTTTTATAATCCTTTGGGCATAGTTCCAAATTGCTCTCCAGAATGGTTGCATCAGTCTGCATCTCAGCCAACAATGAATTAGTGTTCCAATTTTCCCACATCTTCAACATATATTATTTTCCTGTTTTGATATGTTAAACAGTCTGATAGATGTGATGCAGTACTTCAAAGTTCCTTTCATTTGCATCTCTCTAAGCAATAGTGATTTAGAGCATTTTTTTCATACAACTATAGATAGTTTAATTTCTTCCTCTGAAAACTGCCTATTTATATTCTTTGGTCATGTATCAATTGGATAATGACTTGCATTCTTGTAAATTTGACTCAGTTCTATAAATGTTTTAGAAATGAGGCCTTTATCAGACACACTGGTTATAAAAATTCTTTCCCAGTTTTCTGCTTTCCTCCTGCATTGGCTTTGTTTGTGAAAAAAAAACCTTTTCAACTTAATGTAATAAAAATTATTCATTTTGCATTTCATATTGTTCTTTATCTCTTATTTGGCCATAAATTCCTCCATTGTCCACAAATCTGACATAAACTATTTCTTGCTCCCCTAATTTGTTTATAGTATCAGCAATTTTACCTAAATTATGTACTCATTTGAAATTTATTCTGGTATACAGTGTCAGATGTTGTTTTCTGTCATACACTTTTCCAGTTTTCCCAACAGTTTTTGTCATACAATGAATTCTTATTCCAGAAGCTGGGATCTTTGGGTTTATCAAACAGTAAATTACTATAATCATTGAGTACTGTCTCATGCACCTAACACATTCCACTTATCCACTACTCTATTTCTTAGCCAGTACAAGGTGGTTTTGATAATTTTTGCTTTATGATACAATTTAGGATCTGGTATGTGTAAGCTGCCTTTCCTAGCATTTCTTTTCATTAATTCCCTTGATGTTCTAGACCTTTTGCTTTTCTCCATAAGTTCTTTCACTGAAGATGGGCAACATTTTTCATAATAAGTCCTTCAGAATTGTCTTGGATCATTTAATTGTTGTGAATAGCTAGGTCATTCACAAATGATCATCATGCAATATTGCCATTACTTCATATAATGTTCTTCTATTGCTCGCTTTACTTTACATCAGTTCATTTAAGTCCTCCCAGGATTTTCTGAAAGCTTATTGTTCATTATTTCTTGTGGCACAATAGTATTCCATAACAATCATATACTACAACTTTTTCATCCATTCCCCAACTGAAGGGCATCCTCTCAACTTCCAAATATTTTCCACCATAAAAAGCTGCTACAAATATCTTTAAACATATGAGGCACTGATCTACAAAAATGTTAGTTCAAAAAAAGGTAACCATAAAAGGGCAGGGGTATGGGTGATGATGAGCCATCAATTCAAAGACCAGACTATGCACATATATGCAGGCTTCTTGAAGACACAACAAGTAATTTTTGTCTCACCAGTACTCACCGGTACTGCAATATGTATGCAGCACATAGTAGGCACTACAAAATGTTGATTAAGTGGTAGCCTTCTTTAACTTCTTATTTGGAGGATGATATAGTTGTACCAATAAGGATGTGAATAGTTTCAACAAACATTTACTGGACAAAATAAATTCCAAATGTAGTGACTATTATCCCTTGAAGAGAAAAATATGTAAGACAATATTTGAATCTTATGTGAAGTGTTTTCAGTAGGCTTACCTAATGCAAAACTCAAAGAGGCACCTATCTTTTTGGCACCAAGATACACAATACAAATAAATCTGAGTTATTTATATTTCATGTCAATAATTTGAAAACACAATGTATGATGGTCTTAAAATAATCCTTGAGAGAAACGAAGTTTGCTTTCCCAACTTTTATGTAAAGACCATTGGCTTTACATTTTAAAATGCTGACTTTTTCTAAACTGTCAGATATTATGTCTCCTGTCATCAGGTTCTAGCACATGCTCAAGGACAAATATGGACAGTATGAAGGCAGTGCCCATTTGGAATAGCTTTGAGTTTTTCCAAGTGTCATTTAGAAGATTTTCAATTTAATAGTCTTCAAAGTGTGTCTCTTTTTCCCCACAATTTCAAATGTATTTAAAATCCCAGTCTTGTAAATCCTAATGAAAAAAATATTCTTGCGAAGGTTAAAAGGAAAATAAAAGAAAATAAACCTGACTCCATAGAAATGATTGCTCACTTCATTTTCAAGACAAAGAAATAAGGAAAAGGAAGAGAACATGTCTTTTGTATTCTAAATATCATTGAATAATATAACAATAGATTGTTTAATCACCCAACAGGCATTAGGAAATAGCAGCCAACTTTATGTCAGGTAAAGTTCTAAGCACTGAGGGAGACACAAAAAAGGGAAAATCTCAGTTCTTGCCCTCATAGAGCTCCCATTCTAATGGAGAAGGCCACATGTTCGTGACATGGCAATTTACATAATAGATGGAAGGGTATATCAGAGGAAAAGAATACTAGCTAAAAAGGGGGAGGTTGTAGGTGGGTGGGGGCAGAGATATATGTTTTATCATTGACTATTCCATATGCCTGGAATGATGACATAGAGCTGGTAAGGGTCAATAACTGGAACTTATCCTCCGGGTTGTTGTAATATTTGTTTGTTTTTCTCCTTAGAGTATCTGACAGAGGGTCACTTAAGTCTGTAAAAAAAAGAGTGTTTGCTATTTTAACAATACTCTAGAGGGAATCAGTGTGTAGTTGTGTATGTTTGTGTATTCAGATCTTATCTTGGGTTTTTGCTTTAAAAATGAGAGGAGAAGGAGACAGAGATAGATACACACAGAAAAACAGAGAGACAGAAGACAGAGAGACAGAGATAGAGAGGCAGAGAAAGAAGAAAAAGGAGAAAGGGAGGGGAAGGAAGAAGAGGGAGGGAGAAAGGAAGAAGGAAGAATGGAACAAAAGAAGGTAAAAAGGAAGGAAGGAACAAACTAATGAAGGAAGGAACAAAGGAGCAAAGGTAAAAAGGGAGGGAGGGAGAGAGGGAGGAAAGAAGGAACGAAGGAGGGAACGAAGGAAGGAATGAAGGAATGAAGGAAGGAAGGACCCTTCAAAAGAAGTAGAATGATAGCCAAAAAGTGTTGATGTTGGTATAATTTTTGCATTAAGATACATGGATACTACTGTGATTTAAGCTGCTGCTGTTAACTTTGTGTTGCATTAAAGGACTCCAGTACATATAACATTGGGGGCCCTTTCTATTAGAGAGCAGTTGCCTCCCATAGCAGAGTCAGATTAAGAGGAATAAATAAATCAACTTTACATCAATATGTACTTGAGTCACAACATAGCAGCAAAGTACAAGAGGCTCTGGTCAAGCGTTTTTATGAGTGATGACTATATATGAATTATGAGATAGACTAATGTGACATTAAGTCTCTAGACTCAGACAAAAATGCTAAGCAGTTTGCACCAGGCTGTACTCATCTGCCAAACTAAAAGTCATATCTTGAACTTTAGATAGTGGGAAAACTTTGCTTTGAATAACCATCTTTTGTAGAGTGTATTTTATGTGTGTGTGTGTGTGTGTGCACATGTGCATGTGCAAAGGAACCATGAACTAGAAGTGATTATAGATGATTGTTCGTACAATCACCACATAAAACAGAACACAAGCCACACCTCATTTAAAACCTTAGCTGAAACCATCGTTTACATGTCTATAAAACTGATCATATTTTTAAGGGTTTAAATTAGTTTTGGAATACCTCTAAATTGCAGATGTTTCCTTAATCTGAGCTTCTAGAGTGCTTATGGATGTTTTGTTGTTATCGTACTGAAACAGCTGGCTAGCTTTGGGCTGTCATCATCACCAAAGGACTTTTTTTATTGAGCATTTAATTGTATGACATTGAAAAAGAGTTACATCAACCTATACTCAGATTAGATGCCAGGCAAATACTCTTCACAGACCTAGACTCAGATCAACCCCTTAGAATCCTTCTTCCCACTCAACGCAATCTCATTTTGCCTCCATGTTACGTCAATACCATTACACCAATTTAATCATTTCCTTTGTTTATTATGGATCCAACAACAATTCCCAGTTACTTTACAAAAGTAGAATTCAGGTCAGATAGCAATGACAAACATCTAAAGATTACCGTCTAGAGAAACAGATTTCCATTTTGACTGACTCTCTGACTTCAAGGAATCTCTCTTCTCTAGCAAATTGCTGACATTCAGTCCAGCCTTCTCAGTAACACCAAGTCACTGGCACCTGAAAACAATATCTCTACACATAACAGTGGTGTAGGAGGAGACTTCGAGCGGATTATCTATTGAGAGAAGATCAAACTCAAAGGAGAGTTTTAAGGTTCATCTATAGTGATCATGCTTCCTATTTCCATAAAAAAGGGTGTGTATATGTATATATGGTACATATATATATATATATATATATATGTGTGTGTGTGTGTGTGTGTTTATATATGTAAAGATACAGAGAAAATGTAGCATAGGGAGAAGCACATGGAATTTGGTATCAAAAGGACTTATGTTCATCTTTCACTCCATAGTAGCTATATGATCTTGGTTGAATCATATTCTCTTTAAAGGTCTCAGTTTTCTCATTTATAAAATAAAGGAGTCAGATTAAATGTCCACTGAGGTCCATTTGAGTTTCAAAACACTGGGCCAGGATTTTAGATTTAGAGTTCAAGGGGATTTTAGTGATTCTGTAACCCAACTCTCTCATTTTTGAGATAAGAAATATGAAACTTAGAGAGGTCAATTGACCTTAGAAAAGGTCACAGAGACAATTACAAAGAAAGGCTATGAAATCACATCTTCTGAAATTAGGACCAGTGCTCTTTCCCCTGTACTATGTATTTTTTATTGTTATACACCTCCCCTATCTATTATTTTAGAAGAAAACTGATATTGTGTGAAGTATAAATTATAAGAGCTTTCCTTAGTTTAACAAAGACTCTCATTTTACTCTTGGGAAAGTTTAGAAAGCACACAAATGAGGTGATATGAATGCTTAGAATAGAAAATGAAAGTAAATTCACAATATATTGTAGTCTTGCACAAACATTCTATATAGTCAGACTCTTGCCATTAGCAAAAGTGATCTATTACTATAAGGTTATATTAACTTTTAGCTGAACCAAGGGGTTGTGCCAGTGTTTTTGCTTTATTTTTGTTAGGATTTTGCAATTTTTTCTATTGGGGACTAATAGATTTACTCCAACTCTATGAATACTACAACATTCTTTCCACATCCCCTTCAATAAAAAAATTATTTTTCAATTAAGTATTTTTTTATTTTTTAAATTAAAAAATCTTTTAAACAAATACAAAATGAGAAAAAATATCTTCATGTGCCTAGCAGAACAAAAAGAGTTTATTCAATAAAAAACCATAAATTTCCATTTTAGCCTGCTTAATTTTTAAAAACCTAGGTAATAAATATTACACATTATTTTCAATACTACCCAGCTTTTCTGTTTCCTTCTAAGTTTCCTTCTGTTCTCTGCTCTATATTTTTAATTTTTTTCTCCTTCCCCACCATGTTCTACAGAAGGTTACGTTCAACATGAATATATGTGGGTATAATATATGTATACACACATATATGTATATATATACATATATACATATATGCAAGATTATATTATACACATTTCTATTTTTTCAATTATTTTTCTGGAGGTGGGTATATCATCTTCCTCCATAGGTTGAAGTATTTCCGTGTTTTTTTCTTCTAATATCATTAAAAGTTATTTCTTATTTCACAGTAGTATTACATCACAATCATATACTACAATTTGTTTAACAATTCTTCAATTAAAGTGCAACTATCTTTTTAGTCAATCTGATAGGTGTAAGATGATATTGCAAAGTAGCTTTAATTTATATTTCTCTAATATGTAATGATTTAGAACATTTTTTCATAACTGCATATAGTTTTGATTTCTTCATTAAAATTTTTTCTGATCTTTTCCTTTGATCATTTGGAGAATGACTTATATTCTTATAAATTTGACCAAAATCTTTATACATTTAATAAAGGCAGCCTTTGGTAAGAGAGCAGAGCCAAGATGGTGGCATAGAAGCAACAAGGTTCTGCATCTCCCTCATAGTCACCTCAAATACCCATAAAATATGACTCTAAACAAATTTTAGGGTTCCAAAAATGCAGAACACATCTCCCAATGAAGGGAGCTCAGAGGGAAGGGCTCATCGCAGCATGCTGGGAGCCAAAACCAGCCCACCCTGAAACTGTGACTTGGCCTGGGGAGGCCAGGATGAGCTGCAGCTGGAGCCTTCAGGAGAGTGGATCAGCAACAGCTGTGGCAGTTCCCAGAATTATCAAGCCATAAGAAACAAGGACTAAGTGAAAGGTCATTGGAACTCAGCTAAATTTGGGGGAGAAAAGCAGTCTAGCTGAACTGTCTCCAGGGCAAGGAAGTGGCAGAAGCAGTGGCCCTGCAGACCCCTCCACATGGCTGCTTCAGAGCTCCCAACATGCAGACTGGAGAGGGGCCAAGCGATCATTCAGAGGATGAGTGCTCTTACATTGAGTGGTCTGGATCCAGATAGTGGTCTTGGGTGGTGGTCTTGGGGTGCATTTTCAGCGAGCTAAAGCTGTTGGGGGTAGCAAAAAAACAAGCACTCTCCCAATAGCTCTGGCAGCTGAGGAAACACCAGCAATTTGGGACAGAGCATTCCCTTCTGGAAGCAGAGTTCCACAGAGATAAAAAAAAATCAAGTAATTCACTCACAACATGAGCAGGCAAAGGAAGCAAAGGAAGAACAGCAACCAAACTTCAGATTCCTTCTTTGGGAACAAAAAAGATCAAAGTATGAAACAGGAGGAAGACAACACAGTCAGAACTCCCACATCAAAAACTTCCAAGAAACATGAAGACTGCCTACAATCCATAGAGCAGCTAAGAAGAATTTTGAAAACCAAATAAGAAAAGTGGAGGAAAAATTGGCAAGAGAAATCAGAATGATGAAAGAAAATCATGAAAAGAGAGTCAACAACCTGACTGAAGAACATAACACCTTAAAAAAGAGATGAACTCAAATGGCAAAAGAGGCCCAAAAAGCCAATAAGGAGAAGAATGTCTTAAAAAGTCGAATTTTCCAGATGGAAAAAAGAATCTCAAAAGCTCTCTGAAGAGAATAATTCCTTCAGAATTAGAGTGGAGCAAATGGCAGCAAATGACTTTATGAGAAATCAAGATACTATTAAACAGACCCAAACAAATGAAAAAATAGTAGGCAATGTGAAATATCTCCTTGAAAAAACCACTGACCTGGAAAATAGATCCAGGAGAGACAATTTAAAAATTATTGGACTACCTAAAAGCCATGATCAAAAAAAGAACTTAGAAATCATCCTTCAAGAAATTCTCAAGGAAAACTGCCCTGATATTTTAGAACTGGAGGGCAAAATAGAACTTGAAAGAATTCAACAATAACCTCTTGAAAAAGATCCCCCCCAAAAAAACTCCTAGGAATGTTATACCAGGTTCTGGAGCCCCCAGATTAAGTGAAAAATATTATAAGCTGCTAAGAAGAAACAGTTTGAATACTGTGGAAACACAATTAGGATAACCCATGGTTTAGCAGCTTCTGCATTGAGGGATCAAAGGGCCCGGAATATGATAATCTGGAGATCAAGGGAGCTAGAATTAAAACCAAGAATCACCTACCCATCAAAAATGAGTATAATGTTCCAGGGGAAAACATGGTCATTCAGTGAGGTGGAGGACTTTCAAACATTCTTGCTGAAATAAACAGAACTGAAAAGAAAATTTGACACTCAAATACAAGAAGCATGAGAAGGTAAACACGGAAAAGAAATCATAAGGAACTCATCAAAGTTAAGCTATTTAAATGACAACATGGAAAAACAATAATTGTAACTCATGAAACTTTTCTCAGTATGGGAATAGGTAAAGGGAATACAAATGTATATATACATATACATACACATGTGTCTATGTAAGAGGGTTTACATATGCATACAAACACATATCTAAGTATGTATATATATATATATAAGTACATAGAGGGCACAGGATCAATTGAATAGGAAGGGATGATACTCTAAAATGTGAAATTCTGAGGTGGGAGAGGATTAGAATGATAAGAGACAGTGAGAGACAGAATGGGGTTAATCATCTCATATAGAAGAGGCTAGGGATAATTGTTAAAATGGAGGAGAAGAACAGGAAGGCCACAGGGAAAGGGTCAACCTTACTCTCATTGATTTTGGCTTAAGGGAAGGAATGACATAAACTCTAAACTGGGTATCATGCCACACAGGAGAGTAGGGGGAATGGGGATGGAAGGTGGGATGATGGAGGGGAGGGCAAG
>CM053600.1:169023218-169044428 GCA_028646575.1 Pseudocheirus occidentalis
AAAGAAAGAAAGAAAGAAAGAAAGAAAGAAAGAAAGAAAGAAAGAAAGAAAGAAAGAAAGATACAGTGTGCTTCAGTCTGTATTCAGACAACATCAGTTCTTTTTCTGGAGGCAGATAGCATTTTTCATCATGAATCCTCTGGGACGTCTTCAATCATGGTATTGCTGAGAATAGTCAAGTCATTCCCAGTTCTTCATTGTGCAGTATGACTGTTGCTGTGTACAGTGTCCCCCTAGTTCTGCTCACTTCATTTTATATCAGTTCATGTACATCTTTACAGGTCTTCTTCTGAGTGCATACTGCTCATCATTTATTATAACACATTAGCATTCTGTCATAATCATATGCAACGGCTTGTTCAGTCATTCCCCAATTGATGGGCATCCACTGCTTTAGTTGGCTGCACTGTATTCTTACAAATGATGATTTGTGTGTAAAAAGCAGAATAAAAAGGCAAAACCAAGGTGGTGGATTAGAAGCAGCAAATCAGTCACACTTTCTCAACTTGCATCTCTAAACAACTTTAAAATAATGCCTCAAATTGAATTTTGGTGCAGCAGAGCCAGCAAAAGGTCAGATTGAGAAAAATTTCCAACCTAAAACATCTTAGGAGATGAGTAGGTGAGATCTGGAACACCAGGGTGGGAGTCAGACCAGAGTGAAAACAGCAGCAGCATCAGCTGTGGGCCTAGGAGGTGGCTGTGACAATGACAGCAGCAGTTTGAAAAGCTGTCAGCAGAGAGTTGGTAAAGGTGTAAGACAAATGATCAGAAAAGGATTAATAGGGAGCCTTTGCTGGCATTGGGTTCAGCTGGCCCTGAATGGAAGTTTTATTTCTCATGCAGTGTTCTGGGTCACAGTTCCAGGGCAGAGAGGAGTACATGTGGTTTATTACAAGGAAGCAGGGACCCTGGTTTCACTTCCAAAGTATAGAGGAGCAGTAGCACTTGTAGGTGCAGGAGAGCAGGAGACCTGTTCACAGTTCCAGGGCCAGGAGAAGTGGTAGCATGTATAGGTGCAAAGGGTCGATGCTTCCTATTGGATACAGTCCAGAACATAGATCATAGAAAACACCTCTCCATGGATCACACCACCTTGGAAGCCCCCAAAACTTACAGACCGCAAGAACTAGCTCTGAAAACAGCAGCATGAAAAAGCCTCAGGCTTCAAACCGCATCTTCCTGCCTCCAGCTAAAAAGAGCCCAACTTTAACACAAAGTTCAAAGTCAAAAACTAGGTGAGAAAAATGACCAAAAAACAAAAATTGAACCTGACCTTAAACAAGCTACTACAGTGGTAAGGAAGACCAAAACACAAACTCACAAGAGGAAGAACACAATGATGTGAAAACAGCTATAAACAAACAAAGACTCAAAGAAAACGAATGTTAATGGACCCACACTCAACAATTCCTAAAAGAGTTAAAGGAAGAGTTAAATGTAGTAGAAGAAAACTTTGGAAAATAAATTAGACTGGTTGATAGCACCATAGAATAACCTAGCACAGACTTACTCTGTGTCTGACTTGCTCTGGCCTTCTTGCCCAATGCAAGCAACACAGATACCTAGGCTCCTTAAGAGTCTACCCAATATGGTGAACTTTTATGAACTTTTAATAAATTTTATATTCCTTTGGAAAAAAAGAAAATAAATGAGAGTAATGCATGAAAATTATGAAAAGAGAGACAATAGCTTGGTAAAATGAGACACAAAACATACTGAAGAAAACTACCCCTTAAAAGACAGAATTAACAAATAGCAAAAAGAGGATTGAAGAGAAGAATACCTTTAAAAGAAGAAATGGAGAAATGGAAAAGGAGCCATAGAAGCTCCCTAAAGAAATAAGCAATTCCTTAAAAATTAGCTAATGATTCCATGAGACATTAAAATAATTAAATAAAATCAAAAGGATGAAAAGTAGAAGAAAATAAAATATCTCATTGGAAAGCAACTAATAGAAAATAGAGAAAAGAGAAATAATGTCTAAAAATTATGGGATTATCTGAATATTGATGAAAAAATGCCTAGACATAATACTTCAAAAAAGCATAAAGAAAAACGTCCCTGCTTTCTTAAATCCAGAGGATAAAATAGAAATGGCAAGAACCCACTGATCACATCCTTAAAGATATCCCAAAATGAAAATTTCCAGGAATATTATAGCCAAATTCCAGAGCTCCCAGGTCAAGGAGAAAATATTTCAAGCAGTTAGAAAGCAACAATTAAAATGTTGTGGATTTACAGTCATGATCACAAAAATTAGTAACTTACATATTAAAGGAGTAGAAAATTCAGAATAGGATATTCCAGAAGCAAAGGATCTAGGATTGTTGTTCAGTCACTTTAGTCATACTCATTTCTTCATGAACCCATCTGAGGTAGGAGAAGAAGAAGGAGAAGAAGAAGAAGGAGAAGTAGAAGAAGAAGAAGAAGAAGAAGAAGAAGAAGAGGAGGTGGTGGTGGTGGTGGTAGGATAATATACAGTAAACATAACTGAGAATTTGATTGGGATGAGCTCACCCATTAAATAGAAGTGGATAGTAGAATAAATTAGAAACCAGAATACAACAATATGTTGTTTACAAGAGACATCCTCAAAACAGAAAGACATACAGTGTTAAAATAAGAAGTTGGAGCAAAATCTGTTATGCTCTCAACTGAAATAAAAAAGGGCAGGGATAGCAATTGTGCTCTCACACAAAGCAAAAGCAAAAATATGCCTAATTAAAAGAGATAATAAGAAAAATTACATTTGATAAATGATATTATAGACAATGAAGTAATAAAAAAAATTCTAGCAAGTTTCTCCAATTAAAACCTCTTTTCTCAAATATATAGGAAGTAAATAAAAAATTACAAAAACTCAGAGTCATTCATTTATTGATAAATGGTCAAAAGATGTGAACAGGCAATTTTCAGAAGAAGATATCAAAAGCTATTTATTGCTGTATACAAATGATCTAAATCACTACTGATTTGAGAAATGCAAATTAAAACAGCTCTAAGGTACTATATCACACCTACCAGAAATGACAAATACTAGAAAGGAAAATAGGTCCACTAGTGAACTGTTGGTGAAGTTAAGAACTGGTTCAACCATTCTGGAGAACAATTTGAAATTACGTCCCAAAGGCCTACAAAACGGTGCCTACCTTTGAAACCAGCATACAACTTCTAGGTTTCTGCCCCAAAGTGATCAAAGAAAAAGACCTATATGTACAAAAGTCTTCATATGTGGTGGTGAAAACACTGGAAATTGAGAGGATGCCCATCAATCGAGGAGTGGATAAACAAGCTGTGGTTTGTGATTATGATGGAATACTATTGTGTTAGAAGAAATGACAAGCAGGATGTTCTCATAAAAACCTGGAAAGACTTACACAATTGGTATAAAATGAAAAGTGCAGAACCAAGAGAACACTATACCTGGTAAAAGCAATATTGTACAATGATCAATTGTGAATGTTTTAGCCCGGGGTGGGGAACCTGTGGCCTTGAAGCCACATGTGGCCCTCTAGGCCCTCAAGTTGGGTCCTTGGACTGAACCCAAACTTCAAAGAACAAATCTTTTTATTAATGCTAATAGCTAAGACTTTTAGTTATTCTCAACAATACAACGATCCCAGACAATTCACAAGGTCTTATGATGAAAAATTGCTATCCACCTCCAGTTAAAGAATTGATGGAGTCTGAATGCAGATTAAAACACACTCTTGTTTTACTTTCTTTTTGTCTGTATTTTATTTACATATACATGGAAGCATATTAAATATAAAATATTTATGTTAAATACATACTAATTATTCAATTTAATATTAACTATTAAAATTTCAAAAAGAGATGGACAGGACACTTGCTAACATTGGTCTCTATATAATGTCAAGAGACCAAGATGAAGGATCCAAACACATCGAGTAGATTCCTTATAAAAGCACTTTACAGGAAAGGCAGAGATCTAGAGCTAGAAGTAACCTCAAAAGCCATATGGTCTAAGTTCTTCATATGCCACATGAAGAACCAGAGATCCAGAATGGCCACATGAGCCACCTTAAAGGTCACATAGATCATAAGCATCAGAAGTGAGATTTGGTATCTCTGATAAGGCTTTTGATATCCAGGATATACAGAAAACTAATAGAAATATGTAAGACCAAATAACATTCCCCACTAGACAAATGGTCAAAGGATACAACTACAGTTCCCAAAAGAATTACCAACTATTACTAACTCTATGAAATCATACTCCAAATCACTAATATTAAGAAAAATGGGATTTAAAATAACTCTGAAGGTTTTTCCACACACACAGAAAACTGGTAAATACAACAAATGTTGGGAATAATCAATGTTGGAGGAGTGATGAACACTGATACATTATGGATGGACATATGAAGTTGAATGACCATTCTGCAAAGACACTTGGAGTAATATAAATAAAGTGGCCAAAAAACTCATTGATCCAAGGAATTCACTGATAGACACATATCCAGGGAATTACATGACAAAACGTGAACAAAATAGAAACAAGAAAACTCCATAGAAATCAACATATTTAAAGCAGTCCTTTTTGAGGTTGCAAAGAACTGGAAACAAAGTAGAAACCCATCAACTGAGGAGCAATTAAACAAATTGTGGTACATGAATTTAATGGAGTATTATGTACTATAACAAATGATGGATGTGACAAATACAGAGGAGCATCGAAGGAATTGTATAAATTGATTCTGAGAGGAGTAGGCAGAATGGGGAAAACAATTTACATATTGAGTACAGCAATGTAAATGGAATGACAATCAGAAATATCTCGTTTATGAGATAAGCATTGGAGGTATTATTATCTGTGTTTTACCGATGAAGAAACTGAAGCTTAGGGAGGTGGAATTGATCAAGATCACATAGTCATTCATCATAGGATCTGAAAGTATATTTTCCTGGCTTCAAGACCAAAGCTCTTTCCTCTCTAAGACAAAGAAATGCATTGTGCTTTTGCCCAAGACATTCTATGTTGACAGATATTCATAGTATTATTGTATCATAGCTCTAGAGCTGAAATAGACCTCAAGAGATGATGTTACAGAAAAGCATCCATGTTGCTTCTCTCTCCCTCTCTCTCTCTCTCTCTCTCTCTCTCTCTCTCTCTCTCTCTCTCTCTCTCTCTCTCTCTCAGAATGAACAGATGCACTAACCCCCTACTGATCTATGTCTCATGACTGCCTTTCTAGAAAATGAATGAATGAGTCCATAGTTGGGGGTAAAAGGTTCTAGATTGCTCTTTCTACCTCCCTCCTCCCCACCCACCCCCACAAATCATTTTCACATGTGGCTTCAAGGCCACAGGTTCCCCACTGATGGCTAAAGCATTCACAGTTGATCATTGTACAATATTGCTGTTACCAGGTATGGTGTTCTCTTGATTTTGCCCTTTTCATTTTATACCAATATTGTGTGCGTGTGTCAATGTAGCCATATCTCAATTGACTAGAACAAACAAAAGCAGTATTCTTAAGTATTTCTTCCTGGAAAGCCATGAGGGAGGGGGAGGACCATGCACACACACACGCGCGCGCGCACACACACACACACACACACACACACACACACACACACACCAGGAAAGTGGGACTGAACTTGTAAAAAAAAAACACCCCAAATACAGGGAATTCCATACAGCTGAATCAAAGAATGTACAGTAGCCCTGGGGGGAAACAGTCCATGCAAAGACATGGAGATGGTAGATGGAACGATGCATACAGAGAGCAGCACACGCATCTCTTTTGGCTGGAGCACAAAATATGCGAAGGGGAGTAAATGAGCTTGCAGAATGTGAAATAAGTCTGCAGAAGGAAGGTTGGAGCCAGATTGGGAAGGCTTTAAAAGCCAAGGAATTTGGATTTTATCCTTGAGGCAAGAGAGAGTCACTGGAATTTTTTGAGCAGAGTAAGAATGTAGTTAGACTTGCGCTTTAGGGATACCAATTTGGTGCCTGTTTAAAGGACAAATTGGAGAGAGGAGATCTTGGAACCTACTCGGACGTCCTAAATAAATTATGAACCTTTCCAATTTACAGATAAAGCTTGTTAATTTGAAGTAGAGCTAGTGTTTAGAGGTTTAATAGTACATTGAAGCTGAGAATGAAGTCAAAGGCCTTATCAATAATGAAAAAATAGAGGTTTTGTAAGCAGTATGAAAATGATTTGTGCGGGTGGGGTGGGGAGGAAGGAGGTAGAAAGAGCAACCTAGAACCTTTTACCCCCAACTATGGATCAGTCATGAGACATAGATCAGTAGGGGGTTAGTGCAGCTGTTCATTCTGAGAAAGGAACAAATGTAAAACAAATAAACAAAAAATTGATCCAGAGAAATTACTTAAGGAAGCAAATATATTTTTTATGGGTAGGTTAGATACAGCATATGAATATTCTAAGAATAACATCACACTATCTATATCAGAGTAAGCAATTAAATGTAATGTGAACTCTGAGTCATGAAAAAAGATTAAATTATCCTCATTTGTTTCTGTTTAGCAAAGGAACCAAATGCATTATATAGAATAAAATATATATTAATAAGCTTTCATTAAGAAGGGTTGAAGCTAAAATTCTGGCACATTCAGAATTAATTATCAATTACACAAACAGCTAGCCTTATTAAAGAATTTAAATGCTGCTATATGTATATGTACATAATTTTCCCCCTTCATTTGTTCGGTCATGTCCAGTTTTTCATGACCCTATTGGGTGTTTTCTTGATAAAATATACTGGATTGGTTTGCCATTTCCTTTTCCAGCTCATTTTACAAATGAAGAAACTGAGGCAAAAGGGTTAAGTGACTTACCCAGAGTCACACAGCTAGGAAGTGTCTGGGTTCAGATTTGAACTCGGGTCTCCCTGACTCCAGGTCTTGCACTTTATCTACTGTGCCACCTAACTGCCCATTTGTATATATACATATAGATTTGTTTATGCATATGAGTTGAATGTTTGTAACAACTGACTAATAAATTGTGTTGCACTCCAGGTATGATCAGGCTGGGCCTCTAATAATTTCAGAGTTGAGCCTGGAATTGAAGAAGATGCTTGTAATACATCTAACAGCTAACAAAACGACATTAAATTAGTTATAGGGAAGTCAGAATGTTCAACAAGGACACACGGTAGATAAATCATATTGATTCAATTGACTATAGGTCTCCTATTTCTGAATTGTTTGTGGAGCTCCACTGGCTAAGTATCAAGAGAGAGCTGCAGCTCCTTTTTGCACTCAGAACATTTTGAGGGTGGTGATCTACATTTTTATTCAAGACTGGGAAAAAAGGTATATATAGAATTCTTACTAAATGTGCAGATGACAAAAAAAAAATTCCATCTGGAAGGGATATATGACACATTGGATGATAGAGACAATATCTAATAAGATTTTAGTGTGTAGAACAATAGGATCAATCTATGCTATTTTAGAGATAATCAACATTTAGAAATTGTGTTCATAAAATAAACTTCACATTTATAGTGTGGAAATTTAACTGGGGAAAAAAGTCAGTTTGTATGAAAAGGATCGGTTGTTTTTAATGTGAGAATTGAGGGAGGAAACGGGTTATTCTTTTCCTGGAGAGTTTCTGTGGGAAACAGAGTGACTATTTTTTGGGAATGTACTATAATGGTTTAATTTTCAGTTACAGCTTAGATTAAATAGATTCTAAAGTCCCCTCAGGCTCTGGGAATTTGTGGTTCTGTTCAATATAGATTAAATAACAAGAAGATGCATTGAGTTTGAAGAGTTATATTTGCAAGATCAATAACAAAAGATAAAAATCATGAATAAATATTTATTCATAACTTAGGTCAGTGCTTTCTGGGGGTATCAGCTTATAATAAATGTTTTCTACCACACAGGCTAATGCTGAATATCAGCTGTAGCCACACACACCAATTCCCCCCCCCCATACACACGCATATGCACGTGTACACACACACACACCTTGGAATACTCACATGCCTGTACATGAGCATGCACATTTGATTTATACATTTTCCCCCCTAATCATTTGGAGAAATACATTATCCTGCTATTTTTTCTTCTCAAAGCCATTTTGACTATTTTCAGGCCCTAGATGTATCACAGCAAAAGGCAGATTATTCTCTACAGTATTTTTAAGGGTGTTTTTGTTAACTCAACTAGTCTAAAGTGTTTCTGGCTCTTGTTTGTTCCATGTTTTAAGAATCTTTTATGCAAATTGAAATCAAATTTTGCAGAAGCATTGACTTCAGTGAGAAGAGATCAGATCACAGTAACTTAAAATGACTTTCACTGATTTGGGTAGGGAGTATATATGAGTTTACATATGTGTATAACTCTTATGACAATGGAAATGCAGCTCTGTGATTTCCTGTAGTTCAGAAAACATTTATTCTATCTTGGCATTATATTTCCCTTCTTACTATTTCTGACATTATAGAATTATACCTTGTACTGGTGAGAAGATGATTTAATGAAATGATGACATTGTTTTGAGTTTGGGTTAAAGAATAGGATTATCCTATACAATGTGTCTTATATGCCCATCACAAACTATGTCCAAAACAATCAGTCCAGTTTTCTAAATTAAACATTGATGGATCCAGATGATAAATATAAAGATATTGACATAAGTGGGACACTGGGATCAATATTGAAAGTTCTAGAGAATTCAAGGGAAACCAGACCAAATGGATTCCTAGAGACATAATTAAAAACTTAGATACTTGAGGTAAGCAGAAAGGAAAGTTCCCTGAAGTCAACTTGTAATTCATAATTGAAAATAGCATAAGAAGTAAAAAAAACAAATTCAGTGGCTCAAAAAGGTAATTGTACTTTATATTCCCTATATTTTTGTGCCCTGGAACAAAGCATCAGCCTTTCTGTCCCTGTTATTCTGGGGAGGGCAAAGCTGAAAGATATTGGATTGTAAAGTTAGTCATTCTGCCATTGTTTTGTGTATCTACAAAAGTAAGACCTATTATTGCCTCTGGAAAGAAAAAAAATACAGATGAAAAATGAAGAAATATACTTCTAATAGTATTTCTTGAGTAAATTCCTTAATTGATATACATAAAATTCTAATAAATAGTTACTTCCATTTTGAGCATTATCCCATCAGGTAGTGTTTATTCCTTAAAAACAAAGCATTCTAACCAATCTGTTTTGATCAACTCTAATATAATGAACAATGTGTTTCTATCTAAATCAATTACCTACTCTGAGGTTGACAACAGGGTATGCAGGACACAAATGGTAATGGGCTCATTTTTGAAGCTTCATTTTGAGAACTTTCTGGTTATCCCTTGAAGATGTGTAGCCTCTTATGTAAGTCTAGGCAATTACAAACAGCTTCAGTGATAGTGAAATTGGTCAAAATCCTTATTTCAGACCAAGATGGAAGAGTAGAGAAGCATTCAAGCGAACTCTCCCAAATTCCCCACCAAAAACTCTAAAATAGTGCCTTAAATCAAATGTGGAGTGGCAGAACCAGCAAAAGGTCTAGTGAGGCAAAGTTCCATCATAAGACAACCTATGAGTTTTCAGGAAAAGTCTGTCACTTTGGTGGTAATCAATCCTGGAGCATATCATAGTAGTGCTAGTAGCAGACTATGAAGGTAGCTGTATTGGTAGCAGCAACAACTTTGGGAGCTTGCAGTCCACAGATGGTGGGGTGGGTGGGTCAGAGAACTGGTTGGAGGGAGATTGCACAGAACTCTTTGCAGGTGCTGGGTTCAGGACCCTGTTGAGGTGTACAGAGGCAATTCTGGGTCACAGTTCTAGGACCAGAAGGGAAGTAAGGGTTCCTTTCACGTTTCTAGGGCATAGGGGAGTGCTTATGGTGACTTATGGAGGAATAGAGACCCAGTCTTGGTTTCAAGACAGACGGGGAGCACTAGCAATTGTGAATTCAGGAGAACAGGGATCTAGTTTTAGTTGCAGGGTCAGAAGGTGTGATGGCATTGGCAGCTACAGGGAAGCAAAGGCCCTTCCTGGATAAAGAGCAGAACATATTCTAGCAGAGTAATGATGATACATCTCCTTGGATCATACTTGGAAGCACTGAAAACCTACAGACACATAGAGCTAGTTCTCAAAACAGCATCATAAGTGACTTGAAGCTTTAGAGAATGCCCCTTCCATTGTGGGAACAGAGCCTGACTTTATAACATAAAGTTAATAGTCAATGAATAGGCAAGAAAATGAGCAAATGACAAGAAAAAAGAACCTGCCCATAACAAGTTATTATAGTGACAGGGAAGATCAAGACACAAACCCAAAGGAAAATAATATCAAAGCAGCTACAAGCAAAATTTTCAAGAAAAACGCGAATTGGATACAAACCCAACAAGAGTTCCTAAGAGATCTCAAAAAAAATTTTAAAAATCAAATAGGAGTGGTAGAGGAAAAACTGTGAAAAGAAAGAGTGAGGCCAAAAAAATATGGAGAGTCAATAGTTTGGTAAAGGAGGAGCAAAAATTCTGAAAAAAATTGCACCTAAAAATAGAATTTGCCAAAAGGTAAAAGAGGCACAAACATCCACTAAAGAGAAGAATGCCTTAAAAAGCAGAATTGCTATAATGGAAAAAAGAGGTATAAAACTAATTGAGGAAGATAATTCCTTGAAAATTAGAATTGGGCGACTGGAAGCTAATGACATCATGCAACATCAAGAAACAATTAAATTAAATTAAAAGAATCATTTAAAACAGGAAGAAAAATATGAAATATCTCATTGGACAACCAACTGACCTAGAAAATAGATACAAAAGAGATAATTTAAGAATAATGAAAGTGTCTGAAAACTATGCTCAAAAAAAAGAATTTGGACAACTATCAAGGAAAACTACACTTTTATCCTAGAACCAGAGAGTAAAATAGAAATTGAAAGAATCTACCAATCACTTCCTGAAATGCATTTCAAAATGAAAACTCCCAGGAATATCATACCCAGATTACATAATTCCCAGGGCAAGGATAAAATATTGCAAGCAGCCAGAAAGAAACAATTCAAATATCATGGAGCCATAGTCAGGATCACATAAGATTTAAAAGCTTGACATGAAAGGATCAGAGGGCTTGGAATATGATATTCAGAAGGCAAAGGACCTAGGATTATAACCAAGAATCAATTATCCAGCAAAACTGAGTATGGTCCTTCAGGGGAAAAATTGATATTTAATGAAATAGAAGACTTCAAGCATTCCTGATGAAAATATCAGACATGAATAAAAAAATTGACTGAAATACAAGCCCTAAGAGAAGTATATGAAGGTAAACACGAAAGAGAAATAATAAGGAAAGCAACAAGGTTAAAATGTCTGCATTCCTATATAGAAAGATTATAATTGTAACTCCTAATAACGTTATCATTATTTGGGCAGTTAGAAGGACCATAGATAGAAAGAGGACACACCTGTGAATTGACTATTACAGTATGATTTTAAAAAATAAAATTAAGGGCTAAGAAAGAAAGATACTGCAGGGGAAGAGGGAAGGGAAGAGGGAAGAATGGGAGGAAATTATCTCACATAAAAGAGATGAAAAAGCAAAAGCTTTTACAATAGAAGGATGGGTTTTGAGTTGGCAGGTAATGGTTGAACCTACTGTCATTGTAATTGGTTGAAAGAGGAATAACAAACACACTCAGATGGATACAAGAAATCTATGTTACCCTAGACAAAAATAGGAGGGTTAGGGCAAAAGATAGAGGGGGTTGGTGATAGAAGGGAGGGCAAATTAAGGGAGGTAGTGGTCACAAAGAATACAGATTTTTGAAGAGGGAAGCAGAAGAGTAAGGAGAAAGGGTGGGAGAGAGACAGAGAGAAAGAAAGGAAGAGATAAGGAAATAAGGGAATATGAATACTAAGAAAAATCAGATGGAGGGAACTACATAGTTCAAAATCATTATGACTAAGCATGTTAATGGGTTGAGCTCACTCAAAATGGAAGTGGATAGCAGAAATAAGGGGCTAAAGCAAAATCTATTACGCTTCACCTGAGGGAAAAATCAGGTAGCAATGATGACTTCAGACAAAGAAAAAGCTAAGACAGACCTAATTTATTGATTCATTTATTTATTTTTTAGTTTTCAACATTCACTTCAATAAGATTTTGAGTTCCCAATTTTTCCCCATCTTCCCGCACCCAAGATCGCATGTAATTTGATGTAGTCAGTGTAATGCATACATATTTCACCATATGTATGTATGCATATCCATATATATGCATGTATATGTACAATACATATATACACATAAATGGTTACATGTGCACATATATATATAAACAGGCATGTTTTGCACAATATATTTAATATATAAGTATTATACACATAGATTATATATTAATATAAAATTGAAGGAAGTGTGACTAGTTGCAAGAAGACCATCTGAATATAAATCTTCTGAAATGTCTTCATAGTTTTGGAATATCTTTAACAATTTTAGCTTTTGTAGCAAAGGCTTAAGAGGCAGAGGACCTTGACTCAAATCCTTGCTCTGTCACTTCCTGCCTATATCACCTCGGGTAAGACACTGGGCTTCCATTTACTTATATATTAAATGATGAAACCGGCTTGTGATATCCTATACAGGTTTATATCATTGATTTTAGCATGCAAAGGAATACTATGCACTGCTACCAAAGTGGTTTTTTTTCCTTTTTTATTATCAGAAGCCAGGAATCTCTTGAGTTTTTGCATGAATATACTGATGGTTCCTTTGCAGATTATTTTTCATTCAAACCACATGATCTACAGTGATATATCACTAATGAGAGCCAAGAGTCTGCTCAAATTTAACATATGGTTTTTATTATTAGTTCTGCCAGTATTTGTTAATTTGGGCCCAGTGGCAAGGAAAAACTGTCCTTCTTCATCAATCAATTGTGTACAGTCTTTTGGAGAAAATGCCAGTAGATCACTTGCTATTTAGTATAAAAGTGTTGATATATACTGATATACCAAAATAGTCTGGAAGCCCCTTAATCTCGCTTACAGGAAAGATACCAAAAGATCAATCTATTAACATAAACAGGAGGTAGTTCAGTCATCTTCCATTCTTCCGTCACGATGTCAGGGGGTCGATAGCTACTTCCAGCCATCAGGCATCCATAGTGGCAGAGAGTAAACAGTACACTAGATCAGGAATTTGGAGACCAGAGTTCTAATCGTTCTTCTGTTTCTAGCTCTCTGTGTAACCCTGGGCAAGTCTCTTTATTCCTCTGGGCTTCTGTATTAACATGCTGTATCCTGAAATGCTAATCTACTGAAAATGCTACCTATTAAAAAATGATAAAGATGACAAATTAATCCCAAGTGGATATGAATGAACACTAGGAAACTCTAAAAAAAACCAAAACCAAACCAATACTGATGAAACTCTTGGAAGGAATTTCTGAAGGACCAGTTTTTTCTTCCTGAAGGAGAGTACCAATATCTTATAAATTTTGGATTTCTGAATTTTATCAGAGATGTTTAATGTAAAATTTTGTTCCTATATCTATTTTTTCCTTTAACTCTAGCTGTGTTGATTTTGTTTGAAGAAAAGCTTTTATGTTTTATATTACCTTCTACAATATCTTTTAGCCCATGTTTGGTTGTAAAGGTTTTACCTAGTCATAATTATAAATATTTAATAGCACACTATTCTCCAATTTCTTTATGGTGATATTTAAATGTTTTCTCATAAGACTATACACTTAAATCTGCAAGGGATCTCAGATATCTTCTAGTCTGAACTCTCAATTTGATAGCTAAGGAAACTGAGGCTCTGAAAATTAAAGGGATTTACTCAATTCTATAAAGTATGGAAAAATAAAATATTAATTTCAGTTGTTAAGGAAAGATATGTTCAACCTTATTCTTTTTGGTACTGAAAAAACAATGAGTGTTGTTTATACATTTTTATCACTATGATTGGTGAAAATTGTATAATACTGAATCATTCTCACATTATTGGCATGAATTTACATTTGTCATAATTTAAAATTTTATACATATTTTATATTATTTTGGATACTAGTTCACTTAATGTTTTTGCATCAATATCTCTTAGTGACATCAATCTATTCCTTTCTTCACAATGTTTCCTCATACAAGGAATTTAATAAGATCTCTTCTATTTCTATTTTTCAAAATAGCATATGTAGTTACATCAACATTTTGTTCCTAAAGTCTTCACTTTTTTATTAAGGGTATAATAATAATAATGTCATTCCAAGGATCATCAGAAATGGATAGCAATCATCAGATCTGACATGTTTGGGGAGACTCCCTCTTGTCATAGACACATGCTCTGGGAACATTATAGATCTCTTTCCTTAATGTTAAATTGATAAATAGATGTTTTTGTACTACTCAGAATGGAGCCACAAATCAGCAATATTAATCTCTTTTCCTCTATTATTTAATCATCTTAACCTTGAAGTCATCTATGGATCTACATTACTATTCATTGGAATTCAAGCATGTGGTTTCTCCCCAGAAGTTCCAGCTTTCATGTCCTAAGAGATCTATTTCTTCACTCCAGGTATTTATTGGCTCTTCTTCCCTTCCTCCTCAGTTTAAGACACGGCCATGAGTTTTGCATAATTGTAATCTCTATTTTCATGTGGTCATATATTTATTTTCCAAAAATTTTACAATTTGTTACTTTCAACACTAAAATGCAAGAAGGTTTATACATGGATGCATGTATGAATGAATGATGTAGGTTTAAATGTGTATTATGTACAAAGCACTATGGTAAGCACTAGGGAAACAAATAGATAAGCAAGATGATCCCTACTCTCAAGAAAGGAGATAACACATATGGAAGTTTTCAACTACAAGTAAGATAGAATAATCCTGTGGTCCTTAGGGTGCAGCAAATAAAAAAACCAGATGGTTATGCTTCTTTTAGTGTCATTTCCATTGAAATATCATATCAATTAATGATGTAAGACCATTAGACCGTGCCAAGGACTTTGGTTGCAAGAATTTTCTGTGCTGGATCATGAGAAGCTGTGACTTTAGCAATTGTAGGAGTAGTAGTGAGGCTGTGATTTTACAAGGGTTGCTTTCCAGGATGGTGACTGAAGGTATTGGTCTGGAAGCTATGCCCAAGGTTCTTGGGTTCAGGGTCCTAGTCAAAAATCTTCTGGCAAATCATAGCTATAATTTTCAGGGCCGGTAGATTTCCAGGATATCCTGGAAGAATGTTTGATAACCAAATAACATATTTGTCCTCTTTTAATTTTTTTTTCTGGTTTTCATCCTGGGATCTCCAACCTCTGTGATATTTATGAAATGCTTACTATGGCTTTTTTCGTATGGTGGCTTCTCTAGAAAGGAAGGGATAATTTAAGATTTGATTGATTATCTTTTTTTCATGGTTCAAGAAAATGGCATGTTGAATGTATGAGTGGCAGGAACAAATTCATTTTTTTCAGGACAAAGATGCTAGTAAATGACATTTACAGTGCTTTAAAGTGTGCCAAATACATTGTTCACCTCATTTTATTTAAGTCTCACCATAACCATGGGTAGTTGGTTTCATAGTCATTACTATGTCTGTATTACAGATGAGGAAACAGACTTAGAGACTTTCAGCATCTTATTTTCAGACAGATAGTAAGTGGGAGAGTAGTGAGATTTAAACTCAATTTTTTTTTGAGATTCCACATTCAGCATCCTATTCACAATATCACTGGGGGAGTGTGCGCCAATAAAAATGGAATCCTTGCTGCAATATAATAGGGAGTGTTACAATATGCTTGAGACCCAGAAAGGACAATAGATTTGCCTGTGTTCACACAGCTAATAATGGTCAGAAAGAAGATTTGAAGACAGGCTTCCCTGATTCTAAGTCCAGCATGCTATCTATGATATGCTAATGACTCCTTATGCCAGATAAGACGAATGAAAAATTTATGAAATATATTTGTTGATCAGTCAATCAACAAATATATTAAATGACTACTTAATACATTGTATATTTAAAATATTTTTAATAATAATAGAATAATAAAAATATATCAGGAACTGTAGAATTAATGGGACTCCAAAGCATTGAAATGATTTTAAATAAAGAACAACAGTAGTCTGATTTTTCTTTAAAATCCTATATTATTAATTTATGTCAGAATACATACACATATAAGTATAAATAAATATACATATATAGTACAAATACATGCAAATTTATATGCATGCATTTATGTGTGTGCATTTGTAATTCTACAATATGTTGTCAATTTTTACCACAATGTACACATGTCTAAGTAGTTTATTCTGGCTTTCATGACCAAATATTCTGTTGCATGACATGACATTATTTTTTGTGTGGATGAAAATCAGGTCTCAAAATTCTCTCTAGCATCTACCTTTTCTTCAACCTATTTTGTGTTTTCATTTATTTTCTCCTTTAAATTCTTTATCCAACAGACATTGCCTTTGGAAAAACCTATGACATGGTAAGACAACTCTGTTGAGGAAAAATATTCAATCTTCTGGTGTTTTGGAAAGTGGAAATTTTAAAACCTTGTCCAATTTTAAGTATGTGGCCTCCCCCCCCCAAAAAAACACCCTGCTACTCTATTTTCAATTGATCACCTTCTCTTCTTCTTATGCCTTTCTTTGCCAGGAAATGGTTGAATTTTTACTTAATTACTAGGAGTTTTACCAGTGATAATGAAGCTGTTGATGGAACATGGGCCACTTCACTATCAAATGTCTACTCTTTCCAATTTCTTTTCTATCCAACTATTTTCCCATCTTCTTTTTCTTTTCTTCCTCATTTTTGTATGTGGCTAATGTTGGAATAAGTTTTGCATGACTATACATATTTATAATGTATTTTGTTTTTCTCATCTTCTCAATGGATGGGGCAGAGAAAGAAGGGAGGGAATGAATTTAGAATAGAAATTAAAATTTAATTAAAATGAGAATTTGATACAAGATGTAGTAGATAAGTCACATACTGAAAAGCCTACACATTGAAAGAATTCTAAGTAGTTTCATAGTATTTTATTTTAGATGACAAGTTATTTTTATGGCTATTTTCAAGCCTAGACTGAATTTATGAAAATTCAAAGGCAATTGTTGTAATGCTTCACCTAAGTGGATTTCTGTTATTGAACAACTTCAAGTAACTTGATACTAGCTGAATTTTAGCTTTGAGGCAAATCAGGCCCCTGTAGTATCTATTCATGGTTGTAAAGGCACACACGAGCAGCTCTCCTGAGGACTGCTGCTGTGAACAGCTTTCAGGGTTCTGATTACATAATATAGTGAACTCTCTATTTATTCAATAACAAATCAATGCAAAAGAGTCTCAGAAAATCAAGGTACAGCATTCACAATGTTACAAATTACCACAGAAAATCATAACACAGCATTCAGTATGTCACAACTCAACAACTTATTGCAGAAAATCAAAATATAACATTCACAATGACATAATAACTCAACAACTTATCACTAAAATGGCCACATAGTTTTCACCAAAGTGGTCCCATAGTTTTAAGCAAAGTACATTCATTTAGTCAATCACAAAACCCTTAATTCAATCACAAAGTACAAAAGTCAAAGATCTTCACCCATAGGTCACAGTAAATTATAATCTTCTAAGTACGTAAACAGTATCCAAGTAAAATCTTCTTTCAGTTTGCCTCAATAGGCTAGCTCTCAGCTTCCATGGTTCCTTTTCAATGGTCTGTATCAGCAAGCATCCTACCATACCCAGGATGGCTGCTAGCACAGGTTCTAAGATCTGCTTTCCTAAAGGAAAGCAACTTAGTATGGGTTAACAATCTTTAATCAATCAAACATATATAATTTGCTTAGTTCAGGGAGAAAAGTCAACACTCTGAACTTCAGAGAATACAAACAGAATACAAATAGAAGTTACAAGCAGATGGGCTTCCAGCCATCTGACCATTACATCCATACCTATTCAGTTACCAGAGAGGGAAGCACCAACATCTGGGTTTTCAAAGCCAGGGGCTCAACAGCTGTCCAGAGTTGTGTCTGGGCAACTCTTTCCAAAGTGAGCCCCAAAGCAAAAACTCACATCAGGGTATATATTGCTTTCTCCTGGATCAGAGAATATCACAACTCTCTTGACCAGCTGCCTGATCACAAAGTAATAAGGTGTGGGCATTCCTGAAAAACAAGCTTCCCACCACAGACTCCATGTGACCACATTAAGCCTATTAGGGAGCAGAGTATATTTTTCTAATCAGGGAAGGTTTTCAGAGTCACTTAAACCTTTCAAAGGGCCTAGGGGTAGGGAAGATCTTCAAATTCCCATAACATGGTCCCAGCTTCAACTGTCACCTGGGTTCAAAGGCAGGCAGCTCCTAGTTCCTTGTCTAGCTCCTTGTCCAGTTCTTCATCTAGCTCAAGTTCACAGTGTACAGTATACCTCAAGTTTTTCACAGTTCATGGTTCTGGGAAGACAAAGCTTTACAGAGCTACAATAATATTCATACACATTGCTAGCACCATCATCAATTTGCTATATGCCTGTGAAATCAACTCAGATCCACCAACAAGGTCTGAGTACTCAACGCAAATCATCAACATAAAAATCAGCACAGACCCACAAACAAGGTCTAGGAGGTCAGCTCAAATCATCAGTAAAGTCCCAGGACCTCCAAAGCCCTCCTCCAGGACTTCTGTGAACATACAACCAGAAGATCCTCTTTCAGGGTTTCCAGTATGATCCTAGGGTTTCTGTACATTGTATCACAAACAAGCATCAACACAGACAGAACAGGAAAACAGAGTGCTGGGATACCACAAGTGTTCTCCTTCTTGACTCTGCCACCACAAGAGTCTTCTTTTCAGTTCTGGGCTTCTCCTTATATATGGTCATTATCTACTCCCCTTCCTATTGACGTTTATGAGTTCTAGGGTTTACAAGTTGTGTGGTTCACATGTTCTTTTTCTTAACAAACTTAATACAAGGCTCTAAAGAAACTTGAACTGAAACAAGGTGTTAATTTAATAGCTGAAACAAGATGTGAACTACTTCTGTGCTCCCATTACACCAGTGTTAACCTATGCATTCACCTAGGGTCCTTCTCTTCTTCAGAACCTATGGACTCAACTTCTTAAACAATCCAGGATAGACTGATCTCATTGTACAAAATAGATGAGAAGAAAGAATTTCAAGGTAGGCAAAGAAGTGACAAGAGGCTGACATATTGACAGCAGTGAAGAGTAACAATTGATAATCTATCACTAAGGAGACAGAGAACCTTAAAGAAACTGACTGAAAAAGTAGAGGAGTTAATAGTTACTGCTTAACCAAGCAACTGAGTGTTCCTCAGTATTACGGGACAATACACCTATGTTCTCTTTCCTCACCTCTGCCTCTGAAATTCCTAATTTCCTTCAAGACTCAGTTCATGTGATAATAATATTAATAAAAATAATAGTAATAATAATACTAATAATGGTGAATATTTGTATAGTGCCTACTGTATGTCAGGCATTGTGCTAAGCACTTTAAAATTACAATCTCATGTGATCCTTACAACAAGTTTGAAATGTAGATGATATGAATGTTACCACTTTACAGATGAGGGAGCTGAGGAAAACAGAGGTTAAGTGGCTTACCTAGGATCACATAGCCAAAGTGGCATGAAGACTTGAGTCTTCCTGCTACGTTCTAAATGGAGTATTTCCTGTTTTTCATAGTTGCCTTTAAGCAAAATGACCATATATTTATCTTGTATGTGTGTTTCTATACATAGATGTATATGTATAGTATATCAATATATTCTATATAATATAATATATTTATATAATATGATAACTTTTACTAATTTTGTTTTAATATATTTGTATTGATATATTTTACTTACATATGTAATAGTATGTATATTTAGTATATGCATGTAGATATACTTACCTATACTTGCCTACTGCTTACACTAAACAATAAAAAATGAGAGACACACATAGAGTTGAAATAAAGGTCTGGAGCAGAATTTATTCTGCTTCAGTTGATGTAAAAAAAAGAACAGTGCTAACAATCATGATCTCAAATAAGGAAATTATACTATGTGTTACCGATATTATTCAATATTGTTTTAGATCATTTAAAACAATTGCAGACAATATAAAATACCTGATACTAACATACCATACCTGTTAAAATCAACCCAGGAACTACAGGAATGTAATTACAAAACACTATACAAATGAAGTCAGATTTAAATAATTAGAAAAATATTAATTGTTAATGGGTAAGCAAAGTCAACATGAAAAAATGACAATTTTACCTAACTAATCTATGTATTCAATGCCATCCAAATTAAATTATTTTAACAAATTACTATACAAAAAAAACTAATTTGTAAGAATGAAAGGTCAAGAATTTCAAAGAAACTAATGAAAAAACATAAAGGGATGAGGTTCAGCACTACCAGACCTCCAACTATATTATAAGGCAGTAAATATCAATGCTATATGGTACAGGCTAAGAAATAGAAAGGTAGATTAGTGGAGCGTAGTAGACATACAATACACAATTGTAAAGGATTATAGTAACCTTATGTTTGACAACTGTAAAGACTTAAGTTTTTAGAATAACAATTCACTATTTGGTAAAAATTATTGGGAAAGCTAAAAAGAAGTCTGATAGGAAACTGGTCATAGACGGATATCTTAAACCATGTACTAAGATAAGGTAAAAATGGATACATATTCTAGATATGAAAGAAGATATTACACAGAACACATTACCAAATTCATGGATAGGAGAACAATTTATAAGAGAAACAGAGCATTTTGAGGTATAAAATGTATAATTTTGATAATATTAAATTTTAAAAGTTCTTGTACAAATAAAATTAATGTAGCCAAGATTAGAAGAAAAGCAGAATATTAGGGGACAATTTCATAGACAGAATCTTAGATAAAGATTGAATTTCTTTTTTTAAATAAATTTCTTATTTTCTTATTTACATCATTCATTTCCATGAGATTTTGAGTTACAAATATTCTTCCCATCTTTCCCCTATCCAACACCTCAAAACAGCTATTCCACTGTGTAACCCCTTCTCCAATCTGCTCTCTCCTATGTCCTCCACCATCACCCCTCTACCTTTCCAGTAGGGCAGGATGGATCTCCCTAGCACAGTGCCTGTATATCTTAATTCCCAGTTGGATATAGTTTAATAATAATTATAATTATAATTAT
>CM053600.1:169044928-169070571 GCA_028646575.1 Pseudocheirus occidentalis
CAAAAAAATTGAATACCATGTCATAATTTTCCTTTTGGTCAGAGAAACTCATGAAGACTATCTACTAAAGTGGAGAAGGATTGAGATTAAGTGAGTAAAAGGGATAACCATACTAGCTTGAAGTTAAAGATATGGCAACATCACAGACCTGAAACTTCAGTAAGGCCGTAGTGGTCTATTTTAATAATGTGGTAGTTTCAGAAACTTCTTAGGAATGGCAAAGAATTTTATGGTAGGGTCAGGAATAGTTTAAAGTCTTCTGCTTACTGAACAATGAGCCAAGAACACACAGATAGCCATCTACTGTATGAGTGCTAATTCAACTGGGCAGCACTCTCAAAACATGCCAATGCCATCAAGATGGATGCAGTAAAATGCCTGAGATGTGTTTTTAAACATGAGCATTATCCATAATTACCCATATTAAAATGTCAGCATACTTTCTTCTAGCAGACTTACTTATATCATTCAATGCCACTCTGGTGTGAAATTGGCTTCTCCGATAGAAAGCATCTCTGAATATGCTCCCTGCCTCAAGGAATAATACAGGATTTTAAGAAATAAGAGTAAAAATGACATATACATCAATAGTAACATATGTGATGTTATGTGAATCCATAATTCCTTTACTCATATACATATATTGAGGTTGTCCCCCACTCTGAAATTCTCACGTTTGAATATAATTTATGTCTATGACTCAAATGAGGCAAGATTCTAGATTTTACAATTATAATGATTCCTTCCAAAATTATCAATCTATCAATAAGTTTTTATTAAGGTATTTACTTTGTGTCTGATCCTGTACTAAGTATGGGGGATGCAAAGAAAACCAAAAACACAAAATGCATTGCATTGCATTTGTAAACATTTGGTATGTAGTTTACAGGGTCCCTCAATGTGATTTCCTTTTTCAGTTATTCCCACTTCCGTGGAGTAATTGCTTATATAGGTTCTTAGTTTGAATGTTCCTACTTGTGTTTCTTTACCAGAGCAAAGCAGATGACCATGAATTCAAAGTAAACATTTCCAAAAAGGAATAAGGGGGAAAAACCAGGAAATAGTGTCATCTGTTTTAAATGGCCTTAGCATCCATTCTTCAACGACTGCTCCTTCCTATCTCTAGAGAGTTCCAATGGATCTCTCTGCCTCCCCAATACCATGGAAAGAGAATAAACACTATGAAAGTTGCTAAGAAAACATACCACAATTAGCTGACACTAGACTTCTCAGAAAAACTTGGTTTTTCTGAGAACACATTGGTTTCCTTGGCAATAGAACTGGATGGTCATGGCCATTACTTTAACAAAGCAACTCTCCTCCAATGGCTTATCACAGCATGTGAAACCTTTGACAGACATGATCATAGAGTATAAACTGTAATACAATTCATACATATAATATAAACCAGCAGTAGGAAGTATCCTCTTGGCCACTCTTGTCTCCAAGTGTCTTTCAGTTGGTCAAAAAGCATTTATTAATTGCTTACTATTTGCCAGTTGAGGATGTATGGTGTACATGCAAGATAAATACAGAATAAATTGGGTATAATCTCAGAAGGAAAACACAAAAGCTATGGAACACTAAGAAAGACTTCTTGTAAAATTGGGGACTTTATCTGGGCCTTGAAGGAGGCCTGGGAAGCTAGTAGACAAATCCAATGAGGGAGAGCTTTCTCTATTGAATCTTAGAGTATGTGGAGGAAGTAAAGTATCAGAAGATTAGAAAAGAGGGAATGGATGAGGTCATAAGGAGTTTCAAAGGACAAACAAAATGAGCAATTTCTTAGATACAGGTGAGAGAGTAAGAAATCAAGGATGACACCTCGACCTGGATGACTGAGACTTGTGCTGACCTCAACACTAATAGGGAAATCAGGAAAATATGAGTTCACTTATGGAAATGTTTAGTTTAAAACTTCTTCAAGGGCATCCACTTCACGATGTCCAATAGAAAGACAGAGATTGGAGAGTTCTGTTAAGGAGAAAGGTTAGAACAAGAAAAAGCAGATCTGTGATTCATAGCACATAAAACACTTTGCAAATTTTAAAGAGCTATGAAAATGCTAACTACTATTACTGTTATCTGCATAGAGATCAAAAATGAACCTATGGAAGAATCTATGGAATTGAATCTATCTAGTAAGAACTGAATCTGTCCTTTCTCTTTCAATCATTGCAAAAACAATTATATGCATGTATGCATATGCAGGAGTAGGGGTGTGTCTGTGTACTTTCCATACTGAACCCTACATCTGATATAATGTATGCAGTCCAGCCAACTGGGAAATGAAGCCAACTAGGACTTATCCCAGTCCTGGATTCCATCTCTGGGAAAACCAATACCTAATACGTTGTTTAAATATGAAATGGGAAGGCAAAATCAAATGGTGTCCAAGGTCTTTTAACAGTCCAAAAAGTCTTCATTTTTAAATTATAATGTACAAAAATCATACTCACTGCTTCTATATATTACCCTTTTAAACTTCAAATTATCAATTTCAAACTAAAAAACTAAGTGAGTTTATTGTATTTTAATATATTTATTTACACATTTTATAAGTATTCTTTAAAAAAATCTCTCTGGACAGTCTCTTTGTGACCATTACAGAATGAATTAACCTCAAAAAAGAGATAAAGTTGATTGTCTTGGGTTAAAATTAGCCTAAAAAAGAAAAAAAAGTGATCCAATATGCCCATGAGAGTCAGAAACCTTTGAAAATGTTAGCATCCACAGATTAGAAAAGAAGCTGAGAGGTGGAGCTGGGAATCAAGAACTAGCTTCTTGACTTTATACATATTGTTTATCTTCTCTGGGCATCAGTTTCTTTATCTAGTAAATGAAGGGTTAGAATAGAAAATTTATATTCCTATCCAGCTCTAGGGTTCTATGGTTCTTTGATTATACATTGTCTTTTGTTTGGAAGTGAGGGAAGATGCCAAAAAGAAAACAGGGGTGAGGAGTGTAGGAGATCATAAGGAAGTGGAGATGCAATGAAAATAAGTTTCCTTTTTCATTACTTGATCTAGAGCCTACTCAATGACAACTTTACCTCCTCTGTATACTCAAGGAAGTCAAAAAACATCATTGAAATGCTGTGCTGTTGTAATGGAGAAACTGGACAGTTCTCAGGATATGCAGAGAAGATATGTCAACTCACACCTGGAGTCTGGTAAGACTGATTCTAGAAATGAATGATGTCAAACAGAGGAGCCTGTGCTGAATTCACAAGTGCAGTTATTTTGTGACTGTTTCTCCTCTATTTACTTCATGTTGAAGAAAAGCCTTTTAAATTAGTTATTGAACTTTAACTGAGAGTATTTGCAAGAGTCTCCAGTGGAGAAACTTGACCCTTATTTGATGGAAAGCTAAGCAAAAAGCCTCGAGGTGGGGAGAATAGAAATGCAGTAGCCAACCATTCCCTTCCCCAGGCTAATACATGACATTGAGCACAAGATATTGCTGTTTCTTCTGCCTCTATTATGTTCCTTGTTTCTTACTTTTAGGTGAATAATTATTAGAGATTAAGTACACCAGACTGTGACTTTGTGGCTTTGTGGACTTTGGAAAATTGGAAGAGCCATCAGGAGTCTAGCAATTGAATCTGGAAAGGATCCATTTCTGAGAGACAACCTGAATGACTCAGCTTATCAGTGGATCAACCAAGCAGTGAAGACACCATGTTTTCCAAGTCAGGGAGTAATGTGTAAATCAAGAGTTATATAACACCCAGAAAGGAATTTAATGGTTCTTAGTGGGAAGAGTGTTTGTAGTATCCACTTTATATTTGAGCCTACTCTCCCAAGAGACATAAATGATAGAAAGAAGAATCTGACTCCCAGTTCTGGGGAAAATGTTTGTACTTCTGTTCTTGCAGTGTCTTCTAAGAAAATATGGTAAGAATAAAATCTAATTTATGCCAACTGTTTAATGAAATCAAAGAGATATCAACTCTTTAAATGATAGTAGGAAAATATGGACCAGCAATGACAAATTATATCTGGGTAATATTCACTAGAAAACTGATAGTAGGTGGGACACAATAGAAGGAGTCTTAAGTTAATAGGATCATTAGAACCTGCATAGACCCTCAAGGGTAACCCTATAATCCCAGAGGGGAAATGGAGCAATAGCCTGGCTCTAATCCAGGGGTGGGGAATCAGCAGCCTCAAAGGACCTTGAGGTCATGGTTCCCCACCCCTGCTTATGCACTCACCCTACCAGTTCTACTTAGGTTGGGAGCTTTGCTATGCTATTATTACATCCATTTGTTTGAATCTCTCCAGTAATGGATTCAGGATCGATAAAGAAATCAAGAAATTTCAAAGAAAATGGGTTCCATCTATTGCATCTTTTCTTCTTCCTCTCAATTATTAATACCCGATTCCTCCTTTTTTTTACCTCTTTTGCTCTTTTCTCAAGAGCAGAGTCTCTTTCTTTTTTCCCCTCATTGGCTCTGCTCTCTATTTATTTCTATTTTCTTTGTCTCTCTTTTTTTCTTTTTTCTTTGAAAAACAAAAAACAAATCAGAGCTGGCACTAAGCTACTGAGTCCTCTCACTATGGGGTTTCTTTAAAATGCTGATTTATGTAGAGCTTCTGGCTTTGTCTCTGTGTAGGAACACCCTCAGCCTGTCCAAGATGAGCAGTCAGCATTCATCTGGCTGTTTTACTAGCATGATAGGATGACAGTGTACCAGCCCCAGGCTGAAACTGGGGAATTAGAAACACTTAGTCAAATAAAGGTCTCCATAGACATGCCAACAATATCCATTAAGAAGATTAAATTAAGGGTCAAAATGAGCTACTTTCCTTTGTTTTAGTGTTATCAGATAATTCCAATACTCAGTATATTAAGTTTAGAAGATTTTAAAGTAAATATCTAGAAAGCAAATTAATAGCAGATTGGCTAGTAAGCACAAATCATTTTATTTTTCATCTAAGGTTCAAATTAATCAAAATGGACAAAAACATATAGAAGAATTTGAGGGGGGAAAACCTACCCCACCTTCCAGTTAAAGTCACTAACCATTTATTAAATCCCTACTATGTACCAGGTACTATACTTGGTCCTAGAGACTTAAAAACAAAAGGGAAGGAGGAAGAGAAGACATAATTAGAGCCTATCATGTGCCAAGCACTGGGATGCGTACTTTTAAAATAATCAATCAATAAACATTTCTTGAGCACCTACATGCAGGTGCTGTGTGCTAAGCCCTGTAAGATATTATCTGATTACTTGATGCTCCCCACAACCTTGAAAGATAGTATTATTATCTGAATTAACAGCTGAGAAAACTGAGGCAGACAAGTAACTTGCCCAGGGTAATGTAGCCATTAAGAGTCTCAGGCTTGATTTTAATTTGAGACTTTTGTGCTCTATGTCCAGCAATCTATCCACTGATCCACTGTATCACTCAGGCAATGTTCACAGCACCTATAGCAACTATGAATTTGCCAGCATACAAATCCATCATAGCAACAAAGTAGTTCACACACCTTATCACTGCAGAGAACAACATCATCCCAAAGCCTTCCCCCACTCCGGTCTGCCCACAAACAAACATTCACAAGCCTAGCTGTCTCTTTGGCTGCATGTTCTCCTCCCTCCATTGTAACTACTCTGACTTATTTCCTGTCCCACCCTTTTGGGCTCCATCTCTTCAGCAAACTCCTCCCACCATAGGGTCCATCTGATTACATTAAGCCTATTAAGGAGCAGGGACGATCTTCAAATTGTCATTGCCATTATGTCCACCTGACTCTAATGATGATGATGATGATGATGATGATGATGATGATGATGATACTAATAATAATAGTAATAATAGTAATAACTACTGTTTTATAATAACATTTTAATGTTTACAAACTTCTTTAATAAATGTTATCTCATTTGATCTTCACCACTAGCCTGGGAGGTAGGTGTTCTTATTAGGCCTATTTTATAGATGAGCAAAATAAGGCCCAGAGAGAGGTTAAGGTCCTGCCTTCAAGGAACAAAGATGCCATAGCCAGAGAGCCAGTCCTTGTCAAAAGTGAGGGCTTCAGCTACCTGTGGAGTCTAAATGCAAGTGGGTCTTCACCACCCTTGGGCAGCCCTCTTTTACAAATATTTACACTGTATTTATTTTGCATTTGCTTCTTATTTCCTCCAACAGACTATAAGATCCTTCAGGACAAGAAGGATCCTCTTTTTCTTCTATTTCCTCTATTTCTTCTATTCTCAGTGCTTGACATCAACAGACATGAATTCAGTATCTTCTCTAGGCAAAGTTGGACCTGGGTGTTTTAGAAAAACAAAGGAATTACAATCTACTGGGGGAAAGAACATATGAACCAAAAAAGAGAATAATACAAGTATTGGGGCACTTGTCTGTAATCCCTATTACCAGGAAGGCTGAAACTCAGACCTGTGCTGCAATAGGTTAAACCAACTGGGTGTCTAAACTCAGTCCAACACCAATATCATGAGTACCTGGGAATATGTGGAGGGGGAACCAGGCTGCCTAAAGAATCCCTATTTGGAAAAATAACAGGTCAAAACCCCTGTACTGATCATTAATGGGATCCAGTACATGAGTAACTGTGGCACTTCTGATCCAGGTGAGAGAGGGAGAGCCAGTCTACAAAAAGAGAGAGGGAAAGGGAGAGAAATGTAGACACAGACAGACAAGTAAAGAAAATTAAAATGGTACAGGAATCTATTGGTCAGCTTCCTTTTATGAAAGGAGAGAGACAGAGACAGAGAGAGAGAGAGAGAGAGAGAGAGAGAGAGATATTGAGAGAGAGAGACCTTCTCTTTGCTGTGTAAGCCTCGTAATGGTCTTCAGTATCTAAATGATGTAGTTCCATCCACTGAGAAGGCTTCATCAAGAAGGTGGGATTAAAATTATAACTCACGGCCATAAAAATTGAAATGATAAAACTGGGGAAGCCATTTGTTTCCTTTTTTTCCAGATGTCAGGAAACTATGTGCACAAAATGAATAGCAATCTTTCCTTTTATTTTCCAGTATTCAAGATATTTCAGTAAAAAAAAAAATGAAGTGTGGGGGTAGGAGAGAGGGTAAAGCAAGTTGAAGGACAGTGTGTTTGAGGGGGAAGAGATTCAATTCATTGCTGAAAGCGCAACAGCCCCAGCCGTGGAGGACAAAAAAGATCCCTGATGCTTCACAAATTAAGCCTCCATGACCTAACGTGAAGTCATTTGGAATGCAGACTGATGCGCTATTAAATAACTACAGTCCGTAATATGTTTTAATTAGTTCATTTGTTTCAATTCATTAATTGTTAAATTAATAAGTTCTATACTCTCTCTGGCAAAGCAGGGGGATTTACTCATAGCTCAAGATTGCCCTCCTATGGACTGAAATGTAAGCAAGACTATTAGAATGCATTTACTTGGTAACAGAAAAATCACAAGGCTGTTTTGAAAGGCGAAATCTCCTTTACCTAGGGTTTGTAAAGTCTCCAGGCTTTATTTTCTCCTCTACCTTAGTGGGAGTTCTGGGAGCCTGTGCATTGTATTATGGAAACCAGTCTCTGGTGTGGCCAGCAGCAAATTATTAGAGACAAATGAAAAGCTTCATGCTAGTTATCTCTGAGACTGGTCAATAGTTATAGGAAAATCATTGAGTTCTTAAGGACAAGTCAGTGAGGGGGACAGTACTAGTAAATAAGAAGGTAATAGGATGAGTTTAACTAATTAAAAGAAAACCAGGCATCTTATGGGATGGAGACAAAGTAAGAGGAAGAGAGAAACAGAGTAAGAGATGCTTAAAGAGAAACAGAGAGACTGAGCTCCATTTTGGCACTAGGAAGATTAAAAGTAAGGTCAGGAAATTATTTAATAAATATGTAAGACTTAGTTCCACCAAAATGTAAGTTCCTTAATAATGAACCCCAGCCATTTATTCAAAAGGCCTAACATTGTATCTTACAAATACTTAATGCATACATTCAAATAACTGCATTGAACTATAATCCTATCAATGTGGTTATTACTATTTATAATGCAGATTACAGTTTGCTCACACTACTTTCCAAATCTCCTGTCTTGTCCTCACCTTTCCAGGGCTTCCCATAAATCTGATACATGGGAACTACACAATATATAATCCAAAAGACGTCAGTGGGATTGTTGGTATTAGGAGACTGTCTGTCATTAATCCTCTCTCTCATCATGTAACCAGCCCACCTTATTTTTTTTAAATCATATGTTTCTTTGGCAATAAGTTTTATTCTGATTTTCTTTTCCAATTCAATTCAGGAAACAAAGCCTTGTACAGAGTAGGCATCTAATAACTGTTTGAATTGAACCAAATTTAATTTTATTAAAGTTGGATCCAAAGCATTACCAGTTACAAAGAGTGTGGTTAATGAAATTTAGAGGAAAATCAGGCAAATTTGAAGAACTATTCGGTAGGATTTGAAGATTGAACTTGTCCTCTTTGGTGAAAATACAATCTCTACAGCCACATGAAGTCTGCAGTCCATATCCTTCCTTCTCCTGACTCACCACTGTTCACTCTCACTGAGGAATAAGAAGGGCAAGAAGCTGCTCCACTGTCATGGCATTTAAAGACACAAGCAAGACACTTGTGGAGCTGAAAGTGGCCATTCACCAGTTCTGAATCACCCTCACCAGTCACTATGTGAAATCATTTGAGAAAATATGTGCTGACCCAATTAGAGGAGCAAAAACAAAGAAACCCAAAAAAACTTGAAAGTGAATAGACCTGTTTGCCCACTAAGGCACTTCAAATCACAACTAGAAAAACTCCTGGCGAATGTTCAAATACTTGGCATTGGTTCCAAATGAGAATCCACAAACACTTTATTGATTGGCACAGTCGTTCTGAAATTGTCAAACAGACCACTTCTAACAGCATTGAACCTGGTGAGAAGTTGAAGTCACCAGTGCAGATGAGTAATGAATCATCTCTTATTAAACTGATTGCAACTAAAAAAAAAGGTTAAACTTGTCTATTCTGAAGGACCGATATTAGGAAAAGTACAGTCATTTGAAATTTTTTCTGTTCTTTATATGATATAATACTAGGTACGGTCCAACATATGTGCATAGAGATAAGACTGGAAAGAAAAAGAGTGACCTATCATCAGCTCCATCCACAGCATGCCCATGTCAAGGATCTCCTTCAGTCAATTAGTAAAGGAAATACGACCAGTTAAAGGAAATGACAAACTGGCTGTTCTTTGGAGACAGGATAGGCCTGGACAGTTGTTTGGGTTTTTTTAATCTAATAGCCAGCAGCAGAAGTAGGACAATTTATTTGGGATATATGTTCTTATAAGGAGTAGGTAGGTGGCACAGCAGACAGAGTGCCGGACCTGCAAACAGGAAGACTCATCTTTCTGAGTTCAAATCTGGTCTCAGACACTTCTTACCTAGGTAAGTCACTTAACCCTGTTTGTCTCAGTTTCCTCATCTGTAAAATAAACTGGAAAAGGAAATGGAAATGGAAAACCACTCTTGTTTCTCTGACAAGAAAACCCCAAATGTGGTCATGAAGAGTCAAGCACAACTGAAAATGACTGAACAACATGTAATTACAAAGAAAACCCAACATAAAGCAGATGACCAATTCCTTAATTTTTAAGACTACTTATAGGAACGAAAGAACAAAACATATTCATCAGTTACACAAAGGAATATTGTATTTGGGTGGAAAAGGAGTCACAGTCAGTCAGCTATAACAGTTGACATGACCCAAATATCTATCCACCAAGTTCCCAGGTCCATTGTGGGGGAAAGGCCATTTGTTGTTTTTCAGGCTTAAACTAAGACTGTATAAAAATAAGAAAAAATTTCGTAAGATATGCGTGGCCCAGATATATAGCTACCTCTCAAGTAGCACTCTCAGGCTCCGGACTGTAGGGGCTGAATGCCTTTTGAGTAGGCAAGATGAAAATCATAATAACGGAACTTCTAGTCAGCTTCTGCCCATTCCTCAATGTTTATTTGTAGAGTCTTAACAGACACCTGGGAACCTTCCAAATTGCTACATTTATGCATAAACATATTTCCTGTTATTTAGCTTGAGGAAAGTTGACTACTTTTGTAGCACTGTTTTACTTGGAAAATATAAAGAAGACAATGGAAAACTTGGGGAAATCAGATCCTGGTTATTTCTTCAGTTGTCTCTTCACAGAAAGAGTCCAAGTGGCCTTCTGGTATCAATGTGAAGGAGGAAGGGTAGAGAAATAAAATAGGCCAAGCTAAAAGATAGTTTTGTGATTCTGGGATGGTTAATTTCTTTCTCTCGATTCCACTCTCCTACCCTTAGAGGAAAGGGCAACTTTTCTGATCCATATTTTTTTGCCCTTCCCCCAATTTGATGTGGTAGGTCCTCAATAAGTATCTGGTGAGATAATATATGGAAAATGCTTTATAAACTTTATGGCACTTTGTAAATACTATCAATTATTTTTTCTTTCTCTTTTAAATTAACTTTTGTTTATTTTTAGTTTACATCATTCACTTCCATGAGATTTTGAGTTACAAATTTTCTCCCCATCTTTCCCCTAACCACCATCCCAAAACAGTGATCCTACTGTATACCCCCTCCCCCAATCTGCTCTCTCCTATATCCTCCCCCATCAGCCCTCTGATTTTCCAGTAGGACAAGGTGGATCTCCTTACCCCAGTGCCTGTATATCTTAATTCCCAGTTGCATGTAAATAATATATGTGTGTGTTTGTGTGTGTGTGTGTGTGTGTATAAATTCCTCCCTCATCCCCCACCCCCACTGGAAAGACAAGCAATTCAATACAGGCTGTACATGTGTAGTTATTCAGAACATCTCTGCAGTGGACATATTGTGAAAGACTGACTATATTTCCTTCCTTCCTGTCATGCCCCCCCATTCTATTCTCTACATCTATTATTATTAATATTTTTGTGTGAGTGATAAGAAAATACCTCCAAACAGACTCACAGGTTCCCAAGAGACAAATGGGGAGAAACTTGGATATTTCCTCATGCTTCTTAGACATGGTAGTTCTACTCACTTACTCTTGAGTTCCACGACACTGGGCTTTGGTGTAAATTGACTGCAGTTTGGTGCTAGTGACATAGACCCTGGAGGATGAGTGGGGCAAGTTCTATTTCAGACCCTTGTGAGAAATTGTGAGACCACAGGTTGGCAAGAAATAGAGAGCTTTTGGTTTGGCAGCATACTCGAACAGCATGTCCTGACAAGAGAGGGTGCTCCAGAGAATTCTTTCTGCCATATGAAGATAGGGCCCGTCACTGAAGTGTCCTCTCTGACAAAGGACTCGGCATCTAAACTACCTACTAGGGACTGTGGAAAGTGAGAGAAAGAGCAAGAATGAGGAAAGATGCTGACTCTGCCCGTATACACAACTGCCAAAATCAGCCACATGCCAAGGGCATGATGACAGGCAGCTCTTGCCAGAGGCACTACCAGTTGCATTATTGTAAATTACTCAGACTGTAAAGATCTCTGGGAACAGTTATTCATCAGCAAATTCCATTGTTTTCCATAAGCTATGTTCTATTTGTTTTCTTCTGCCTGTAATTTTTTTTTTGTTCTTTCAGTTGTGTAGATTGTGTGCTTCATAAGGAGAGGTGTTAACAACATATAGACAGACTCATAGTACAGGGTCACAGATTTTCTAGTGGGGGCAAAAAGGCAGAAAAGCGAGCATTCCCCCAAAGTGTAGTTAGTCATGCTCTTCACTGTCATGGGAGAGCCTTTGTCATAAGCGTTATGCATTTACCACATGAGCATGTGTAATTTATCAGTCTGCATTGGTATCTCATTCCCCCCCTTAAAGTTAATTCTTTAAATTAAGCAGCTAGGTCTAATATAAACTTCATGTTTTCCCAGGTGCTTTTCACACAATTGTTGTTTTTCCTTCATTTTCAATGGACATTTGTTTTCAATGACTTCATGGGGTCATGTAACTTGACTCCTGGACTCGTGATTTGACTCCTGGATGAATTGGATTTAAGTGAGGCAGAGTTGCCCAAAGTCATTAGCCTCACTCTCTCTTCCAGAGTCATCAAAGTCGAGCACAGTCAGAAGAGTTAACCTGTGGAAAATGTTTGCACCCAATTTCTATGAGAAACTTCTGACATCCACCATATAAAAGTTTTGATACAAGAATAAGAGCCATTCCCAAATGGACAATTGAAGAAAATGAAAGAAGAAATTCAAGCTATCAACAACCATTTTTAAAAAAATTTCTCGAAATCACTAATAAGACCAGAAATGCACGTTTAAAATCACTTTGAGTTTCTATTTCACACCATAAATAGTGATTGTTGGAAAGGTTGTGGATGAGAAGTACAATAAAACAGTGCTGGTAACGGTATTAATTGCTACATAGACTTTGGAAAGCAAATTGGAACCGTATTCAAAAAAGTTGCTCAACAATCCACCAAGCTTCAGAGGTCAAAGAGAGAAAACCTATATATGCAAAAATATTTATAGTAACTCTTTTTTTGGAACAAAGAACTAGAACAAATGGTTCTATAAACAAAATAAAATAAATAGAATTAACCCCCAACAATTAAGAAATAAGCAAAACAACTAATGGAATATGGGCACAATTCATTGTTTTCTTGCCATAAAAATTATAAATATGATGGATTCAAAGACACCTTGGAAGATTTGTTTGACGTAGAGTCAAGCGAACAGGGCTAGAAGAATGGCTTATATAGAAACCACAATAATGTATGGGGAAACAACTTTAAAATTCTTCAGAGATAAAAGCAGGGATCAATCAGAATGTCAGAAGACTGATGATGAAGCACTGCTTCCCACCTCTTGGCAGAGAAGAGATGGGCTAGACATGCTGAAAGACACGTACATTGATGGAAATAGGAAAAGTGTTGATTTTCCTTGGATGTACTATTAAATAAAAGGGAAGGTTTCTATTTGGGGAATTGAGGGGAAATGAGAGTGATGGGGGAAAAGAGCATCAATTAAACATTTTTCAAAATATGCAGAAGAGAGCAGAAGGAAGCTCAGAAGGAGACACAGACAATGAAGTTTTAGAAATCAATGTATACTTTAAAATTATCTAACACAAATTGAGCATTTTATATGAATGCCTCTCTTATGTTCTGTGTTTACTGAAATATTCAATTAGAAAAGGAAATTTGAAAAAAAAATTTAATAAGGCCCCTTAACTTGCAGAATATTTTGAAAAAAAAAACACTTGATTAGTTAGAACAACAGGATAATTATAAGAAAGATTCAGTCTAATTAAGTGGGAACACTGGACAGATGCATGACCTAAGAGGTCTTACAAAGGAAATCTAGAGCATAGGACAGTTGTTGTTTTTTTTATTAGTATCAGGGAAGCTTCCTATCTTTTATTAAACTTTCTTTTCATTGTCTGCAGTAACCGAAATTTAAATTATTATTAAGCATAGATTCACATATCACCTTTTGATCCTATTTCTTTGGCTCATCACTGTACTTTCACAAACACACACTGATATTTATAAATGCTTTCCAAGCCCTTTACTGGTTCTATTTGTGTCCTTTTGTGTATCTAATTCCCTTTTATAAGAAAAACTATTTGAAATCTTCCATACATCAATTGCTCTCTTCCCCAATCTGGGACTATTCCTGTTTCTTTCACGTGATTCCTCCTCACTTACTGACACAAAGAAGCCTAATGGAGGCACTGCTTGAGCAATATCATCTTTGTGCCTAGTACCTGGGCTTTGAGAAAACCCAGCCAATAATGATAATGATATCTTGCATTGCATAATGACAGTAATAGCTTCCAAGAACAAGGACAAAGAGTCTTAGTATACTCTAAGTCCCATCAGACAGTAGCTTGGGCACCATATTCCTATCTGGGCACCAGAGCTTAGTAAGGACTTTGATAAACTGGAGACCATCCAGAGGAGGGCAATTAGGATAGAAAACAGCATCAAAATCATGCCGTATTCTAGCTCTTTGAAGGAACTGGGAGATTTATCCTGGAAAAAGTAAAAATTGAAGGGAAACAATACCAGCTTAAAACCTGCAAGGCATCTGTACCTCCAACTGTCAAAATTAGGATGTGTCTTCAAGTCCCAGCTCAGGTACGTACACCTGTTCCATGGAGCTTTTTCTCATTCTATCAGAAAAAGGACGTTTATTTAAAATGTCTAATAGAATTTTGCTTGTGCTTCCTCCATGCTTACAATGCACGTCCCTTCCATGTACACCCTATCTCTTCTATTATACTGTAATTGCCTCAAGAGAAAGGAATGTTTTCCATTTTTAACCTTTGTAATCTAAACCCAAAGCATAATTCCCTTTCACACACTGTGTTTAATAAATGTTTGAGTAATTCAACTAGATGATTGGTTTTCTGATGATTTTAGAGATCATTTCTAAGGCCCCTTCTAGCACCACCATTCCACAATCCTATGAACCTCTAAGGCTGAGAACAGCTCTAATATACTAGATAATTCTTCTTCTTGATTTTCTCTTCCTTCCTCCTCTTTTGCCACTCTGTTCCACTTTCTCCAGCTCTCTATTCCTCCTCTTCTTATGAGGAATAATTCACTTGAACCCCTACTCTATTCCAATCAGTATTAATCAGTTTGATATGATTCCATAGAAGTAGTGATCATAAGTTCTGTATATTAAACCTTAGAATTCTGAGCATCACTTGCTTAATCATAAGGAGCTAACTAGAGCCCCTCCACTCTTGATTTTCCTTATTATAGTGACCAAACCGAGAGTGGCAGAAGTGACTTAATTACACGGAAAGACCCCCACTTACATTTATACCTCTTTACCACTCTCTCTTGTCCAACATGAGCAGATGTTCCCTCTTATGGCTATTTAGTTCATGGAAATGCCTCATCCTTAGCCCAACCTAAGATCCCCCTGCTTACATAGCATTTCTAGTTGATACATCATTTTTGACCCACAATGCAAGGTCTATAAACCAATGGGATTATCTATTTTAAAGTCCCCTTAGAGTGTTCAGGTATCAGATCTGGTATCAAGCCTTATAAAAATAAGGCCATGGAAGAAGGGGGCATCTCAGATCCCTTTATTGGAGGGGACCATGAACTCTTTGCCTCAGTCTCTTTTATTGTAAATTGGACAATTTTAATCCCCTCCTCCTTCTCTTCCTCATCCTCCTCCTCCTTCCTTTTCTTCTTCTCTTCCCTCCACTGATCTGACTACTCCTTCTTTTGCTATTTTATCATCAATGGATCCCCAAGCTGTATCCTGGGTCCTCTTCTCTTTCCTCTCTTTACTTTTTTTGCTTTGTGACCCCATCATTTCCTGTAGGTTCAATTATCATGTCTATGCAGATGACTCTGCTATCTATATATTAAGCCCTAGTCTCTCTCTTGAGTTGAAGTCCCACATCACCAATTGCCTATTGTGCCTTTTGAGCTAGATGTTAAATCTCAATGTCCAAAATAAAACTCATTTTCTTTCCCTCAAAACTCATTGATCTTCCAAAATTCCACATAACTCTCAACAGTATCACCATTCTCTCAATCCCCCAGACTCAGTCACCCTTCTTTTCCTTGACACTGCCAAAACCTTGATTCAGGTCCTCATCACTTCACATGTACTACTGTACAGTAGGCAATAGGCTATTGGTTCATCTTCCCACCTCAAATGTCTCTCCTCTCCCCTTTCACCTCCAGGCCATCCTCAAAACAGTTGCCAAAATGACTTTTCAGAGGCACAAGTCTTCTTCTACTGTGCCCAACTTAACCAACTTTCACACAACACTCTTACTTCCTAGGACAAATATGAAGACTTCTGTTTGGAATTCAAAGCTCTTCACAACCTACCTCTCACCTAAATTTCTATTCTTCTTATACCTTACAGTCCTCCACACTCTCTACAATCCAACAATAACACAAAGCACCCCACTTTCCATAGCTTCACTCTAACATTGACTGTCTATGCCTGGAATGTCCTCCTTCCTCATCTCTACCTCCACCCTTGTTTCCTTTAAGATTCCTCTCAAGCTTCTTCTACACTCTGATTCCATAGTTTTCCTAGTCTTTCCTGTAATTCATGTCTTCTCTGCCAATTAGTGATCATCTGACTTTTTAAAAATATATCTTTCGTATAATGTCTTCCTCCATTAAACTGTATACTCATTAAGATGAGGCACTGTTTTATTTGTCTTTTTCTCTCCAGCAGTTGGCACAGTGTATATATTAGGTGCTTAATAAATGTTTGTTGAATTATTAATTCTATATTGAGTAAAGAACTTAAATCTGGACCCACTGAGTCTTGTCCCACTCCCTGAAGATTCCTTAAGAACTTTGCCTACTCTCAAATACTTGGACTTGTCATTGATTTTTAAGATCTACATTAGTACTGGTGGATGAAAATCTCATAATTTACTATAATTTCTGGGAAATAAGAGCATTCATGCAATACTGTTCTTTTTTTTTTGAGGGGGGGAGGTAGGGAAGTTGGGATTAAGTGACTTGCCCAAGGTCATATGGCTAGTTTCTGTGTGTGTTAAGTGTATAAGGCCAGATTTGAACTCAGGTCCTCCTGACTCCAGGCTGGGTTCTAGTCACTGTGCCCCCTAGCCATCCCATTCAACATTGCTCTAAGTGAAAGGATTTCAACTCCTCATTCTTAAATTGATTCTCCCTTTGTTTTCAAGTCAGCAGTGCAGGGGGTAGCATCAGGGTACAACGAATGGATCAATGGACTTGGAGGAAGGAAGATCGATTTAAAATCCAGCATCTTATACTAAATTGCTTTGCAACCATGCCATGATAGTTATTTGTGTCTAGCTCTGCGTCACTCCATTTGGGGTATTCATGGCAAAGATATTGGAGCGGTTTGTCATTTCTTTCTCTGGCTCATTTTACCAGGAACTGAGGCAAAGGGGGTTAAGTGACTTGTCCAGGGTCACACAGCTAGTAAATGTCTGAAGCCAGATTTGAACTCATCAAAATGAGTCTTCCTGAGTCTAAACCCAGTGCACCACCTAGTAGCCCATAGGCAAGTCGTTTAACTTTTCTGAACCACAGATAACTTTTTAAGATTTAGCAGAAGTTGTAGATTAATTGTAATCTGCATTGTTGTTGCATTGAAGAAATCACAGATTATTAATGTTATTTTGAGTTATATCATATTTATTTAACATGAAAAATATCTCTGTTCCAATTTTCTGCACCATTGGCAATTTGTACAATTCTTGATTAGTATTAGGAGCTTTATTTTTCCAATGTTATGAAGACCAATAAGCCTCCTGTCATTTAAATGACATTCTTCCAGGATCATATTTTCATATTTGGGCAGAGAATTAAGAGATTTGAGTTTTGATTCTGGCACTGATTAGCCAGAATTTGACTGTGTGAGCTTAGGGCAAAATATCGGACCTTTCTAGACCTCTTTCTCCGCAACTGAAAAACAAATAGATTAAATTCAGTCATTTCCCTCGTCCTTTCCAGGTCTAACATTCTGGGAGAATGTAATGTTAGAGGTTCCCCAGATAGTTCTTACTTAAACTAAAAGTAAAATTTTAAAAAGAAAAAACTTTTCCAACTGCTTTCATTAGTAAAGACTTTAAGAAACCCTAACTTTTACTGCTTCTCTTATAAAAAATTCCTTTCTAAGAAATTCTATATCTTTTAGCAGAGCAGATTACATTTTGAACATTTTTAAATAGAAAACTTAACTTTTTCCCAACAGATTTAAAGTGCCTTCAGACCAAACACATTACCACTCATGTCTATTACCTGAAAGAAAATAAACCAGAGTGTTCCCAGACTCCTTTAAAAAAATCTTTAATACAGAATAGGGATTTTCAGAGACCACAGACATCTCCAGTAAATATCAATCTGAAGCACTTCAGCTGCCCAGCTATCTCTGAGTTTTACTCAAACTGTGGTACCAGTAACTGACATTTAGAAGACCTGCTATCATTGTGTGCAGGCTAGAATTACAGTACCCATGTTAGATTTGGCTTGTCTAATAAATGGTTCCTTTGCCCTCACAAAAACTGAACAGATTTGAAAAAGGGGGAAAAAAGCTTGCCTTGTAGCCCAATTTCGAAGCACAACTTTCAGAAAAACTTGGTTTTTTGTTTTTTATATCACAATTGTTTATACATATACCCACTTCTGATCTCTCTACCCTATATATGGAGCCTTCCCTTGTAACAAAATAATAATAAAAAAGAACTGTAACAATAATTAAGAAAAACAAATGAACATATGAACCATCCCTGTCTGTCTTATATTATTTACAATATTCCACACCTGTCTAACAAGAGGAGGGAGGTTCATTTCTTCATCTGGGTCAATTTTGCTCATTAAAATTACATAGCTGAAATCAATTCACGTCAACAAGCATTTATTAAGTAACTTTTATGTGTCAGGCACTGGGCTAAGGGGAGTATGGGGGGATTAGTTCCTAGCCCTCAAGGAGCTCACATTGTAATACAGGAGATACTGTGAAAGCAATTATGTAACAAAACAAACCATATACATGATAAATACGAAACAATACTAATCCTTGAGGGAAATGGTGAAAAGCTTCTTGAATAAGGTGGGATTAAACTGGCATTTGAAGGAAGTTAAGTGATGGTGATGAGCAGGGAGCATTTTCCAAGCATGGAAGACAGTCAATGAATAGAGAGAGGAGATACAGTAACTTAGGCAAGGAAGACTAAGGAGGCCAGAGTCAATGATTCAAAGAATATGTGGTAGGAAGCAAGGTATAAGAAAACTGGAAAGAGAAAAGCTAGTCATGTTATGAAGTAATTTAAATGATGGAAGAGACTATATTTGGCCCTCAAAGTAATAAGGAGCCAGCGTAATTAATTGACATGGTCAGATTTGCAGATTTGCCAAGTGAAGGATGGACTGGCATGGTAAAAGACATGAGGAAGGGAAAGCAATCAGTAATCTATTGCAATAATTCAGACATAAGATAATAAAGGCTTATATGATGGTGGTGCTGGTATATGAGGAGAGAAAGGGGCATATATATGAGATGTTATGAAGGTAGATATATGATAAGATTTGGTAGCTAGTTGGATATGAGAGGTGAGAGAGAGAATAGTTGAGGATGCGTAATGGTAAGGGAATTTGAAGATCTTCCCCCGCCCTTTAATGGACCTCACTTGCACCCCAACAAGAGAAGCTTGCTTAGGGAGGCTTGTTTTTCAGGAAGGTCCACACCTTGTTACTTTGTAATCAGGTCGTGAAGGTTGTGATGTCTTCTTTCCCTCGAGAAGGCTCTCTCTATATATTCTAACATGAAGTTTTGCTTTAGAAGACTAACTTATGGGAAGAGTTGTGTGATTTGGCCTGATGAGACTCTGAGCAGTCATTGATCCCCCTGGCTTTGAAACCTCAGATGTTGGTGCTTCTCCCTCTGGTAACTAACACTGTATGTATGTAATGGTCAGACAGCTAGAACCTCTGTCTGTTGATCTGTTGAATTGTGCTATTTTCTCTAGCTGTATTTTTGTCTGATCATAATTTCTGTTTGTATTTTCTGGAATCTCAACAGCAATAAAGAAGTTAAGAAAATGTGAGGGTTATTAGGAAAAGATAATGAGTTCAGTTTTAGATATGTTGAGTTTAAGAAGTCTATTGGCCATTCTGCTTCATGGACAACTGGGGATGGGGAACTGGAGAACAGGAAAGAGGTTAGGACTGAATAATAGATCTGAGAACCATCTTCATAGAGGTGGTCATTGAACCCATGTGAGATGATGAGATCACCAAATGAAATAGTATAGAGCGAAAAGAAAAGGTCAAGGAGAAAGCCTTACTGGATACCATGCTCGGTGGGAAGGGTCTGGATAAAGGTTCAGTAAAGGAAATGTAAGACTAGTCAAATATAAAACAGGAATGAACACTCACAAAAACCTAGAGAGAGCATCAAAGAGAAGAGAGTCATCAATAGTCTAAGGAGAGGTCAAGAAGGATGAGGCTTGAGAACGGGTCATTATATTTGGCAAACAAGAGATCACCATAACTTTAGAGAGATTCGTTTCTGTTGCATGGTGAGGTCAGAAGTCAGACCGGAGTAAGTTAAGAAGAGAGACACACTTAGATTTCTCAAGGATAATTTAATTATAAGGAAGCATCTGATAGATTCTAGAATTACAGCATACTGAATACAGATTTCAGTTTTGTTATCCAGAAGATTCTTTCTTTACATATTATTTTAAGAAAATTAGTTTCTCTTCAGATTTCTTATTTTTAAAAAAATCCATGTATTGTGTTGTAAGGGTTTTTCAGTCAATCTATAAATATTTATTAAGCACCTACCATATGCCAGTCACTGTAATAAGGTTTGCAAATTACATGTTATCTCATTTGATATTCATAAGAACCCTGAGAAGTAGATGCTATCATTTTATAGACTGAAAAACTGAGATTGAGAGAAGATAAATGAATCTCCCAAAGACACAATCCAAGTAGATAATGTGAGACAAGACCTGAACTCAGGTCTTTCTGACTCTAACCCTTTTCCTCCATGTACCGTACCGTCAAACTGCCTAAAACAGTATCATAATTTATCATCAAAGATAGGGGAGAAAATCCTAGTTCTTACATGAGCTTCTCTAGCATGCAAACTGATTTTTTATAAAACAAACTTTTTTATTGATAACTGCAAAGAAAAGGATAAATAAAAGCATGGATTTTTTAAAAGGTTTCTATCATCTTTTCTTTCTATAAAACAGAAATCCTGGGGTGGGTAGGTGGTGCAGTAAGTAGAGTACCAGCCCTGGAGTCAGGAGGACCTGAGTTCAAATGTGACCTCAGACACTTAACACTTACTAGCTGTGTGACCTTGGGTAAGTCATTTAACCCCAAATGCGTTACCTTTCCCCCTCCACAAAAAAAACAAAAATCCTTATCTGTAAGATAGTTAAAATAATAGCCCTATAATTTTTAGGATCATAGGTATAGAGCTAAAAAGGACATTAAACGTCACATAATCCATCACACCCATTTTACAGATACCAAAATGGAGACCCAGGAAAAGGGACTTAGATCATCCAGATATTTAATAGCAGAGCATAAGTTTGAATTCAAATCTTCTGAGAACTGATGAATAGTCTTACCATAGCAATATACTCAGTTTCAAGTGAGGGGTAAGATGAATTAGCTGGACCTCAAGGCTCATATTCCACAGCATTTCACTTTAGGCCTAGAAAATAGACCCCATGTGTATAAAAATAGTTCACCCTTCTAGTATAAAATAACCAGTTGTAAGTTTGTAAAAAGCTGTCATTGTTGCACTGGTAATTAAAAAGGAAAACAAAATTCTGTATGTTTTTATTATCTAAGCTCTGGCAGATCTTACAATACTGTTATTGTATATTAAAGATACCTTTGGGAAGCATTCCCTCAAAAGAACTTGCAAAGTACAGACCTGTTCTTCATTCAACTTAAAGGGTTAGCAGGAGAGAAAATCAATTGGCAGGCCTAAGAAATACTCCTGTTTCCTCTTGAACTTAACTCACCACATTTTTGGCAGTAAACTCTGAGATTAGATCATCATGACTTTGGGAAATCTAGTCCCTGGGAGCAGTAGAAATGGTGGACCCAACAATCCCTTGGGGCACTAACAATTGGAGAGTTAGGAGGCCTTTGGAAGAGGCAACAGCTGAACAATGCTTAGAAAGCTTCCAAGAGCAGAGGCAAAGAGGGAGAATGTGCCAGACAGGAGGTGTAGGGAGAAAAGCAGTAGAATAGTTTGGCTGGAGACTAGAATATGTAAAGAAGGAAGGCAAGGGGATGTTTCTGTGTAATCATCCTGTATATATAGGCTGGAGCCAAGAGGAGGGTGCCTTTAAACCCCCAACAGAAGAGTTTGTAGTTTATCTTAGAAGCATTGGGGTACCACTGAAAGTCACACAGAAAGGTATTTTTACACCCATAAGCACTCTAGTTTTTCCATTGAACAAACAGCCGTTAAACTATATGCAAAGAATTTGTCTTGATACTAGAACTCCAGAAATAATGAATAGTCTCAGATTTCATACCTAACAGAGGGGACAATGCAATGAGAGGTATGTATTATCTAGTAATTTTGAGGAGGAAGAAAGAAATAACAACTGGGAGGTGGGATGGGTCTGAAGTTTTCATGTAGAAAGGGCGCCTAGACTAAACCTTGAAAAAAAATAAGAATTTGAGTAAAGCTATAAAGAAGGATTTCATTCCAGGCATGGGACAGAGTCCATGCAAATACACAGGGGCAGGAAATCGAATGTTGAATCTGAGGAATAAATAGGGCAATTCAACTGGAATAGAGAGTGCATGAAGGGGAGTAATTTCAAGTAATCGTGGAAAGAGATGGTTTGTCAAGGGCCATAGATTTCAGGCTAAAGAGTTCCTATTCTATTCCAGAGACAAAATTTCAAAAAGGTTATTTTGGCAGTTCTGTGGAGAATGAACTAGAAAGTTGAGAGATTGGAGGCAATGGGATCCTATTCAGAAACTAAGCCAATACCTCTTCTGGAAAGGGCCTGAGGCAGGGTCACAGTTGTGTGCATGAGTCAGAGGGATGGGTGCAAGAGATTCGGAGGTAAGTCAACACCTCTTGGTAAGTGTTCAGATATTAGGAATGCATGAGGGCGAAGATGGGGGCATCTGCAATTGAAATAAGAAAGTTTGAAGGATAGACATAGGCATAGGAAGAAAAATACTGGATTTTGGATAAGTTGAGTTGGAGTTGCCAACAGGACATGGAAAGCCACTGAATCAGAGAATTAGAAGGGAGTTTAAAGAACATATAGTCCAACCCAAGAAATTTTTAACCAGGCTTTGCTCACAGGTCTCCAGTGAGAGGAAGTCCGCTGCCTCTCAAAGAAACTACTCTTTACTTTTTGATGTCTCTAATTTTTAGTAAGTTTTTTTTCCCATACTGCAAACTTAATTTTGCCTCTGCAACTTCTACCACTGTTCCTAGTCTTTCTTTCTGACACCAAGCAGAATGAATGGAATGCCTCTTTCATATGGAAGCCCTTCAAAGACTTGAAGACAGCTATGATATCACCTTAAGTTTGCTCAAGGAGAAACATCACTGGTTCCTTCAACTTGTCCTTCATATGGCATGGTCACATTGATCCTTCCAGTTCTCTCTAAAATGTAGAATTTGAAACCAAACACAATACCATATATGGGGTCTTCCTCAGGCAATGTACATAAAACTCAGAAAACTATTATTCCCCTAGTTCCCTGTGTGATACCTCTTAGGGATTTTGCTGATCTTTGTTTTTGGATGACAATACATAATAGGTGTTTCATAAATTTGATTGATTTTATTGCAGCCTGAGATTACATTAGCTTTCTCAGCTGCTTTGTGTACCATGCAGGTAGAAAAATCCAGCAGATAGCTAGTTACATGGGTTTTGATTTTAAGAACAAGGTTAAAACTGAATATAGAGACTTTCAAATGGCTATATTACCTTCAAATCACATCAAACACCTGAAATTGGTAAGCATTTATAGGTTAATAAAAACTGAATAATTTCATTGAAATCTAAGTTTATTCTACAAATCTAAGTGTATCCCATAAGTCTATTACACAAATGGAAAAAAAAGGAGGAGGAGGAGGAGGAAGAGGAGGACGAGGAGGAGGAGGAGGAAAAAAGAAGAGGAGGAAGAACAAGAAGAGCAGGAGAACAATAACAACAGCAATAATTTAATAATTTTAATTTTAACAGCACTTTATAAGTTTCAAAGTGCTTTCACAGCTCTTATGTAATTTCATATCCAGAGAGAAAACACTATATTTCCCCAAAAAACCAGTTTCACAATTCTTCAAATAGCATAGCAAAGCAGTCACAAATTAATCTCTTCAATTAAATTAGAAACACAGTATCAGCGATGTCAACATATATGCAGGAGAGCTGAATAAATCTAGGACACCTAAATGCAATTATTATAGGAAACCCCACATTGAACTCAGTTTGAACCAACAAAATTTTTTTAAAGTTATTAAGTATTCCTTAGACTTCTGAGAAAGCTAGGTTGCATAGTGGGTAGAGTAGCTGAATGAGTCAGGAAAAGCTACATTCAAATTCTGCCTTAGCCACTTACCAGTTATGTGACACTGGGCAATCATTTAGTCATTTTTATACTCAGTTTCCCCATTTGTAAAAAGGTAAAAATAATGATACTTATTTCACAGGATATTTGAATATCAAATGAGGTAACATGCAAATCACTTTATAAACATAGGAGTGCTATATAAATGCTAGAAGTAATCTTGTTATTCTGTGTGTGTCAAAGAAAATTTGGTATTAGAATATATTTGGTATAAATATGGTATTAGAAACTTCTTTACAAAATAATTCATGATTAATCATAGAAATCAATGACCAGCATTAAAGAATATTTATATGGCTCTGTCATTCAACCTTAATTTCAAAGGAAGATCTATAAGAGATTTTATTTTAGGAGAAGGAAACCTTAAAGCTGCTAGACAGTATGAAAGGAAATAACTGTATACCAGTCTAAAGGTCTGAACACTAATCTCAGCTCTTCTATTATGGTTGTGTAATGTTAAGAGATGCCCAGTGGATAGTTTGTGATGTGTGATTGAAGTTACTCTATTGTTAGGAAGCTTAGTATCATGAAAAGAATAAATGGATGGGAAAAAGGAAACCTGGGTTTTGATGCCAATTTTGCCACTAATCAGTTGTGGCATTTGGAGCAAGGCATTTAATCTTTGTCCCTCATGTTCCCTATCTACAAAAGGGGAGGAAGAAATTCTTGACTAGTTAAGTTATAGGTGACTTCTAAGTCTCTTTCATGTTATAACATTCTCTAACTTTATTTTAAAGAGTTAACTTCCTTTGCAAAAATGACAAAATTATACTCATTTGACCTATCTAAAAATACTGAAACCTCAATTTGTACCAGTGTCAAGTCCAAATGAGAATGTGAAACATCTAAGAAAAAATAAAGTGTTTACAGGAGAATGTTGCATAATCATTAATTGTTATATGAAAGTGGAAATATGTAGAATATGAGTGAGGGGGAAAAAGAAAAGAGTTAGAGAGGGAAAGAGGACATGGAAAAATGGCAGGAATAAAAAGGAAGTAATTACCCTTATAAGGGAAGTCTAAAGGTTTTCGGAAAAGAGTAGAGGTTCATCAATGCAGATGATTTAGATTGAAATTAGAAGACTTTAAGACAGCAAAAGAAATTTGGAGTTAATAAGAAGTGGCTTAAACAATTAAAAAGTTTTCTACATCAGAAAATCAAATGATGATGAAAATGCAGTAGCTGATTAAAAGTATTGTAACAAAAGCACATTGTGGTCAGAATACAGAAGTGGTTTGGAACTAGGAACCTAGGAAATTCTGAAAATGGAGAGGAGGGATCCAAGTAGTTATGCCTAAGACATGAACATTTCATTAAAGGAAAAGACTAATGCTGGGCTCTGCTGATTTGTTCATCATAATCAAAATGCCTTGGGTGAGAAGCAGGAGCTGTCCAAAGAGACCCTCTGGTGTCTTGATTGACAATGGAGAAGTCTCCTGGAAATGAAAGGAAAACTGGATTTCTTGGTGCATTGGGGCACAAATAATCATTGTAGGTCTTTGTAGGTCTTTAGCAGTTGCATACATAGCAATAGCTCATTGAATCCTATAAGATAATAAGATCATA
>CM053600.1:169071071-169107505 GCA_028646575.1 Pseudocheirus occidentalis
AGGAAGGAAGGAAGGAAGGAAGGAAGGAAGGAAGGAAGGAAGGAAGGAAGGAAGGAAGAATGACAGAGAAAAAAAGAAAGAAACTTTGTCAAAGGGGAAAAAAGGAGTTCAAGTAGTATTATCCTTTCTAAACCCAGACTTTCATCATATTCTGAATGAGACAGCTCTCTATCCATGAAATGTTTCTTGGAGACTCTTCATGCAACTTCGTAAGCACTATGACATATGTTTTAGAAGGTCAAGATTAAGTATTTGTTTTCCAAACTAGTGTCTGGAATTCTACTCATGAGCATCAAAGTACAATCTGTCATGTTGTGCTTGCTCAAACAAGCTTCTCTGAGTGCTGGAGATGAAAAATAGGAGGCTGCTTTTTAGAGAACAAAATATTGATGTCTTCCAGATTGGTGGAAACCATCCAGCCTGAAGGAATGGTTAATTTTCACATGCAGTAGAGAACCCAGGGTCAGATCTAGGCTAAGTCTGATTGGCATTATATATCTAGTCTGGATCATTACCTAAACAATATTACGTGCAAAGGAACACCTACTTCATCTTGTACATATTGTTCATCGATTACCCATGTGTATTATACCCATTCAACATTACAGGTAAAATCAAATCACTGTTTTCTCAGATACATACCACCGGATTTTCGAAAATCTGCCACAGGTCATTATTATAATGGGAAATATTGTAATTAGCAGTAGATAATAGCCTCCCAAACTCATGTCTGTTAGAAATGTACATGAACACACCCTATGTAGCAAAGAGAATAGTATTAGCAATTTTAGATGAAAACAGAAAATAACTAACTAAAGCTAGGAAGAAAAGCATTTTAAATAAGAATCTTCCCTTTTTATATTTCACACATAAGCATGCATCTTCATTTTTGCTCAAATGCACACGTGAATTAAAAAAAACAAAATAATGTCTATTATTTTGCTGGTTTTCTTTTTAATTAAACACACACACAAACAGTTGGCATCATTCACATGCAAATTTTAAAAAAGAGCTAGAATGGAATGTTTTTCATTCTCTCTCATTGACTTTTAAAACCAGACTCAGAAAGTAGATTCTTGCTTTGATGAACAGTGGCAGCATGGTAAAGCAGGTTGAGAACTGGCTTTGAAACTGCGGAGACCTGGATTCAAGATCTGATACAGCCTGGTTTTGTGCAAGTCACATAAGCTCTCAGAGCACCAGATAACCCTCTAAGATGATAAATTGCAAAAAAGGTGCTGATGTGCATTGGTAGGGGAAGTTCCCTCTAATGATGAAATCACAGGTTCAGTCTCTATTGCTTTAAACAGTTACTTTTTAGGAAATCAAGGCAAACAATGTGCCTGTATCTTTTGTTTCCTCTCTCAAACAGAACAAATTCTGTGAAAAAAGAAAAAGCATTAAAATAACAACAATTTATCACACTACACTTTGGTGTTAGCCACCTATGAAATCAGAGATCATGAGAAAGCAGGATACCACTACTTCTAGTCAAGGAAAGAGGCATATCCTCAAATTAAGCAGAAAATAGTCAATAATCAACTCTTGAGTATCTATTTAATGGGACATAGCTAGAATTTGGTTTCAACAAATGGTCACGCATGGTTCCCCAATCTCGTTTTGGTCAAATCTCAGATCTATCATAGTCATTCCTTAACTCTTTTAGTTACAAAAAAATATCAGAAGGGATTCATTTAAATGTAGTTTTCTCTACCATTTTGTCCAATAATAAACATGATACCGAGCAGGGAAAACAAAATTGTCCATCATACTCCAAATAATCAAGAGTTGACTGCGTCACCAACACATAAATAGAGATAATCATGTTAAAGGACGGCTACCATACAGAATATCAACTATAAAGCAAGTGTGTTTCTAAGAGAAATGTGTTCCTTTTAAGTAACTATTTTTTTCAGCCTCTTAAGGAAATTTGGAAAAAAAATGATTTTCTGTTTCTCAGTAGCGCATCTCTCCCATATCTCTGTATCCTCCACTCATCCCAGATTCATATACAGTTTTTTGTTTTTGTTTGTTTGTTTTCTTTTCTTTTCACTTTTGTTGTTATTTTCTTCACAGTGGGGAGAGGGGGGAGCAAGACTTTCAAAGACAATTTCAAGGCTGAAAAAAATGTTCAAATAACATAATTATGGTAAATATGTTAAACTGTGTTCAGTTCTCAACCCTTTCCATCATAATTAGGTGGTGCAGTGTGAAGACATTATAGAAACCAAACTATAAAACTGTATTACAACAAAACATTTCCTCTCATAAACCAATACAATCTTCCTGCCCTTCTGTCTTGTATGGGCTGCCTTTAACTACTCCTGAACATACATACAACTCTTCCACTTATTTCATTCAGTTCTTCCATGACCTAATTTCCACTGGTATAGACATAAACTCCGCCATACAGACAGCAGCTCCCCTAGGATTTAGCAAACCATCACATGAGTTACTATAGTCAAGAAAAAATTTCAAAACCCTATGGTCATCGACTGGTAACAAGCCTCTCTAAACATAACTAGACTGATCTTCTGTCCAGGCAACTTTAGACCTGTACAAAACGGCTACCCAGCTTTCTAGAACTTACCAAAACAAGTGCTATGGCCTATCACCTCTGCGTCACGGTGATGGTCATATGGCAGATTAGGCATGTCTGACTCTCCATAGTCCCATGGATGCCAGACACTCCTAACTTACACTGTCTCCCAAAATCTGTCCAAGCTCATGTTTCTTGCTTCTATCTACCGGGCCAACTCACACAAAAAGAAATATTAGCCCAAAGTGAGAAAACTACATACCAACAAACCAGTCTCATTTCTGCTAAACTCCCCGTAAATAATAAGTTTACCATTTTATTCCTTCACTTCTCAATCACTAAAATAGCAGGCTTCCAGATAATTATGATCCTCAACATCAATAGAAAACAGATCTATCTACTGACTTATGCCACACAGCAATCCTGATATCTTCACAACCATATTAACAAATGATGGACACCATGTCTGACTGAGGAGCTTTCAATAACTAAACCAGACTATACCAAATGAAACCATATCATAACCAGTTCCAAACAAGAGTTGGTTGTAATAGCAATGCCCTGGAAAAGCTATTGGTAAGTACATTACGAACATGATTTACATAAAGGGAAAATGTGAGAGCAAAGTCATTTGAATTTCTAAACCAAAAATACCAAGTCAGTGTATGATCACTAATGGCAACCCAGTATCCTTGACAGCCAGGTCCACACTCTTATCAGCTTTCTGGACTTTCATAACAGTTAATTGCAAAAAGCAAATCCCCCCACCCAAAAAACATAGTCTAAAACCACAATTTTAAAAATATACATATACCAAACTAAGAAGACAGAATAAAAGAAATTTACTATAAGACAATATGCTATATCTGACATTAACTGAAGATAGAATAAAAGAAAATGACACCTTTGGGGGGCTGAGCATTTGGAATGTTTCCGGAGTAGGGGAGTCTTTTTCCCTTTGTATAGTCTAAAATGAAGGAGAAGCATCATGTAAGTTCACCTGCCATCCTCTCTCTCAGGTATTCTTAGATAAACAGAAAATAACAGCCTTTGATCAAAAGCTGACATTCTGAAATGTCCTACATGGATAACATGCAGTAACAAGCCAAGCTCACAACAGGACAAAGACACCATTCCAGCCCCCATTTCTGTTCATATGTAATAACAAAGCTCGTGCTGTAGTAGTTTTGTTTTGAGGCGTGGGGTTAAGAAACAGATGGAAGACGAAAGAGAAGGCCATTCTGTGAGGCGCTGTGAGGTCAGGTTAGCTGAATACGATGAGCACGTGTCGTGCAAAGATTGCAACTGCTAGAGCTAAAAAGATTCAATGAAAATCACAACAAATTTTATTTTTTATGTAAAACAAACATCATAGAACATCACATGCCTTGGTTAAATGTTTTTTAAAAGTACTAGCCAACTTTTTTGAACATTTAAAATAACATTTTATATGCTAAGATAAAGCCAGATGACTCCCAAACTGTCCAACTTAAATGCCACCTCCTGCATCAAGTGCTTGCCACATAGTAGATACTTAAATGAAGGATTGACTCCACCCAGGTGGTAACGATCTTGGGAGTTCTGAACTGAAGTGAATTTAGCCAATCAGGTATCTGCACTAAGTTCAAATTAACATGATGAGCCCTGAAGAGAAGAGAGGCCCCAGCTTCCCTAAAGAGGAGTGAATTGGTCCAGGTTGAAAATGAGCAGGTCAAACTCCTGGGTGAGAGTGTGATAAGATCAGGAATAGTTCCCATACATCCAGGATGGGTGAGCCAGGAAGATTGAGTCTTGGGGGGGAAAAGTCTAAACAATAAGAGCAAATATAAGTGATACAAAAAGAAATATTTTTTCATGGTAATTGCCACGAAATAAGAGACAACAGGTCTGGGCCAATGACTATGCTAGCCCCCAATTTATAAATGGATCATGTTCCAAAAATTCCAGCTGCTAATCATTTGTTTGAGACTGGAAAAAAAACATCTTCCTACAGAAAGGAAACATACTTCCTACAGAAAGGCCAGGTACTTGGGCTAGACAATAAAAGTATGCATAATATTGTTTCTATGGGGAAATGTGTTCTGAGTTTAAAAAAGAAAAAGAAAAACCTTATATATGAACTTAAACAACACAACCAAGTATTTGGGGACCTGCCTCTTTGGTAATACGTTGTTACTGTCCATTATATCAATAGTCTGAAAATTTATAAGGAAATCCACATCCTGGCACAGTAAAATTGCTGAGCATATAGTCATCACTATTTCTAGTTGGACCAATTATAAAATTTCATATATTTTATATTAGATATAATATGATATTTCTGAGCTAGCTACTAGGACATTCAAAACTTTTTTTTTTACTCTTCCCAAAAGTACTCCAAGTCAGAGCAATGATTGTTGGGAATTTATCTACCCCAAGTAAGTGGCCAATATAGTAGCAAACTCATGGCCACTGTTCAATAAATATTTGTTGAGAAAGACAACTCCATTCTGCCAAAGAAAGGCAATGAAATGCTTAGGGGATGCAGCCAATGGTATTGCTTGTCACTAAAAGATTCAAAGATTCCTCATACAGCTGGGCATTCTGGTAAATTGCAGTGGTGTCAAACTTAAAAAGAAATGGATCTTGGAAGGTCACAGATTGATTATTTTTTTAAAAATAGATAAACTTATATTATATATGTTGTATTCTTATTTATTTGCTTAAAAACATCTTCCAATTACAAAATAATCTGGCTCAATGGCATTGGGGAGTTTTACAGACTGAGTGACAAATTTGACACCTCTGGGTAGAAAGAAAGATGGCTTCAAAATCATGAGGAACCTATATTTGAAACTGAATTCTGAAGTTCACTGGTTCTGCCGTCATGGGAACATCACTTGAAATCCTTTTGAGCCCATCTGCATCTCTAGAAATCAGGATAATAATACTACTTAAGACATACTGCAATATTTATTTTACATGGCTATTATGAGAATCAAATGAGATGATGTGTTCAAAGAGCTGTGTAAACTTTCAGTTGCTATAAAACTGTCAGTGAGGATGATGATGCAAGAAACACAGAAACAAGGCAAGACTCATTCATTCATTATGGTGGCCACTGGCTACCCCAGTAACAGGGTCTTGGCTGTCCATTCAGAAGTCAATCCAAGAAAGCTTGTGGTAGGTGCCAATGATACAAAAATACAAAAAGCAAAAACAAAAACACTCCAGTCTCTGCGCTCAAGGAAATGGCATTCTTCCAGGGGACAGAGTTTCTGCAAACTTTAATAAATTCAGGATAATGTCAGGAGTCAGAAGGCACTAGCAACCCCAGAGGAACAGACAAGGCTTGTGGCAGGGAGGGCACTTGAGTTGAAACTCTAGGAAAACTGAGGATTCTAAGGGGGTAGAGATGAGGAAGGAGGACATCCCATGGATAAAGGACAACCTCTATAAAGGCGTGGAAGCCAGAGATATAATACCAAGTTCAAGGAATTAGAAAATTTGGAACTACCTGCCTATTAACTCTTAGTGATTAATTACTCCAACCCATTTCTATTATTTTTCTCTTTGGAATTGAAAGAGAAAAATTTAATCCTTAAAAAATAATTTGCCAAAACCACTGTGTTTCTCTAGAAAGTTATTTCAAAAAAATTGTCTAGTACCCATAAGTAGAAAGGCATACATACAATTCAAACATGATGACAACAAACCAAGAGCAAGAGAAAATAAAGCCAATTGCCATTGGACACCTTACCATTTCCCTTGCATTTCGGCAAAGGGCCATATCAGGGTCCAATTTATCGCGCACAAAATAGTTCCTTTCATTCATCTCGGATCGGAGAGTCTGCCCTTGAATCAAGTACACATTAGCCATGTATGGGATATTCCATACCCCTCTATGAAAGTAAACAGGAGACATTCTTTAAGATCACAAATGTAAAACATTCCAGGAAGCATTTCATCTATTTGTATTGATAATATCAAAGCTTTCATATGTAAATTGAAGTCATTAGAATCCTAAATTCAGAGCAGAAACTTGAGAAGCCACCAACTTCAATTACTGGATAAAAAGACTGAGAGGCATGGAGAAGTTGTGTCTTGCTCTCTAGGTCATTTAGGTTTTGGAGATGAGTTTTGGAATCTAGTACTTGAACTTCAATGTCAATCCTCGCTTCTACTGTACCACCCAAAGGACCCAATAAAATACTCACTGATACTTCATAATAATTTTTTTTAAACTATCCATTGCAGGCCTCCTGGAAAAATTCCAGTTTGTAATTTCAGTGCCTGAAAGTGCCTGACAGATTAAATAAATAATATACCTTTCTTATCCCTTAAAGTATGCACGCTGAAACAGTCTATGGAAGAGTGTGATTTTCAAGAAGTTTGTGAGGCATTTTCTGGGTAGAGGGCATGGGCCATGCCATACAATAAGCTCAACCCACCCCAGGCTTAGCATTTGTCATGACAGAGAATTTAACTTGCATTGCCTTCTGCTGTCCTTTCTAGCTTACTCCACATTTAGACCACTTGAGTTAAGTACAAGGATAGGAAAGCCTCTGTCTCCCAATAGTGGTAACTCATGCTTTGGACAGCAAAGATGGAAGAGTTAAACTTTCCCAAGGTTATTTTCTCCATGAGGCCTTCTCTGATTTCCTTCAGTTGGAAGTGAATTCACCTACTTGGAGTACTTCATGCCTTTCTATCTAACCTCTCCTGTGCACTTACAATTTTCATTTGACAGATGAGGAAACTGAGGCAAACCGAGGTTAAATGAATTGCCCAGTGTAACATGGATATTAGGGACCTGAGTCTAGATTTGAACTCAGATCTTCTTGGCTCTAGGCCTGGAGCTCTATCCATTGAGCCATCCAGCTGCCTCTCTATATAAAATGTATATAATATAAAAGACACAAATATATGTGTTTATAGGTGCATACAAAGCTCCACTCCTTAAAATAATCAAATGATTTAAGCCTCCTGAGGGCAAGACCTATGTCACTTTTTTTTCAGATTTATAGTTCCAACATCTAGCATAGTATCTTATAATAGTTACTTAATTTTTTTTTGTTGTTGAATTTAACTGAATTGGAAAAAAAAATTGGTATATTCTACCAAAACCATTTTTCAATAGCATAGTTAATATGCATAATTAAAGTAAACTCCAAAGTCAGGCTTGGCTGAATGGCATCCTGGTTCAGTTTATCTTTTTCTTAGGTAGTTAAATATCAGAGAAAGAAACAGTTTGACGGATAAGGGCCAAGGACCTTAATCTGTCAGTAGCAGTTTTATTGGCAAAATAAAGAGTAAGAAGTTAACTACTGTAATACTTCTGGAATACAAAGAAATCATAAAATAAAATATAAACAAAACTCTTAGCCCAGCTACTTCATGTTCAAAGTCACTCCATCTGTAGCCTTTCAAAAAGGGGCAGGGTGTGGGGGGATGGGAAGAGGGGGGAAAAGGGATCAGGGACTGGTTCCCAAATCCCCAAGGTCTGGCTGTATTTCCTCTTGCAACTTAAGGAAAGTTTTTTTCTGTATTTTTTCCTTTGCTTTTTGTTCTTTTGAGATGGAGTATACTTTCCCCACTGTCAACAACAGACTTTTTTTTCCAAACTGTATAAACTCAAGAAAGTTATCTCTAGCTAGATCGTAAATTAGAGATTATAGAATTATTAGGATATTCTGCTTTCCCCCTCTTTTTTTCTTAGCACATACACATTCTAATATTCTAATAGCTTCGACAAATATGCTGGGTCATAGCAATGACATCAGTTATCAGATCTCCAATCTTTAGGTCTGTTAAGTGCATCTCCATGAAGTCTTTCGTGGTCCAGATGGGACCATTCTCAGGTCTCCCGAAAGGGTCCTTCTAAGATGTCAAAGTCCAAATGCTGGTTGTGAAAAAATGAATTTTCTAATGATAATAATATTGTAATGAGTTGCCTCCTTACCCAATATTATTTTATCTAATACTAGCCTTATTAATTAAACTTATAGTTATATACTAGTATTAAAAAGAAAGACAAACATTCTGACTGAATGATTAGGACTTTCTGGTTGGTAAAGGAATTGTACATTAAAACAAAAATCTCAAATCTTTTAAAATATCACAACTGGATTCAGCAAAATTAACCATTGTAAGAATATGTGATAATTCAATTTTAATAAAACTGATGACAGCATGATATCTTTGTTGTACTAAGACTATTTTCTAATGCGGATTCTGGATATGAAATATTATTTTTATTATTTACATCAAAACCTTTTATATCATTGCATCAAGGAACAAAGACAAAATAAAACAGAGCAGGGGCCTAAAACAATTTAAATGCAAATTTGAATTCTCTGCTCTAGGTTCCTGCAGTTATGAACTTCTAACCCTGCTGCTACCCACTGCTCACATCAGGCTGCAGCTTAGAAAAGCCATACCAGTGTCAACAAAAAATTACTTAATGTTATAATGAAGTGGAATCTTCAGGTTACATTGGTGGCCCCAGATGGTTTTCCAGGGACAGTTTCAAAAGTATTTTAAATAACACTAATATTTATTTCAGCATACATCTTTAACACTAAATGATACTTTTCTACACTGAGAGAAGGCAAAACACATAAAAAGGGAGGCAACATGGCACAACAGGAAGAACTCTGGATTCAAAGTCAAAAGACCTGGGTTTGAATCTTGGTATTGCCACTTATTCCCAGTGTGACCTTGGACAAGTCTTTTAATCTAAGAGTTTCACAAGTACTTCCTCAGTTCATTCAGAAGGCAGTGAACAAGATGACGTCTACCTTTAAACCTTTTATTGTTCAGTCATTTTCAGGTTTTAACTCTTTGTGACCCCACGTGGGATTTTCCTGGCAAAGACAATGCAGTGATGTGCCATTTCCTCCTTCAGGTCATTTTATAGATGAGGAAATTGAGGCACACAGGATTAAGTGACCTGCCCAGGGTCAAGTAGCTGGTAAATGTCTGAGGCCAGATTTGAACACAGGAAGAAGGGTTTTCTTGACTCCAGGCTAGGCACTCTATCCATTGTAACACCTAGCTGTCCACCTTTAAACCTAGAATCCTATAATTTTAACTGTTCTACTGCACAGGGAAAAAAAAAAAGAATTTCTTTGTAATTATGGAATTTTGTGCTTTCTTCTCTAAGCAGGGCTGACATGACTGTGAGAATTCAAGTAGCTAATTTAATTTTACCCATTCATTTCTTTGTCTTCAAATGAATATGTTCACATTAAATAAAAGTTTATAAAACAAAAAGAAAAAAGAAAAAACAACTTAGTATATAAATGCTTCTAAGAAGAAAAATACACGGGAAACGAATTTTCTCCACTGTTTAAATGAATCATCAATCATACTGACATTGTAAGGATCTAATTTCTTATACCTAGAAATTCAAATACTAAAGCCCTCACTACACACATGTGAGGTGTTGTCAGCATCATCATCATTACAATCATCATTATTATTCATTACACATATAATGAGCCACCTTGCATGGTAGAGTTGTTCCTTCCTTCAAGTTCTGCCTGCAGCACTAAAGGGCTACGTTCCCCTGGGAGTCACTGAACCACTCAGCTCTCTAGGAAATTCTCTAACTGCAGAAAAACTATCAATCTGCATTGGCTGAGAGAGTTCCCTCACTCAAGAATTCCCTTTAACTAATGAAATCACAGCTAACCAATGAAATCACATTTCCTATCTCTATTAAACTTTGAGGAATTAAGCTGTTTAAGTAAACTATTTCATGTACCCTAATCAACTTTAGATCCCATGTCTAAATCTCAGGAAAAAAAATTGAGCAAATTCTATTTCTATAGCATTTTGAAATTATTTAGCACTTTTCATGCACTATCTGAAAAAACAACCATTAGAGTTTGAAAGTTTTATTATGTCTACTCAAGGGAATAAGTTATTCATTGTTATTTTTTTCCCTAACAAAATTCTGAGTGCAAATATTTAGAAAAGCAACAGTAAGAAGATTGATGAAAGGTCATATTCAGCAATGGTGGATAGGAGTTCTCAGAAGGTCAGAAGTTTTCCATTTATCCATAAAATATGAAAACTTTTTGAACCATTTTCTGATTAGTAACAATTCTTGCGTACAGACCCTTTGATTTGGAATTTAATATTAATAATTAAATGATTCAACTTACACTCTGCTGCCTTGGACAATGTCTACATAATCTTCTGATCGAGCATAATATCCATCAGGACTTAGCGCTCCCCAGAAATTGGACCACAGCTTTCCATGCCGAGTTACAAGAGGGGCAATGATTTTTCTGGAGAGAAGGGAGGAAAAAAAGTAAGTGCAAGATTTAGTTATTTTAAGTACACTATTTAAAATCTACTCTATATATATTTGTGCATATCTGCCTTATAAAGGAAGAAAAATGGGGCAGCTAGGTGGTGCAGGGAATAGAGCCTCTCAGAGTCAAGAGGACCCAAGTTCAAATCTAGTCTCTCATACCTATTAGCTGTATGACCCTGGGCAAATCATTTATCCCCACTGAAGGAAAGAAGAAGACATCTGAAATTGTTTTAGAAAGATATTTATGATAGAAGAGGGTAAATTACCCAATCTTGAAAATCCAGTTTCTGAATAAGAGCTCCATTGTGTGGGTTTGGGATTAGTATTTTTCCCAAACTAATTAGGATCCAACCAACCTGACCTCAGAATAGTCTCCACCGCAGTTGAAAGAGAATACCCCTTTATGGAAGTTTATTTGACAAACAGTTCTATTTCCAGGGTTTCTCAGTTATGCATATAAGTGACTAAGGTCAGGGGTACAAGAATCCTTTGTTAAGGAAGTAATATAAATATTTGATTTCCAAGTAGCAGAATTTGCAAGAAATAAAAACTGATGACAGAAACCTACACTATTTCTTTAGTTATTGCAGATAAATCAAAAGAGAATGACGACAAATTAGTCAAATCTTTGGTTAAGGAACTGAGTCTAAATTACAAAATCTCTCCAGCTTTCAAAAATCATACCTGACTCTCAAACAGATTTAAAGAGCATTACCTGTCTTAGGATGGTCTTTGAAAAATTCCCAAAGTTAAAAAAAAAGAAGAAAAAAGAAAAGTCATCAGCTGAAGAGTACAATAAAACTCTTTGTAATTCAAAACTCATTCTTGTAAAGGAGAACCCAACCTCCCCATTCTTAGACAAACCAGCTTTTCATCAAATGAAAAGACTGCACAAACTGTAAAAATAAATATCTGGAAGCATTTCAATACGACTTTTCTGTTGGCAGACAACCTGGTTTTTTTTTCCCCAAAAAGAAGTGGTTAAGACAATAAACATCAGAACAACTAAGTTGGGCGGAAGGGGAGAAATCTTCATATTCTAGTTGATTTTATTTAACAATAAAGACAAATTAAATAATGGGGTTTTGTAAATCAAAAACCATATATGCAAACATAATTACATTAATTTTAAATAATAGGACTAATAAATTAAAGAGTAACTTTTAAAATGGGAGTAAAAATAAAGCTGGTTAATTAAATTAGTTGCCTTACTCAGGTTTCCTAATTTCATAGCAGTGTGCTTTTACTAATGGCCATCATTCAATAAAATCAGAAACAAACTCTGCATATAATTTTGGGCATGACTGATGTATTGATAAGATTTGAATGCTGGATTGATAGGGTCAGAAATATATTGAAGCATCCCTTTCTTTTTTTTTCCACACCTCTTTTCTTCCCCCAAACAGCTGCTGACAAATCCTATCAATTCATCTTTCTCATAGGCTCCTCCTTTTCTCTGCTGACATCACTATAGCTTAAATTCTCACTATATTGGGGCTATTATTTTGGTTTCATTTGGGGGGTGGGGCAGGATTACTGCAATGGTCTCCTAACTGACTGATCTCTACCTAGAATCATTTTTTAATCTAAAAAAGATCCTAAATATTCAATACCACATTGGCCAACCTCATGTTCCAACACCATATATGGCTCCCATGCTGCCTATTATATTAGGGCCCATGTTCCTTATTCTGACAGTGAAGGTTTTCCACAATCTTACTTTTTCTTCTTTGCCTCACAGTCCCTAACTCTATTCCATGCTCTTTTTCTGATGAACAAATCCTATACCATGATTTTGTTCAGGTATTCCCTTTACCTAGACCGTAATTCTTCCCCTCATACCAACACACTGTTTTCTACTACTGAAATCCTATCCATACTTCAAGACTCATTCAAATGCCACTTACCCCATGAATTCCACGAAAGCCCCTCTGAGGTTTTTTTAGTCAGAAGTGATTTTCATCCTTCAATGAACTCTCACGGTACTATTCTGCACCTCTCTTAGGCCATTGTCAAGTTGTACTTCACATTATTGCTATAAATGCCTCATATTTCCTGTTTGCAAGATTCTTTATCTTTGTAGCTACTCTACAACCCTTTCTTCCTCCTCCTCATTGCAATCATTCAGCTCTATCCCTGTGTCCCCTGGCTCTGACAGGTTTCTGACTTATCTAGCTAGGGCCAACAATACTCCATGGCCACCTCCATGCCACTGAGAGTGTACCCTCCCATTTACAGCTCCCTTAACTTGTTGTCTTACACTCCCCCTCATCCACTGGAATGTTAGCTCCTTAAGGACAAAAGTAGACTTGCCTGCTTATTAGACAGCAAATGATACGTTGTATTTAATAAATTATCCGTCCATCTATCTATCTATCTATCTATCTATCTATCTATCTATCTATCTATCTATCTACCCACCCACCCATTCATCCATCCATCCATCCATCCATCCATCCATCCATCCATCCATCTACCTACCTATTCATCTCATCCATCTGCCTGCCTGCCTGCCTGCCTGCTTGCCTGCCTGCCTGTCTATCTTTGGTGAATAACACAATATCTTCTAGATAATAGGTACTAACTTTATTGAATGAATGATACAAGATACAGAAGGAAAGACTAGATAACTTTTCATCTGAAGAAGGATCTGGGCTCATGGAGGATAGGGGCTGTACTGTATTCATCTTTGCATCTCCTTCACGGCTTAGTGCAATGCCTTCTACATAGTAAGTACTAAATACAATTTGGGGTTGGTTTTTTTTTTTGAATGAGTGATTAATTAATGGTGACAAACTGCTTTCTGAAGATGCATTCACCTGAAAACTTTGTTCACACAATTACCGAATTTCAGATTTGGAAGAAATCACAAGAAAAAATCTCTACCCAATCATTCCTTTGATGACTTACTGTAAAAAAGAAAATGACCACCTCCTGAGGCAGCACATTCCTTCTGGAGAGTTATAATTATAGAAAAAGAAGGTTCTTTTGACATCAGACCTAAATCTGTCTCTCTCTATCTTCCAATCCATGGCCCTCTTAGACCAAGCAAAACAAATTTAATTCATCTTCCACATGACAGCATTCAAATAATCAAAGATAACTGTCACGTCCCACACAATTATCTTTCCTCCAGACTGTGTTGAGTGCTCCAATGGTCCTCGTGACCCTAAGCCACTGCATCATTCTGGTTGCCCTCCTGTGGATGTTGCTTATATTATCAATGTCCTACATAAAACTGACTTAAATACAATACTACCAAGGTAGTCTAACCATGGTTTTCCACTTCTCTCAATCTGAACATTATATTTCTCTTAATGTAGCTATACAGAACATTAGCTTTTTCTGACTGTTCTATCACTGCTTACTTGTGGAGCTTGCAATCCACTACATATCCCAGATATTTTTTTTCATATGAATGGTGACCTAGCCATTCTTCCTGTATCTGTTTGTGAAGATGATTTTTTGGAACCTTGTTTTAAGACTTTACTACATTTACCCCTACCAAATTCCATTTTAGTTCAGTCACCTGCATATTAAGCTTATAAAGATCTTTTAGTATCCAGAATTAATAACCTAGTTTATTAGCTATTCTTCTCAGCTTTGTGGCCCTTGCTTACTTAATAAGCATGCCATCTACACTTTTATATAAGACATGACTATAAATGTAAACAACAACTGGTCAACAACTGATCTCTTTGATTCACTGGGCTCCCTTTATTAAATTTATTTACAGTAATGGTTCACCAACAAGATAAAAAGGAGACTACTTTCCCTTTACAAAAATAGTCATGTTCAGATATTTTTATAGAGAACAAAATAGAATGGGAGGGAACTAGCATTTACTAAGGACTTACTATATGCCAGGCACTGTGCTAAGTGTTTTACAAATATTATCAAACAGCTCTATGAGAAAAGTAATCTATTATCATCTCCCTTTTATAAGTGAGGAAACTGAGGCAGAGAGCACGTAAGTGACTTGCCCGGGGTCACACAACTAGGATTCCAGACTCCAGGCCCAGCTCTATGTCCACTATTGTATCACCCAGATGCCCAGATAAACAGACATATAATCAGTCAATATAAATGTACCTAATCAAACAAATAAATAAATAATAACAATAATTTTAAAGCCAGCATGTGCTTAACATTTTAAGGTTTACAAAGTGCTTTACATGTACAAACCTGTTATTCTCATAAGAGGAACTCAATAAATATTTGTCATTAAGTTGATTGATCAAGTATTTATCAAGGTAACCATAAAGCAAATTGTCTGAATGTCTGTAAAGTATTAACAACAAAAAAGCATACTATAGTAAGGATCAACCTTGGTTAATATCTGCATGAGATTAATTGTGCAAAACGGAGATAAAATACCCTACACCAATAGTCAGATTCCTCAAGACATCTCAATAACATGGCTCGTATGTTGTCTTCAGGTTCTGAGATTATGCATCGTAATCAAAGCTTCATTTATTAGTTGACTTTCTTTGTATTCTCAGGCCTTATCACAGTGCCCGGCATAGATTAGGCATTCAACAAATTGTTGAACAATTTGTTGCCTTTGTGATCAAACATGGCTTGAACCCAATGACTGCATTAGATGGATATGTATAATCAAAATACTAGCCATGGGCTCTCAACCTGTCAAATTTAAATAAATTCTTTACTGGAAATACCAAAGACTCAACTAGCCAAGCTCACATTTTCCTGGATCCCACTTTGTTCTCTTTAACCTAAATGCAGATGATTGGAATCCACTCTATATCACTTTGTCTGTTGAATTCTTTGTCCTATTTGAAGTTTCAATTCAAATGGCACTTCCTCATAAAGTTTCCCCTGATATAATATCATAACCCTGTCCACAAGTGGAGTAGGTTTGCAGGTTCTCAAAATTTATTACACTTAGATCTTAATTATTTGTATACATGTCCCCCATTAAACCGTAAATTCTCTTTGAAGAGGGCCTACCAACTCTGCAACACCTGGAATAGTACCTTGCAGATATTAATCATTTAATAAATATCTGTTGAACACTGATTAAATTTCAAAGAGAACTGTACATAAGGATGACTTTTCAAATAGAGTTTCCAGAGAACCTTACTGAGTACCTGTTTTGCTCTATCAATATCTTCAAAGTCTTTGGATTGGTCAGAACAACATCTGCATCAAGGCTAAAGTAATAATCACACTTGTCATCTTGACGACAGAGATCCCTGAAACAAATAAAAATATCTCAGTCAGAACTGCAATAGGACAGTTAGTCATTTCTAAATTTAAAAAGCTTTAGTATAACACCCATAAGTATAATTAGGTTTCCATAAAGTGCTCTTCATTTTAAGCTAATCTGAGAGAGCCCCTCAAAAATTTGAAAGAAACACCAAATCTCAGAAAGTTTGTCATTGATTTTATAGGTCCTATGCTCTGTCCTTCTACTTGTTTGATAACAACTAGCATTTATACAGCGCTTAGAGGATGAAAAGGTGCTTTCCTTGTTAACCTGCAACAATTCTGGGAGGTATGTGCTGTCATCATCTCCATTTCACCAATGAAGAAGCTGCCACATACAGAAATTAAGTGACTTGCCCCAACTCACATTGTTAGAAAGTGTCAGAAAATGTCCAAAGCAGGATTGGAACTCATGGCTTCCTGACTCCAATTTCCATGCTCTAAACACTGCAGAACCTAGCTGCAGATACAAACCTAACCATTTCTGGACAAAGAGTATATGTGTGTGTGTGTGTGTGTGTGTGTGTGTGTTTATTTTATATACTTATGTAAGTATATAAATATATATTTATATAAGTATGTATGTGTGTGTATATATATATAAGTATATATATGTAAGTACTTATAGATATATGTATGTGTGTATGCGCGTGTGTGTATATATATATGTGTGTGTGTGTCTATTTTATATCCTTATGTAAGTATATAAATATATATTTATATATGTATGTATACTTATATTTTATATATATTTTTATATAAAATATATATGCATATATTTGTATATAAAATATACTTATATATTCTATATATAGAAAATATATGTATGTATATATGTATATGTACATGTATGTGTGTACGTGTGTGTGCGTGTATATATTTCCTACAAGATTTTAAAGTGTTATAAAAAAAAACCTATATATTATTACTATTGGGGCAGCTATGTGGCGCCATAGTGCATAGTGCTGGACCTGAAATCAGGAAGACACCTTCCTGAGTTCAAATTTGGCCTCAGACACTAGCTGTGTGACCCTGAGTAAGTCACTCAACACTATCTGCCTCAGTTTCCTCATCTGTAAAATAAGCTGGAGAAGGGAATGGTGAACCACTCCAGTATCTTTGCCAAGAAAATCCCAAATAGGGTCAAAAAGATTTTGTATGACTGAATAAAAACATTATTGCTATTATTTTATCATATATACCTAGTCAGAATGTCTCCTTAGTTCTGTACTTAACTCTGACTGTAATTAAAATACACCATTGTATAACTCACTAATAGATAAAAATTTGTTCTATCATTTTTTGATTAATATGTCTTATGAATCAAAATGCTTGATTTTTTAAACTGCACAACTGCATCCTTGCAAAAATCCTGTGACATATATGTGTATATATGGGTGTGTATATATATGCATATGTATATGTGCATATGTATATGTATTCACAAACATATATACATATACAGTACCACACCTAAAAAGAGATTAAGGTGTTTTGGATTTTTTTTTTACCCATGTAATTATAATTAACTTTTAAATATTCAAACTTTTTTTTAATTTAGACAATTAAATTTTTTTTTCCTTTTTTTTGGAGGGCAGTTGGGGTTAAGTGACTTGCCCGAGGTCACACGGCTAGTTTTTTTGTGTGTGTGTTAAGTGTCTGAGACCGTCTTTGAACTCAGGTACTCCTGACTCCAGGGCCGGTGCTCTATTCACTGCACCACCTAGCCGCCCCTAGACAATTAAATTTAATTGACACAACTTTACAGAATATACTGAACACAGCAATTCAGGATCATCACTGGGAACACAAATTCTTGCACTTTACAAATGAGGCTTTCAGAACCTTACTGAAATGGAGAAGACCATTTGTTACTAGACTCACTGACCCCATCCTCCAGTGCTCTGCATTCTTGTACAGGCTTTATTAGGATTTTCAGTCTCCTTCCTCACTGGCAGACTCCCAGGTGTTCCTTCTAGAGGCTATAGGCAAGCCTGCTTCTAGCATGTGTAATACCTCCTGCTCCTGTCCTCTTCTCTGTGGATGTTGCTCATCCACCAGGCAACAAAGGGTATGACATATGCATGTAGAATGTATAATAAGGTTATCAGGTATAAAGCAGATTCCCTTTGTGTTACATGTCCATTAACTTTGGGATACCATGAGCACTTGCAGCTGCTCAAAAAATATGTGTTTTTTACTGGTTACTGCCTTTAGTCTAGTGAACTGAAGTCGTAGGACAAGTGAACTCCAAATAAGGAAGGAATGACTGCTTCTTGTTTCTGTCTGTGTAGTTATATCTATTTTTACTGTTAGCAAATATACAATTTTTGCCTAGTATCCGCTGCAATTAAACTACTTCCATACCAGTTTTATATTGCTCATTCCAATCTGCACATTTATTTTTAGGGTCTTCAAGGAAATAACATAAGATGGCTTGTTTAAACAGGTTAAATCTAACTTAGTAAAAAAAAATGACAAATTAGCATAGCCTTCTAAATTATTACCATATGGCATATAGACTTGGGGCTAAATAGAACTGTTAATATTTATTTCTGTAAGAAGATCATTATTTTCTCTAAGTTCTTTGATGACTCTTTTGTATAAATAAACGTAAAATTTGCAAAACATACATCCCCATATTTCTGGCTTCTGCTTGACTTAGATTTTCCTCTGGACCAACAATTTTTATATTCTTGATCACACCTTTAGCTTTTTCCCAAAATTCCTTGATGTGCTTTTCATGATAGACCTCCTGTAACATAATAATAAAACTCAGATTTAGATTTGATGTGATTTTTGAGACAGACCTCCTGTAACATACTAAGAAAATTTAAAATTAGAGAAAATTACACCCAAGAAGAGAAGGGGAGATTCATGTGTTTTGAAATGCTACTTATGCAACATGCCTTGCTTTGCAAAGGATTCTCATAACAAAATAAGATTCATTTAGTAAATATAGCACTTTAGTATTGTTCAAGTATAACCAGTGACATGTATTTAAGCATTATTTTAAAAAGAGACCATTTTAAAACTTCTGTTTATATACATAGAGACTCCCCCCAGAGATAAAGGTTTGGACCCTAGGCTTAATAAGTCAAAAGAAAGGAAAAATGCCTTGAAAGTATGTTCTAGAACACATTCTCAAATTCTAGAAACACACAAAATATCTGAAAAGTTGAAAATATAACACGTCATTATCTTCATAATACTTTGAGGCAATAATGTTGGCTTTTTTCTATTCATATCCACCATAAAAACAGACACCTTATTGCTAATATTTTGATGATAAGCACAGGGATTATTCACATTTGATTCATTATTGATTGTGTTAGTGGCCAATTATCACCCATTTCATTGCAACATGGGAGTTGTTACAGTATGCTATCAAAAAAAATATCTTTCAACCAACTCAGTCATGGTTTGAATTAGCATGTCTTTTGTAAAGAGGATATCCCAGATGTTAAAAAAAAATCACAGTGTGTTTCCCTTGTAATTCCTGAAGAAATGGCATCATATATTGCATTTTTATCCAAAGTCCACAGACAAAAGAAGATAAATTTTAACAGTATAATAAATGCCACATTAGGCCAGGCTGATAGCTCTTTCTGCCAAGTATCCTGTCTCTGACCAGGGCACTAAGGAACTTTTTAGACACAGGATGTTTTCCTTCAGAGATGTCAACAAGAATGTTAGCCCTAATATCCCAAGAATCTTTTAAACTGATGAGTTATTTCATTACTTGTAAAAATGAATCTTGCTCCAGGCTGTACCACAATCTGGATATCATGAGTTTCAGAACTTTACTAGTCCTTGGATCCTGTAATTCTTTTTTTCAAACTTCAGGCATCTTCCTTAGTTCTGATTCTCCAGGACTCTATTGATTCAGCCAAGGTTACCTTATCCACATCCATCATAGATGTACATTTGTTGTACATTGTTATCACTTAGTCTCTGCCTTACCAGGGTGAAAAATCTCTTTTCCCCCCTGAGTATCTCAGTGATGCTACAGCATCATTTCTTGTGTTTAAGTCCTTACCCACTTTCCATCCTTCTGAGGACTGCCTGTGCCCTCTCCAACAGAACTCACATCCAAATACTTACACTGTTATGAATGAAGAATTTAAGAGCTTCTTTGGGGTAATCCAGTGTCAGCAACAGTTCTAGAAATCGAGGTAGGAAAGGAGTTGGCTGCTCAATGAAAACGCCAACTGTTACTCTTGGATAGTCCTAGGAAAAGGAAGTGAAATGTACCTTTATTCAAGTAGGGCCCAATTTAGACTAAATTCAAGTGTCAATTAGATAGGGAAATGCTTCCCTGCAGCCTATTAGGACAAACAAGAAAGGAAGATGACGAGGGAAAATACACACACACACACACACACACACACACACACACACACACACACACACATCTTCACTATGCATGATCTGCAAAGGGTGGAAATTAGCATATGGTAATTCAGTGTTGATTTTTTTCAGAATGGCTTTCCATCTATTCTAACTAATTAAACCTAATGTTAGATGTTCACATTAACCCTTGATTTTCCCCTTTGTACTAATAAAAGGAGCAAAGGAGGTAGTAGTGGTGAAGGAAAAGTCATATTATTTGTACAATATAGAACTTATTTCTTTATTTGTTTTTGTTTTTGTTTTTTGCTTGTTTGGAGGGCAGTTGGGGTTAAGTGACTTGCCCAAGGTCACACGGCTAGTTTTTTTATGTTAAGTGGAACTTATTTCTTTAAAGTAAAAAAACTTCCATCTTAACATCAGAAACTTAGATCATGGGGCAAATAGGTGGTACAGTGAATAGAGCACCAGCCTTGGAATCAGGAGGACCTGAGTTCAAATCTGCCCTCAGACACTTAACACAAACACTGGGTAAGTCACTTAATCCCAACTGCCCTGCCTTCCATGCTCCAAAAAGAAGAAAGAAAGAAAGAAAGAAAGAAAGAAAGAAAGAAAGAAAGAAAGAAAGAAAGAAAGAAAGAAAGAAAGAAAGAAAGAAAGAAAGAAAGAAAGAAAGAAATCCTGCTGCTGACAGAAGCACATTGTGCAGTCACTAAGCTCCTCTCAAAGTAAATCAGGTACTTAATTTCATTGTGTGTGTCCAACACATTTAGGTTGTCAGAGCAATCTTTGTAATTAAATTGACCACATTATTTAAAGGTGACAAGAATACTTGTCATAATAAAAGAAAGTATATATATATATATATACTTTCTTTTATATATATATGTATACACACAGACATGCATTTAAAATATCAAATTTAGTAGATAATGACAATAATAATAAAAGTAACAATATAATAATAATCACAATAACAATTAGCTAGTATTTATATAACATTTAAAGATTTGCAAAGAGCTTATTATCTCATTTTATCCTCATGATAATCCTGGAAGGTAAATGCTATTATTATCCCCATTTTACAGATGAGGAAAGGCAGACAGAGATTAAGTGATTTGCTCTGGATTACACAGCAAGGAAATGTCTCAATCTGGATTAGAACTCAGGTCTTCTTGACTCCAAACCCAGTACCCAGCTATATTACCATTAAGACGATTTTATTGATTTAATATTTCTTGTAACTTTGATTTTCCAATGCTATTTTTAAACTTCTCTGAGATTACAGTTGTTTTAAATATCAAGGGGTTTTCACTGGATAAAGTATTTTTAATTCCTGTCTAAAACAGTTCAGATGAATGAGAATGAAACAAGTGGGAGAAGTAGCTTCCTTTTATAAGGGTAGAACATTAAATTCTGCAAAAAGTATCATTTTTAAAACATCTCTTCATCCTATCTCTATCCAGAAATATTCTGGCATTCTTTATGAGTAGGAAATACTCGGTTTGTTGTTTAAGAAACTGGCCAAATGTCTTCATTTAAAATAAAACATTTTTCTGTTCAGTAGCTCTTAAATAAGCACAATTTATTTTTTATCCACCTTTAGACTTTGGTAAGTCTAATATAAATTATTTACTCTTGGAATCCTGACTTTATTACAGTTATTTTTTTCTCTTGAATAACTTCTTACTGATGAGGCCAGCAGTTTGTAAAACTGCATTCCTGTAAATTTCCATGACTTTATACTGCTCCTACCATATACTCCTCCAGGTCATCAAAGAGATTTGCTTGAAGCAAAATGTCGCTATATTATATCTTGAAAGCTCTTCACTCCTCTGGATCAAAACAATATTAGGTCTGAAGAAAAAAACTATGAATAAACAATAACTATTTCTACAATGTTGCCTATTCATTTGAAATATTGGCTGCAAAAAATAAAGGTAACTAAATGTCCATAGGGAAAATCTTTCTAAAAATCAACAAATAACATTTGACTTTAAAAAATGGTCCTAAGTGGCTATTACACCTTTTGTTCCCTTCTTAATAAATGTGACAGCTTGACAGCTTGACAGCTAACTAACATAGTATTAACTCAAAGAAAATAGCCAAATTCATGTTGGAGTTTGGGTATTTCAGTCAAAAGTAGCTCAGATGAAAAGAATACTTAGACCTCCAAGAAACTGACATCTTTAAGTTAGAAACCTATGTGAAAATGCCTTATTTCTTTCTTATATTTAATAACTATTTATTGAATCAGGACTAAGGTTATTCCCCTTTTCTACTTCCTCATCCAGAAATCAACCAGTGTAGGAAGTTTCTCTTTAAAAGATTAAGCCAGGCCAAAATCCAATCAGACAGCTAAAGCAATTCTCATTTTACTTGGTGCCTTCTGGATTACTGTCTTGACTCAGACGGGTCTTAGCAGTGTTGATTCTCCCTTTTGTCAGATAGGGGATATGGAAATTGATGTCCCCTTAAGTCAAAATTTGGGTGATCCAGGACAACAATCCCAAAACTCTCATTTTAATATATAGCTCGCCTCCTATTATTTATTTTCTTGTTCACCAATTAGAGTTGATTTTCACCTTCAGTAGATTTTTTCACCCCTTTCTCAAAAGACTTTATTAAATGTCAGAGTTTCAAGAGATTCAGCCTCTGGCTACCATGGGGAAAATGAGACAGTTTTTGTTTATTACTTTTTAGATTTAAAAATCAATATAACTGATTTGTAATTTACCCAGAAACTCAGACTCTCACCTACCAGCTCTATTTAAAAGACTATATTTGGGGGTGGCTAGGTGGGGCAGTGAAAACAGCACTAGTCCTAGAGTCAGGAGGAGTTGAGTTCAAATCCAGCCTCAGACACTTAACACTTACTACTTGTATGACCTTGGGCAAGTCACTTAACCCTAGTTGCCCTTCCTTCCCCTCTCCAAAAAGCCTCCCCCCAAAAGACACTACATTTGATGTTTTGACATCTATCATATTAGAGAAGTAGGTCCACATAGAAGACAGAGGGCTGACCTTGGAGTTTAGAAAGACTTGGGTCAACGCTCCACATGTGACACATACTATATCTGTGTGCAAATCATGTAACCCCTTAGAACCACAAGCAAGTCTCTAAAATTATAAGTTAATTAATGATGGAGGGAATTTCTCTACTTGAATTTCCCGACAGTGATGAACTCACAGGTCTGTAGGAACAACAGCAGCAACAGAAAAAAAAACCACATAATCAAACAAGAACAAAAATAATTCAACTGATTATTTTCCTCCACATATATCAGTAAGCATGATAATTCATAGTTAGGATGCACATTGCATGTATCATTATACTTACTTCTAAAGCTGAAAGGTCAATTATATCCAAATCACAAAGGATACATCCATTTTCCTGTGTCCAAGCATTAGGGATATAATTCCCGAAATAGTTTAGCTGAATCTAGTAAACAAAAAGAAAAATCCCTTTAGTAATGGAAAGTCTCTCACAACTATTTTCTCTCAACCCAACATTGGTTTTTTTCAAAGTCTGTTTTATATCTTTTAAGGGTTCCTTAAAAAAAAAAGTCAACTACTATTTACATCATCTAGAGTTCCAGACTTTCACTTCAGCAAAAAATAAGATAAATGTAGGTGGATGACCCAAAATAAAAAAAGAAAGTCATCACTAATAGGAGTGCATTCCTGTTTCATTTAAAGAACAATAAAATAATTTACTGGAACACAGTAATAATATAAAAGAGAGAAATGTAGGAGTTAGGAAGAGATGACATACAATGTTCCTGATTCAGTTAACGAGTCCCAAAAGTCCAATAAATGACTACTTAGGGCAGCCTGGTTTTTACTATCAGGCTTAGGGGCAAATATAATCTAAAAGAATACCATATGACTAATGTTCTTTAGCCACGTGTTGTAAAAACTTTGAAGGCAGATGAACAGTTTTAGAGGTATGACTGAGACACTAGTTTCATGAATTTCCATCTTTTACAGGGAACTGGGTTATTATTCTATTGGGGATTTTCTAACTCATCACATCTTTAGCGCATACTAAGTTGGCAACACCTGTCCAAGACACCCTATTTTTACCAGCACTAGAAGAAGCTGCTTATAATCCCTAGTTCTTCTTACATCTCAATTCAAGCACCACCTAAGTGAGGTCCTTCTTAATACCTCCAATTGCTAGAATTTCCTTCCTGATATTATCTTGTGTTTGCTTTGTATTTATATTGTATATAAATGTATGTGCTCATGTTGCCTCTCCAGATAGAATGGAAACTGCTAGAGAGGAGGAATCACTTCACTTTTGTTCTTCATCCTCAGTATAATGCCTGGCATACAATAGGTGCACAATACATATGGGGTGATTGTTGGATCACCAAAAAACACCTCCCTCCCCCCCCAAAAAAAAGTCTCCTAAGTCTCTTAAGCATCACCAAGGGCAAATTAAATGGGTTCTTTCTCTGCCTGTCTCCTGGTAACTTCTTTTCTTCCATCTAGGATTACAGGATTTAGAGATAGAAGAAGAATCCTTGGAGCTCTGCCGCCTTATTTGACAGAGGAAGAAACCAAAGGTCAGAGCACCCATGGTCACTCAGACAGCAAGTAGAGAACATAAACCCCTTATGACTGGGTGCTGTTTCAAATTGTTGTCTCTGCCTCCCTACCATGGTAACTGGCACACAACCAGCATATCCTAAATGTTTTGTGACTGAAGTGGAAGTGCTGAGATTTAAACTTAGACCCTCCAATTTTAAAACCATAAATTCTCCCATCATATGACACTCCCTCCCATAGCCTATTTTATCACAGTGTCAGAGATTTAGAACTGGAAAAAGAAATTTGAGGTCATCTAGTCCAACACCACTCTCCCATTTTACAGATGAAAAAATTGAGGCCCAGAGGAACTAAATTACTTTGCACTTGTAGTGTCAGAATCTAGATGTGAAAGGATCTTGACAGGCTAGGGAACTAGGCTGAAATCTAAGAAGAAAAATTTCAATGAGGAAAAATGTCAAGTCTTGTACTTTGGTGCAAGAAAAAAAAATCAACTTCCAAAGTATTATATGGAGAAACAGCAGTTGTTCTAAAAAGCATTTGAAGATTCTAGTGGATTGTAAGTTCAATGAGTCAGCAGTGTGATATGTCAGCCAGAAAAGGCAAATGCATTCTTAAAACACATTAGGAAGAGTATCAATTCCAGGAATATGGATATGTTTAGTCTGTACTCTACCCAGTACTCTTTCTTTGTCAGACCTCACTGTGTTCAATTCAAGCAGGAATGTATACCTTGGCTTAAAAAAAAGGGGGGAGGGGGCATTGATAAGCATGGAAGTGTCCTGGAAAAGGCTACCAGGATGGTAAAGAGCCTTGAGTTGTTTCCATATCAGGAGTCACTGAAGAATCTAGGTCTGTTTAGACCACTGAGGCTTGAAGTCAGGAAAACCAAAAGAACAACTATCCAGGAATTAGAATTGTCCCAAGGTGGAATGGCTGGTGACGTCTTTGCCTTAAGTTTCTTTAGATGTAAAATGGAAAATAATAAATGTAAAATCTATCTCTCAAGTCAATATGAAGTCAATCTCAAAGGAGATAGTGTAAATACAGTACTTTATAAACTTTAAACCACTATATAAATGTCAATCATTACACTTATATGTATGGATACACATACATATGCACACAAAACACATTCTTTATGGCTGTATATCCATATATAGGCATATTCACACATATGAACATCCAACTATATAACTGGATGTTATTCTTTGGAAAGAAGCATGACAGTGATGAATAATGCATTCCTCATTTCTGCAAGAACAAGAGAATTCAAGAATTAGGCTCTTCTGACAGATAAGAAATAAGCAGTCATGACATTCATTAGTGAAATGTCAAGCTTTTAAAAAAAACAATTTTCCATATACAGAAAGACTGTGATTTCCTTTAAGTGAAACACAACAACAAAAAATGATATTTTTTCACTGCCAGATGTCAAAGTATACCTGACACCCACCACTCTCTCATTAAATAACACATTTTCCACAGCTCAGGAAAATATTATTCTACAAAGAAAAGCAGCATTTTTTTTATATCATGGTTTATGACTTCTCTTGATAAATTCCATTTAGGGATGATTGAAACTTGGCTCCTGGAAAACTCAAATATCATCCATCATTAACCATTTTTTTTTTGCAAATAAATGAAATTTAAAAAAAGAAAACCTAAATCCCAGCAATATTTCAAAAAAATTCTCTCAAACTTCCAAATGTAAACTTTGAGGTAATTATTTCACTCTACATTCATCATATGTCTGTCCTTAATTTATATATTAAATAATTAAGATCATCAGAATTACTATGATGATTTGATTATCCTTTTAAGAAACTATTGGGGTCAACGGCACTCATTTTATTTATTTATTTTTAATTAAGAATTCATCTTACAATAATTTGCTTTCTACATTAATTTGATCATCAAATGTTATTTAGAAGAAATGTAATAATAATCTACAGCCTGGAACACTCTCTTTCCTGGATCTTTGATGTCATTCATATAGTAGGATTTTTCCCCCTGCTACAACATCTGTTTTCTCCATAAAAAGTTTCAGACAGTTAATCTGGCAGCTATTGAAATGACTAAACACTGATTATGCACTTAAACAGTGGGTCTGGGCAATCCCACTCTACTCAGCAATGATGTTTTCCTCTATCTTTCACAATCCCAAAGAACTTTCCAAATGTGATGTCACTTTCAGTGGCAATCAAACTTGGTGTACTCTATTCTATTCACTTAAGTCCCTTGCAAAACAAGTATGGAAGCCATATTCAAATTTTCAAGATCATTGTGACCTGTATACTTTGCAGTATTTGATGACATATGCATGAAATTAAAGTGCACCTCCATTTTAGTGTAAGTCAAATTAATTTTAGAAAGAGATGTCTTCTGAAAATGTCTCTCTCTCCTTTCTTTGTCTATGTGGAAGACTACCAGTATAAGATACTAAAGAGTATCTTGGTTGCGGTATTGGTTTGTTTTACTGAATTATCTACCCTTTTTTTCTTTTTTATTCATTATTAAAAAAGATAATGTTCTGGGTAGGAGAACGAACACAACGTGAAAAGTCAATAAAATATTTTAATTAAAATATTTAACTAAATTTAAAAAGTTATTTTTATTAAATAAAATATTTCTTTTTCATGTTATTTGAACCATTAGATTCCTTACTGTGGCTCAATTTTTGTATAAATCTCGTGAGAATAACTGTCCATAAGTTTCTCAAAAAGATTCTACTAAGATATATGTACTCTAACCTTGTAAGACGAAAAGGAATAGTAAAATCTGGGGCATTCAAATTACTAATAAATCATCCCACTGATAGAGACAAATCTTTTATTTTAATTTGGGACTAGACTTTTTTAAAGCTACATAAGAACCTAAACCTGCTCTTAATGACTGTCTTATTTCTTCAAGTTATTATAAATGAAAAACAGCTTATGTTTACTGGTCATTTACTTCTAGTCTAATGTAATGGCAAGCAAAGTAGGATTTTTTGCTGTTTTTATGGAGTGAGTTTTAGCTAATCAAGCATCTTTGATTGTATCAAGAGTCTTTGATTGGAAACAAAATACATTGCATTGCCCTTGATAGGCCTAAGGGAGGTCAAAGATTTACTCTGACCTTAATAGGCCTAATGGAATTTTAAGATCTTCCCTGACACTTAATAGGCTGAATGTAATCAGAGGGGAGCCCAATGTGGGAGGAGGTTGCAAAAAGGGTGAAACAAGAAGGAGCACTAGCAGAGCTGGGAGCAGGTAGAACTGAGAGAGAGAATGTTTGTGATGTCACTGTCTGTTGATCTCTGTTTCCTTTTCAGACAGAAGTCCTATCAATTGGTCTGTGTTGATTTCTCAGACAGAAAGTGAATTGACATGATAGTGGTGATGTGTGCAATATTTTTGTAGCCCTGTTAAGCTTTGTTTTCCTAGAAACAGAAAGTGCAAAGAGCGTGGAGTGGAGCAGTCCCTGTGAGCTGAGACATGGCACAGGATAGATGAGCGGTCTATGTCTGAATCCAGGCAAGATATGAGACTGATCACTGGAGAAGGAACCGTGGGGTTTGGAAGCCACCCTCAAGTCAAGATAAAAAAGATCTGTAAATTACTGTGACTTAGGGGTGGATGGTGTTTCTGCTACCACTTAAGGATGATTGGAAGACAACCTCTAGTCAAGATGAAAGAGAACTTTACTTAGATACTCTGTATTGACTGAGAAGATGGTGGCTTACTGTGACCTAGGGCTGGATGGTGTTTGTATTTTCTGTTACCCTTTAAAGATTACTATAGAATGATATGTTTTGTTTAAGATTACGTGGCCACCTTAGTAATACATTATTATGTTATGTTGTTGTAAATTTATGCTTTGTATATTGAACAATATTTAGATCAGTAAAGTTATTCACAATAGTAGTCCTCAGGAGAGCTGCTCATGATTGGCTTTATACCCATGAATCCATGATTTCATCTATAAGGTTGTCCCTTCAATTAGAGGTCACAACCCCTCCATATCTAAGTCATATATTTACATAAATTCATAAATTGCTGCAACTGAAAAAAAATTCTCTCAGTCAGATTTCTGATGATGAATCTTTCTGAACTTAAGCTGTCCTGAAAATCCTTCTAGCTTAGAGAAGATCTGCCATAGTCTGGGGTCCAATGGGAAAGCCTCTTAGAATGTAGGGTCACTCCAGTTCACCATGGAGGAAGAAAACCATTTGTGTTCCCTTTCAAACCAAAACAAATATTCTCTTGTTCAGTTAAAATGGAGTCTTCATCCAAACACAAAACAGTTTGCTTTCTCCCTCATTAACCTGTAATAAAGGAGCAAGGAATGTCCTTCTAGGAATTCTGCCATTAAACTTCAAAATAAGTAGTAGTCAAAATTAATAGATAACCCAAGAGATGACATGAGAAAATGTACCTCCCTTATTCAATTGCGGAGGTGGAGAACTATCACACATAACTGATATGGTCAATGGTCAAAATTCACTTTTGCTCAACTGCTTTGTTCCCAATTCATTTTTTTAAATCTATATAACAAGGAATCACTCTCTGAGTAGAGACAGTAGGGAATATATTCAGAAAGGAATCTGATGTAAAAAACAATAAAAGTAAAGTTTTAAATTTTTAAAATAGATAATAAAATGAGTTATAGTTTGAAAAAAGTGCTAAATTAATACTAATATTGGCCCAAGTTCCCAAAAACACCACCAGACTTATTGCATACAACTGCATACAAAATGTGCAAATATTTTGTAGAGAATATAAAAATTCCTAACATGTGCTAAAAATCTTAAGTGTTCCCCTTTCTTGATTCCCTCTCCACAAAGGAAAGAGCAAAGGACTTGGAGACAAGGGACATTAGTTAAAGCCCTGGATCTATCCATGCATGGGAAAGTTAATTAGAATTTTGGGGTCTCAGTATCTTCATCTGTAATACTAAAATAATAACTCTTAAAACAGTCTTGAAATATTGGTGTGACTAAAAAGTATTTTACAAACTTGCCAGTAGTCTAGAAATGTGAGTTATTGTTATAATTACCTCAAGTAAGGATCAAGATGGACTCTCTAGGAATTGTAATGGAGTCTCCATGACAACGTGGGTATGAAGGAGTTAGGATAGTTGTGAGTGACCCAGATGACACATTAAAATCTTGGGCTATTTTGAGCATTACAAATAGTCATTAAAGTCATTTCAACTTAGATAAGTTTCTAAATTATTGTGATTGAGTTGGGATGTTGGGAAAACCCTAAGGGGAGGTTAAAAAAAGATGAATTGGGAAAGAGTATGGGAGTACAGATTATTCCTAAGATATGGCATCACTAGAAGATCCTATCAAGGTACAGGAACTTGAAGTAAGAATAAACTGGACATGGGATTCCACTGATAAATGAAGGTCCAAAATGTGGAAATCCCCTCACCTATACAACTTCTTTGCTACTCATGGTGTTAAAGAGTCACCTAGAGCAGTGAGAGGTTATGACCCAGTATCACACAGGAAGTATATGTAGGAGGTAATGTAGGTCTTCCTGCTTCTAACGTTGGTTTTCTATTGTGATAACAATGCCTCTCATAGGAAGATTCCCAAAGGAGGAATGATGGATTCAGGGAACAAACAAAAAGAAGGGAAACATCAACACTTAGCCTAAATTACTATTTTGTCTAGGCCTTGTTTCAGTCAACACTCTTGAACATTATAAAACTTCCTTCCCTGCCTATTTAAACTCCAAAAGTAAATTGTCAGTCTTACCTTCCTTCCTTTGCATTTCATTCACTAAGGCTGAAATCTATGGAGCAAATGGGCTACTCACTCCATTTCAAGGAGATACAATCACTCTTGCCCGACTTGAAGGTAGGAAAGAAAGAGATGATCAGAACCACAACTTCAGGGAAGACGTAGAGATTAACAGGAAGGGTAAAGGAGTTGACGGAGTAGAGAGAAGCTCAATTTTAGAAACAAACAAATGAGTTCTGATTTCTGTTTATAAGTGTGCATTGACATTTCTTGGCATGCATGAGAAATTAACAATTTCCAGAACCTAGGAAAAATACAGTGGCACTACACAGAACATATGAGTAGGCCCAACATCACTGCAATGGAAAACAGAGCTGGACTTAATTTTTCCTTGGCATCTAAATTTTGATTCAATTTCTGCATCCCTGTGGTTTGATAGCAACACCATAAGAACCTTTTTCTTCCCTTTATTCTTTTCTTTTAATCTAGTAATCAATAGTATTTTTGTCAGTTGTTAATAGCATCCATGGGCATGAGAGAAAGACAAACTGTAAGAGACAGATGTCACCCAGGTATCAGCCACAACCTGGTCACCTCCAAATAGAGAAGACACTTTGGAAAACTGAGCTTTGTTATAATATTAACTTAAGAAACTTGTTTCAATGAATTCATGGGTCTTTTAGTATTCTGAATCTATTGATACAGTTCATTCAATATATCTCAAGTCAACATATACACTATTATTTCTAGGCATTCTAACTCTTTGCACAGGTTACCCCCTACATCTAGTATGCATGCCCTTTGCACCTCTATGTCTTAGAATCCTCTAATCCTTCAAAGAACAATTCAGGGGTCATCTCCTATACAAAGTCTTTTCTGATCTCCTAATTATTAGTATTCCACCCCATCCCTTTTGAAATTGAAATTATCCACTAGATTGGTTCATCTCCCTGGCACAAGTCTCTCCACATTCCAATTCTCCTCCATTCAGGTATCAAAGGTGTATTTCAAATGTACACATCTGACAATGTCACCCCCTTACTCAATAAAACTCCAATGGCTCCCTGTCACCTCCAGGATCATAAAAATCTTCTGTTTAGCATTCAAAGCCCTTCAGAACCCGCCCTCCTCTCTTCTAGTCTTCTATCTTATCCCTTCCCCCGCACACACACATCCTCTGACCTAGCCATATTGGACTCTTTGCTGTTACTCAAACATCCCAACTCCATATTCTGTGCATTTTCATGGGCTGTCTCCCATGCCTGGAATGCTCTCCCATCTCATCTCCACCTCCTAGCTTCTCTGACTTCCTTCAAGTACCGGCTAGAATATTACCTTGCGCATGAAGCCTAGCACTGTCCATCTTCATTTTAGTGCCTCCCCTCTGTTAATTATTTCCAATTAATCCTGTGTGTAGCTTGCTTACACAGAGCTGTTTGCACATTGCCTCCCCCATTCCATTTTGAGCTCCTTGAAAGCAAGGACTATCTTTTACTTCTCTTTGAATAGTAAGTGCTTATCAAATGTTTACTGTCTGAATGACTGACTGGCATTAATTTGGACAATTCAATATTTACTTATTTATGTATATGTATCATCTCTTCAACAGAAAGTAGGCTCTTTGAAGGTATGAATAGTTTCATTTTGTATGCTCAGCACTTCCTAAAGTACCTTACTACAGTAGGTACTTAATATTATTTGAGTAATTATTCTTGAACTGAATACTAGATGATCTCTACATCCTCCCAACTTGAAACTCAATGATCCTAAACTCTTAGTAGGGGTGAACATTATTATGCACGATAATGTATCAACACATAGCAACACACAGTGAATCAAATAATCAATCAACAGGACTTTATTGATTGATGTGCCCAGCACTGTGCTGAGTGCTGGATATGCAAAGATAAAGCAAAAACAGTCTGACCTTCAAAGTATTTAAACTTTAATGGTAGGAACAAAAGATAAAGTGTCCAAAAAGTCTTAGAGCATTTTTAAACATTTAAAAACACACTAAGACTTTTGGGATGCCTTGTACATTGGGATGCCTTGTATGGAGATAAGTGAACATTTATTTTTAACTAATTAGCTACTGAAAGGCATCATGGTACTGAGGACCCCTGACACCTTGGGCAACATTTATGTTCTCTGCTTTCTCAAACCTTATAAGAGAAGTTTGGGTTGGACTAGAAGATTTGCAAAATACCTTTCAGCTCTTGCTCTATAATCTTAAAGCCACATCTAATTATGGTAGCTTATGGTAAACTTCACCTAAAATCCAATTCTAAGTATCGCATCATGGCATGTATGAAGGTGGCCCTGGCCTCGTCAAGGGCTATGCCAGTGTAGCACAGGCTCTGGCAGGTTCCATCAGACTGGAGTGTCACCAACCATGGACCTGGCAACAGACAGAGTCTGCTGAAACCAGCCTAGCTAAGTACCAAGAAGCCCATTGCCAATAGGTGATGAAATACTCTGGGTCTGGCAATCTGTGAAACTATGGTGTAAAGATATCTGCTTGTAAGTTTAGTTTCAACCACTCAACTGAGTCATGCATGTATAATAACAATAATTAATAATTAATAATAATAACAATATTTATATAAAGCTTTAAGGTTTGCAAAGCTCTGTACATCTTATCCCATCAGAGTTTTTTTTTAAATTTACTCTGAAATTTTAAATATTAAGAACTCAAAACATACTTAAAACAGGATATGCAATTTTAGAACTCAAACAAATCTAAGCTAACACCTACAACAAAGTCAAGATTTTTGTCAGTCTCATTGCTGAAATGGCCTGTGAAATTTTTCAAGTGAGCCGATTAGTATTAGTATTGCTAAAATTAATATTAAAGTGTCCTAGGCTTGGGAAGTATGACACATACGGGCACAGTTTAACACCTATGTGTAGCATGGAAAGTTCTTTGTACCCAGCTAATGAGAGAATGATAAGTCATGAAAAAGACAAGACAGAAGCACGTAGATGTGAATCTGAGCCCCTCCGTAATGGTCCCTGTGTAAAACAGGGTGGGAACTCTCACAATGCACAATTATAACCACAAATGTTAACAATCAATAAGCATTTATTAACTAACTAATATATGCCAGGCTATTCTAAGTGCTAAATGTTATAAAGTCAAAACAAAGAAATAAACCAATCAAACATAACAACAACCAACAGTCCCTGGCAACGATCATATTTTTGAGACAAGTGTGTATATGAAAGCGCACACACCTGTATGTACATATGTGTATGCACATGTGCACATATGTGTGCATATGTTTCTATCATATGTATATGTATTTATGTGTCATGCGTGCATGCTATGTATACACGTTTGTGTGCGCGTGCATATACATGTATATGTGTGTTTATATATATGTGTGTGTGTGTGTATATATAAATATATATATATATATATACATAAATGCAATAAATAAAATTTATTTGGGGGGAGAGAGAGACCTTAATACATATGGCATTAGGAAAGGCTTCAGGCAGGTAACATTTGAGCTCATCTTTGAAGGAAAACTCAAAATTCTCAGAAGTAGAGGGGAGAAGAAAGGGCATTCCAGGCATGGAAATTTCAGGCAATTTGTGCAAAGACAATGAGCCAGGAGACAGAAAGATAGTTACATATGAAGAAGAGCAAGCAGCCATTTTGACTGGACCATACAATCATTGTGTGAAGTGGAGTTACACATAATAAACCTAGAAATGTGAGCTGGAGCCAGAGTATGAAGAGCTTTAAAAACAGGAGCTTGGGAAATTGGAAATGGTTTCCAAGGAGCAGAGAAAACAGGACAGGATGATGTCTGTGTGCCTTAAGGTAGCAAGGCATGACTTAATAAACAACAGTGCCATGAGATGATTCCATAGCTGCCTATGGGATTTATACCTTTGTCCTTGTCATCTCTAAGATGGGTCCCTATGGAATGTAGTAGAGTAGGAGGCTGTGCAGGAACAGGTCCTGGAGTTAATTCTGATACTTGTAAATTTTTTTTAATATACTATGCTTTAGAAGTAAAATTTTTGTTAGGGATGGGGATGGAGAGTCGTGAGCATTCCTCTAGATCAGCAATTCTCAACCTGTGGGTTATGTTCAATTTGTAACAATGAAAATACATCCTGCATATCAGATAGATTCATAACAGTAGCAAAATTACAGTTATGAAGTAGCAATGAAAATAATTTTATGGTTGGGGGTCACCACAACATGAGGAACTGTATTAAAAGGTCACGGCAATAGGAAGGTTGAGAACCACTGTTCTAGATCTATATTTGCATCATCCTGAATTCTCAGAGTGGAAACACCCTCCACCAATGCAGACCAGCTACTCATTTGTAACTTTAGAGACTTCCAGACACACAGAAAGAGGAAGTCATTTATTCATGGATCCATAGTAATAGTCATCAAAGGTTGAAGAATTTACCATTAGTACAGTAACTGACCTTGATGCCATTTTTGTCCTCAATGAAGGTGTTTGACAACATGGTTGAAAACATCATGCTAAAGAGCATGATCAAGCACACAGCCTTGTTTTACTCCATTGGTGGCAAACATTCAAATTGTACTACAGAGAGCACAACCATGATGGGCTGGGCATGTTGTTGTTTGAATGCCAAACATACACTTACCTAAAAGATTATGTTATAGTGCTTATGAGGGCAAGCATTCACAAGGTGGTCAGAAGAAGTGACAAGGACACTCCCAAGTCCCTCTGACTCTGGAATTGATTGTGTGACATGGAAGACAGTGGCACAGGACCCACCCAGCATGGCAAGCCAACATCAGAGAGGGTGCTGTGCTTTAAGAATGAAGCAGAATTGAAATAGCTCAAAAGAAACATGATATGTGCACATTTAGGGATTCATTCCAAATGTTGACAAGCGCTATTTGTGCATAACCTGTGGTAGAGCATTCTGAGTTTGTATGGTCTGCTGATTATAACTGTGCATCAAATAAACACACTAACTTGACTCTAACTTAGTGATGTCATTTTGGTCTTCTTAAGGAACAAAGAACAACAACCAACTAACTATATGTCAAAGGTAGAACTTGAACCGAGGGTTTTCTGGATACAAAGTTAGCCTTAATATCTACTACACCATACTGTCTCTTACTATACAATTAATATCTCTAATCAATCATTATTAAAATATAATTCAAAGTAAAGACTGAATAAGTTCATTGACATCTTTCAAAAAAAATTTGAAGAGTACTTAAAGCCAGAATAATTTTTTTATTTTTTGCTAATTGAGAAAATATCAAATCACAGTTTGACATCAGGAAGCTAGAAACAAAAGCCATATGTGGATGTGAACTAAACAAGCATCATTGTGGTAGACACGAACAGGGGGAAAATGATTCTGTCCCAGTAAAACTCAAGTCAGTTGGCTCCAAAGCATTTGCAAACACAGGCTTTGTTCAATGACATATCAATCTCCAATCCTAGAAACAGTCATAGTAAACATAAACGAAATTGACAGATACTCACTTTAGTTGGGCCGTTTCCATTAATTACCACTGGTAACGTTTCATAAAAACTATTTTTTGCTCTAGCTTTTCCATTTTCAAATTTCAAAAGAACTTCATCTGAAGGAGGGAAAAAAAGATTTGAATGTAAGGGAAACCACGTGTATTAATAACTACAGACTAGGTTAGGTCTGGTTCTGTCCATTTGTGCATATTCCCCTGTGATTAATTCTGCAAGTCATTCGAG
>CM053600.1:169127947-169160830 GCA_028646575.1 Pseudocheirus occidentalis
ATAATAATAATAATAATATGACAACAAATAACAACCCTTTCATTTAATCTTTTCATTCCCTCCTCCATTTCTCAGCCAAATAGCTAAAAAATTAAACAAACAAAAACCTGTCAACACTTTGTATCCTGTGGTTTAGACTTCTCTCACTCCTTTCTCACCTCCATGCATTCTTGCTTCACACCTCAAACTTTGAACAGAGCTCCCAACATATTTTAATTACCCAACTTAATGGCATCTTCTCTAGTCCTCATACTTTTCTTTAGTATATAAGATTGCTGACTACTTGGAACAGCTGGGTGACACAGTGAATAGAGCAGGACAGAAGATGGCACAGTGAAAAGCCCTGGAGTCAGGAGAACCTGAGTTCAAATTCAGCCTCAGACATTTGACATACAAGCTGTATGATCTTGGGCAAGTCACTTGACCCCAATCACCTTGCCTTCTCCCCTCAAAAAAAAACCCTAACTACCCACTTCAACTGGATAAATCCCCTCTGAGGATTAAATATGAATGCCTCTGTTTGCCATTCAAAGCCAACTGTAACTTGACTCCAGCATACCTTTCCTCTCATATACTCTGTGGTCTATCACATACAATAGCCCACCCCCAATCTCTGGGCTTTTACAGGGTATGTCCATGTCTATCATGTCCTCACTGCCCCTCTTCTTGGATTAAATCCTTAGCTCCCTTCAAAGCTCAGCTCAAGGGTTGCCTCTAAAGGAGGCATTTTTTGACCTTTCCAGTTATTAAAGTCACCCCCCCCCAACTTACTTTGAATTTATGTTTGATAGGCTTTGTGTTTACTTGAATGAGTATGTGCTATTTCCACAGATAGTCTATAAACACTTTGAGGAAAGGAATGATTTTGGCTCTGCTTCTGTTTTTTCACTACCTACCATCATTACCTAGGATTTAGTCTTTCTGCAGTGTCTGAGTCTATGTGATCTCATGGACTTTGTGATTTGTCATTTCCTTCTTTAGTGATTCCCCATTTAACAGATGAGGAACTGAGATAAATAGGACTTGTGACTTGCCCAGAGTCACACAGCTAGTAAGTGTCTGAGGCCATATTTAAACTCAGATCTTCCTGATTCCAGGTCCAGCCCAGGACTCCAGTCAACGAATCACCTCCCTGCCCGTCTAGGTGGCACACAATAAGTGCTTAATAAATGCTTTGTGATAGATGAAGTCAGAGACTGTATTATGTCTATTACAACTGTTAGTGGTCAGCTCAGTGTTTCAAAGATAACAATTGCTTCATTGATGTAGCAGAAAAGCCATTTCAACATGGAAAAGAAAGAAGGTAAAGTGATAACATCTGTAGATAAAGATGTCACTTTGAATGAATACTTGATATTATTTTTTATTCTTTTCCTTCCTTTCCTGCAAGGATCATGATAATTATTACAAACCTGGATTTAGGGCTGTACAAGATCTTAGAGGTCATCTAATTCAATGCGGTCAAGCTCAAATAGAAGCATGTACATAAGAATCACTGCAAATTGCATACTGATTTAGAAAACCATTTATTAACTTGTCTACTGTATTCCCTAATCACATTTTAATCTGGTTGGGCAGAACTCTGGAGCATTGCAATCACAATGCTTACCAAGGGTTGACACCTCTGGGTCTTACCCAGCCCCTTCTTTCTACAGGTGAGAAAACAAAGGCCTGCAAAAGTGAAGGCAGATGGGGAGAATTAACATTCAGGATGCCTGATTCCAAATTCAAAGCTCTTTCCCCATAGTTTTACCTGCTTCTGCAGAGGGCAACAGAAGTAATGGCTGCTGGAATGTATTGATCCCTTTACACAAAATGGTACAAACCAGCTCTTTTTTAATCTTCTTATTCTAATTTAAATAGTTTTCTGTATCTTCCCACATTGTCAACTGAAAGTTTTCACTAAATACTGTCAATGTACCTGCTTCATCTCATCTTCTAATTTATTACTTTTAAACTACTGAAAACACATTTTAAAATGCTCTAAAATAAGTGTCCAAATCCAAAGGTTAGTAGGGGATAAATGAGAGGTGAGCTGGATGAGCTGTCCTTTACGTTTCAGGACATTCAAACTGGGAAGCACCAAAGCTTCTGTTTTTTTAACTTACTTTCCAGTTCTCAGGTATGTCTAAACTGGTTGAGGTCACTAGGTATGTAACCTTGACATGCAAGTAAACTGTGCTGAGGATCTATTAGGTGTGGGGCAGCCTGGGAGTAAAAATGTACAAGATGAGTCCAGGCAGTCTACTCCAGTTTAATTGGTCTGTTATAGAAATACTCCTTTATAGTAGTGACTCACTATGGTATTTTCTCCATGATACAAAAATGCATGCATCCTTGGGTTAACTCCATGTAATCTACAGAACAGATGACCTTTTTTCTCTGGATTATATCCTGGAAATGTAGGCTATTCTCCAACATTTTTTTGAACCAAATGAAGAAAGAGAAACATATGGTTGATTTAAAATGTAATGAAATCCTGAACTGGCAAGCATCTGTAGTATATAAAAACCTATACTGTAAAAATAAACTAAAGCCTCATTGTATATCTAAACCTGTAATTAATTAAAATAGTTTGAAAGAAAAACTTGCTTGGTACAATTGTTATTCTAAAAAACTATTCTAAAGGTTTCCTTAAGATGTTGGTCTGATTACTGGCATGGGGATGAGGGTATATTTTTTCAAACAACATTAAAACCATAATTAATCTGGAAAATATTGTTTTATTTTTATTATTTATTCATAAAATTAAAATAATTAAATGAATATATAAATTATTATTTATTCAGAATAAAAATTCTGAAAGTACCAACAGGAAGTATAGCTTTAATTTGGGCTCTGTTTATCTAAGCCAATGGGTTTCAAAGTGTAAAGGGCCTTTTACTTTGTCATTTTAGCAGGCTTCTAAGGTTCTCAGTGTTTTGACCTACACTTCTCAGTTCTCTGATCTTTTTCATTCATTATTAAAAGAAAACATGTTCCTCATCTACTCTTATCAGAAAGGCAATGTGTCATTGCATTAAAAGTGTGGACTTAGAGTCAAGAGAATCCTTGGTTCAAATCCTGCCTCTGATATTTACTAGGTGATGATTATGGTAAGTAGCTTAATCTCTCTAAGTCTGTTTCCCCATTAGTAAAATGGAGATACTCATATTTGAAATAGTGATTTCATAGGGCTCGTAGAAGATAATGTACAGAAATCTGCAAACCTTTATTTTTTAATTTTTCCCACTTAATAATATTTTATTTTTTCAATTACATGTTAATATAGTTTTCAAAATTTACTTTTACAAGATTTGAGTTTCATTTTTTTTCTCTCTCCCTTCCCTTCACCCTCCCAAGATGTCAAGCAATCTGATACAGGTTATACATTTACAGTCATATTAATCATATTTCTGCATTATTCATGTTGTGAAAGAAGAATCAGAACAAAAGGGAAAAACCATGAGAAAAAAAAAAGAGAGAGACAGAAAATTGTACACTTCAACCTGCATTCAGACTCCATAGGTCTTTCTCTGGATGTGGTTATCATTTTCCATTACGATTCTTCTGAAATTGTCTAAAATCAATGTATTGCTGAGAAGAACTAAGTCTATCACAGCTAATCTTTGCCCAATGTTATACAGTGTTCTCCTGGTTTTGCTTACTTCACTGCACATCAGTTCATGCAAGTCTTACAGGTTTTTCTGAAATCTGTGTGCTCATCATTTCTTATGGCAGGGCTTCTTAAACTTTTTCCATCCCCCATCCCTTTTTGAGTTTTGACAGCATTCATTGGCCATTGGCCATTGGCACTGTGGAGCCTGAAGGCATACTTTGTGTTCAGAACCAAGGCTACAGTGAAATTGCACAATGTAAAATGAGAAATACCTTGGATTCATGATATGTTTGATTTTTGACCACTTTTTGGCTCTTGTGCATTCAAAAACTTTTTACTGTTGTCAAACTTTTACAACCCCATATGGGGTCCCAACCCACAGTTTAGGAGGATTGCATTACATTCATATCCTACACTTCTCAACTGATGGGCATCCCCTCAATTTTCAATTCTTTCTGCAAACCTTTAAAATGGCTTTCTTCTTCTTCATCATCATTATTGTTTTAAAAGTTTGTAATGAGTCTTCATAAGATACCTGAGATTATAATAAGGTGAGTGTTGAGATGGAGGTGTGAATTTTACAGACCAAGTCATCATGGAGAGGTGGCACATGGGAAGGGCTGGTTACAAGATAAGAAATAAAGAAAGCAAGAATATTTTCCCAGAGGATGAGAAGAAAACAGACAAGGAGAGACAACACAATACAGGGGCAAAAGAGTTAAGACTTAGGGTCAGTAGAACCCGATTTCAAATCCTGTCTCATACACTTACTCTCTGGGTGATTCCTGGAGAGGTTTGTTAAGCAATGTCTCACCTTTTCTATCAGTAAAATGGGAAAAAATAGCACCTAATTCATAAGATTGTTCAGATCAAATGAGTTAGCTTACACAAGACACTTTGCCAATCTTAAAGCACTACTCTCACTTAAAGTATAATGCTAACTGTTAACATAAGTTGGTGTGATGGAGTAGACAGTGTGCCTCAGAGTCAGAATCCAAGACCTCTAATGCTATTGGTCACGTAACCACGTCCAAATTATTTAACTTCTGTGTGTCCTGGAAAAGTCTCTTATTATAAAGCTTTGGAGACAGTGAATCTAAGCTCCTGGAGGAAAAAGATGATTTGCCTTTCTTTGTATCCCCCCTGCTTAACACATTTAATAAATTCCTGATGACCTGGTTTGCTTCTAAGAGTTATATATGAGTATCTAGCTATACATGTGCTATATAACCTTGTGGAAGTCATGTAAATGACCTGAACCTCCGCTTCTTCCTTCATAAAATGAGGGGGTTAGACTAGCTGGTCTAACAGTGTCTTTTGGTTCTAAAGCTTAAGGTCACCAGCTTCTTAGTAATGTGTGATCATATACTACCATTCCACTCCCATACACCTTCTAACTAAAATGTGGTCTGTGATGGGTCATAGAATCTATAACCCCTAGCCTTGTCTAGCTGTGCCAAGGGAGCCCTTTCTTATGGTGTCAACTCTGCAAACCAGAGGTAACCAAATACTTGTAGAATGAGAATAATTATAAGAGTTTTACAAGATCATTTTTACCTAATTTTATGATGAATGAATCACAGCTAAATATATGAATATATATATAAATATATGAATATAGATATAAATATATATAATAATATATAGAAATAAATGTCAAAATACTTCAAGGACCTACAATTTCATTTGTGTTGGTACTCCTTTGAATAAAAGGGATCAAAGCCCTTTTACAACTCATTATGAGTACTTGGAAAATTGTTGTGGCCCAAGAACTCATCAACTGTACAGCCAATCTGGCTATTAGCCTAAGTATCTGGGCAAGATTGGTCCTTAGACAACAGATATGTCTGACCTTGGGCCCCTTTTCAAAGCCCTTCCATCATGGAAGGAATTGGTGGAGGCTGCCTTTCAAGAACTCTGGGTCACAGCCATACCACAATGAAGCAACAGATTAGATTTTATGAGATACAGCATTGAACAGTGGAAAGTGCAATAAATTTGGCGTTAAGACTAAAAGAGCTCAAATCCCACTTTTTTCATCAGGGTGAACCTTGACCACGTCACTTAATTTCCATGAATCTGTCTCCTCATTCATAAAACGAGGGGTTACAATTTGTAATCTTTTGTTGTATCACAGATCCCTTTAGCAATATAGTGAAGCCTAGAATATGGATGGTTTTTAAATACATAAAATAAAGGAAAAAAATTATACTGGAATATAATTAGTCAGAGCCAAGATGGCAAGTAGCAAGAAGTACAATAACTCTTCCTCCCTCCCTAACTCCTGAAAGCAGATTTAGAAAATGCACCATCCAAATTCCTGATGGAGGTATCCAAGAATAATTCGCAAAGGGGCACTATTTCCAGCCCTGCCTGGCATAGAGAGGCAGACAGAGATGTCTTGTGAATGCTCTGGAAGGAGTGTGGCCCAGACGTTGATGAAGGGAACACTTAGACCAGATTCATACTGAGGCATGAAGATGTCATGTACGATGCCAGAATGGGTGTCAACCAGCCACTCTATCTTTAACTAACAAGGGTTAAAAGGGGGTAGATGAGATGAGTGCCTGATAAGCTTTTCCTTTAATTTTGTTATATCCAAATTGGAAGCATAAAGGCTTCTGTTTTTTAACTTACTTTCTAGTCTTCAGTTATTTCTTCCTGAACTAATGAGGCAGCTAGATATGTAACCTTGAGACACCAGTCAGCTGTACTTAGGAAAGAAATGGAACAAAAATTAAAATCTTGGCACAAGAGACATAAAACCTTGCCCAAGCAACAAACCCTCTGAAAATCAGAACAGACCATGATTCTATGAGACACGAAAGAGTAAAACAAAATAAAAAAAAACTAGAGAAAACGTAAGGTATCTCAGCAAAAAACAACTGAATTGAAAACAAATTAAGGAAAAAATAATTAAGACTCAGATTCCATGAAAACCATGACAAAGGAAAACAAAAAATAACCTAGACATATTTCAAGAGTCTTAAAAAGAAATGTTCAGATCTCTTAGAAGAGGGCAAAACGAAAAGAAAACAAATCTAATAACTTCTTAAAAGATACACCAAAATGCAAACTCCCAGGAATATCCTAGCCAAAATCCAGAGTTTGTGAATCAAAGAAGAAAACACTGCAACAATTCATAAGGAAACAATTCAAGTAGCTAGGAGCCAATCAGAATTACATATGACTTAGCAGCTACCACTATAAAGGAAAGGAGAGCTTGAAGTCCAATATTCCAGGAGGTAAAAAAAAAAAAAACAAATAAGATTACAGCTAAAATAATTTACCCAGGCATACAAAGAATAATCATTGGGGAGGGAGGGGTGCGGGGGGGGGGGGGAAGAGGGACTCAACTTTTAATGAAATAGGGAACTTGAAAGCATTGTAAGTGAAAAGACTATAGCTGTATGGAAACTTGTAAGTATAAACATAGGAGTTAAGAGAATTTTTTTAAAAGATGTATATGAACTAACAGTGAGAAGACTAAATAAGAATAAACTCATTAATTCAAATATGATAAGATGATACAGATTCCCTCTAAATTCTATCATTATCCCAGGGTCAGAGAAGTCTAATTGGATAAATGATCTGTGAATGATTACACCATGATGATCTTAGAAGGCAAGGGGAAGAGAAATGTGATCTGGGGAGAGAGAGAAAGGAAAAGGAAGTTTAAGGGAAATTATCATATACAATCAGGGTTGAGCAAGCAAAAGTATAAACAAAGTGAGGAAAGGACAGCTGAAACTTGAACAGCCCTCTCCTTTGAATTGGTTAAAGAAAGGAACACACACACACACACACACACACACACACAGAGGTTGGTAGATAAATATACCACTCAACAAGAGAATAGGAAGGAAAGGGTTCAAGAAAAAAAAACAGAAAATTAGAGGGAAATTAAGTTAAGGGAGAGATTGGTACTAAACAAAACAAATTCTCTCTATGAACATACAAAAATCTTTACAGCTCTCCTTAAGATAGTAAGGAATGAGAATCTAATGAGATACCAATCAACTGGGAAATGGCTAAATAACTTATGGTATATAAATGTGATAGAATACCATTATGATGTAAGACATGATGATGAGGATAGATTTAGAGAAACCTCAGAAGTTTTATGTGAACTGATACAGAATGAAATGAAAAGCATCACAAGAATGGAGATTTTATTTTTCTTTCTTTTAACTGGGGAGCAAGGGTGGAAGGGAGAGAAGGCATATTTTTGCTTGATTTAAAAATAATAACTTAATTTAAAATAGTCATCAAAATATATTGAAAACAAGATAAAGGACCCCAGGTTGATAACTTCTAGACTACTAGATGACCTTGAAGGTCCCTGCTACTTCTAAAACTATAATTTTATGAATATAAAGATAACACCTCTAAAAACAAAATTAGAGAGAAAGGCAATGAGCATTTAATGTTTACCCTAAAGAAAGAAAATAGTAAAGGAGAGTTACATGATTACACCATTAAAGCACTTACCCATAGACATTTCTTTATGAAAGGACAGCTCCAGTAAGAGTCGTAAAGATTCAAAAATGTAAATATGTTATCTTTTCTAAGTAGTTTCTTTCCCAGGGACCTAATCTCCAAGATCCAGATTTGCTCTGATCTATGTGTCCATCCATTAAATAACTGAGTTTTTCCATGTGTAGACCCTCCAGTCTCTGCCAGACTCCACAAAATGTGTCTGGGCTTCTAATCCCACTGAGCAGTTTGAGGCCATGAAAGGACTGTTTATTTCTCCCAGAGTCAGCAAAACTACTTACTCAGGACTCTATCCCTGCTTTTCAGAAAGGGGGAAGGGATTGGGAGTGCCTCTAAACAAAATCTATTTAAACCAAATGTTCATAACATAAAATTCTCATTCCTCTGGCTGATTTTCAATAATGTAAATCTATACTGGTGTCAATGTGTTCTTGCCAATTAGGTCACCTCTAATCTGGAAGAAGAGTCAGCAGCTGATTTGGGAAAATATTGTTGCAAGAAATAAAGATAAACTGATTGGAAAGCTGGGCCTGTATTGTCTTTGCCCAGCTGCTCCAACAGCCTTGCAGAATCTAAATCCTCAGGGAGCCAACAATGAAGGAAAAAAAAAAGGCATACTCCTCTTGAAAGATTTAAGATAGTACTGTTCATCTGGAGTTGGAATGGTTGAGTTTGATTTCCACAGAACTTAATGAATTCTGTGATCTATTAGGGTTAATGAATTCCAGCTTAATTTCCAGCTTTCTCTCTAGCCAACATTGATTCCTTTTCTAAAATCTCATGACAACGTGTACCTCTTATGGAATTTATACAATACTATTTTGTATTATTAGTACTGGTATGTCCACGCTATCTCCTTTACTAGAGGCAGAGTGACATTGAGGCCTGAGTGCTGGGCTTGGAAGCTGGAACACCTGTGTTCAAATTCTGATTCTACATCTGCATTTAAATCACCAAACACAGAATTCTTCTGAACCAGGTGCAGAAAATCATATAATTGTAATCATGCTAGGTATTTAATAAGTGTTTACATTACAGAAATACATGGGGCCTAAGAACATTCCAACTTTTTTTTTCCTTTTCTCAAGTGTCTATCTGCAGATTTCTGTGTTAAAGTGGGTTAGCCTATCAGGTTGTGAATACCAGCCTTGTTCTTAAATCTTCACACTCAATACAAGTTTGATTCTCCTGCATCTAGCATCTATGGCACATGCCTACTGTTTAGCCAACGACAATAGAAACACTAGTTCTACTTGCTAGAAACTTTCGACTTGACTGCGGTCCTTCTAGCATGTGTCAGAAACCAACCTAAAAATATATGATGTTTACAAATCTAAGACACATTTCCACTAATCATTTTCTGAGTTATACAAATCCATCACTATTTTACAAGGGCCAAAATCCCAGCTCTTCTCAAAAATGTATTTACTGATTTGCATCTCAATAATATGCCCTTTACTTTTATTTTATCGGAATGTATTAATCTTTTGTAAAATTGTTATTTTAGTCAATAATACAAGGTACTGTTTTCTGTACAAGGACCTATGTCATGTACGTTCACGGCATCCCACGCCAAAGGCGTCAATTTCTATAGGCTGCTGACTTAGAAAACCACAAATTAATGTTACCTAGGTTGTATTGTATTTTTACTAATTTTGTTAAACATTTCCCAATTACATTTTAATCTAGATCACACTTTACTCGGGAGCTTTGCAGGACCATTGGAGTTTGACACCTCTGCCCTAAGCTACTTTCAAAAGCTGTCAAGTCACGAACATGACTGCCTTCACTGACAAAATGAAGCTCTTCATCCAGCAGTTCCATATAAAAATGGTATTACAGACCCACTCCTTTTTTCTAATTTTAATAGTAGACATACACCCCCCAGCATAATAAGCTAGAGATTGGTAATATCCAACAATAGCTGTATGGTGAGCTCCAAAAAGATTGGAACTCTCCTAGTCATATCATGGAGTAAGACTTTCTTGTTGAGTCATTTCAGTCATGTCCTATCTTCCCCACCCCTTTGGGGGAATTTTCTTGGCAAAGATCCTGGAGAAGTATACCATTTCCTTCTCTTGCTCTTTTTACAGATGAGGAAACTGAGGCAAACAGGATGGAATGACTTGTAAATTTCCACAGCAAGAAATGACCCCAGACACAAGCCACCATAGGAATTCTGGCTTCAGTAAACCCATTAAATATACATAGAGAGATTACAGGAAGTGACACAATATTTTTAACTTCTTTTAAATACCATTCATTATTTAACTAAGAAAACAGCACAGTGACTTGTACTTGTCACCCATTAAATCGTTGTTAGGCCTTTGCAGAAAGCTTGGGCAACCAATATATCCCAAGTCTGATTTGGACACTTTTAAGTATTTCTGATCTCCATAAATACCAGAAAGCCTAGAAAAATTTGAATTACTTCATCTCTCAAGGGTGATTTTAGCCCATCAACTAAGAAACAGTTGAGAATTCAGCTGCTTTTCTTATGTAAGCATTGAGTTCTGAGGAAATTTTAAAAATACAAAAATTCTGTATTTAGAGCAAAATGGCAGAGCAACTTCAGTCTTGAATTATGAGGCTCACTTCATAGAACTCTGGGAAAAATAAAAAATCAATAAATTCTCTATTAAATTACCCATATTACTCAAGATTTAAAGGTTTTCTGCTTGAATTTATGCCCTCCTATTTTTTTTTGGCTTTGCAACCTTATTGTAAGCTCCTTGAAAACAGAGAACATTTCTGAATCTTTCCATCCCAGGGTCTAGCATAGGGTCCACGGTAACATACCATAAGGAAATTAATGAGTGAGCATCTACTGAGCTCCTTCTCTTTGTTTTAGCATGATATTGATGGAGAAGAATATTCCTGCACATGGTACGTATTAATAACTTTTTTGAGTAATTGAGTTAAATAATCCAGTACTTAACTATGTAATCCAAAGGATACCAACTATAAGAGATCAAAGGAAGGGATATTCAGTGAGGGATGAAGGAGTAAGAGTAGAAGGTGATGTACAACCAGAGGAAACACAAGAGTGATAGAAAAAAATATTCCAAATAAACAGAAAGTATGAATAACTACATTCAATAAACATATTTAGTGCCTAAGCTGCTCAGGGCACTGAGTTAAAATATGGTTATGCAAATGAAATAAGACCCCACCTACTCTCAAGGAATTTACAATATGATCTTGGAGGAAGCAGTAGAAAGAGGAATTGGGGAAAGAGGGATGAGAGGGAATTGGGAGGGGGGAGAAATCTAAATAACTAGAATATAAATTAAAGATGAAATTTACATAGGAGATGTTGAATAGAGATCCAAGAAAAGAGATATCACTTCTATCTTGGGAGTGGTAGAAATCAGGCAGGTATCACAAAGGAGAGTCAGGTGAGAGAGTCTTCAAAAGAAAGAAGGATTTCAGTAGGTGAAAATAAAGGAGGAAGTCCATTCTAGACATGTAGAACAGCATCTGCAAATGTATGGAGCTGAGAACACAGACACAGAATTAAAGATTCTCTGATTAGCCATAAACATGCTGTCTCTTCTTCCATTTGGGAATGCAACATCTCTCTTTCTTAGAGGTGAACTAGAAGGTTAATGGATGATGCCTTCCAGTTTGTCAGGCCAAGCTTGACCTTGTACTCTCCTGGCCTAAACCTGAAGAATGCAGGGTCAGCCTCATCCAGATTAGGCTTCAGAGGAGGCCTTGAGTGAAGGCTCCTGTACCACAGAGTGTAGTCCATTCATCCAGCTATCAAAGTATTTGCTAACCACCCACTGTTGCCCAAGCACTGGGGATACTTATGATGTTAAGGATATCTATACTATGCTTCATGTAATGCCATAATGCCAGTTCAAAAGACTTCTGTCGAACTACAAAACAATTTGTGTATAAACATAGTATAGGAATGTTGGTACTTAGAGAAAACTGTCTCTTTAGTAAGAAAAAAAAATAAAAGACAGGACCAAAGATGTCCTTGATTCTTGGCTAAGCAGACAAAGCCTTCAGTCTTGTAAGATGGTGAACCTCTCCAGTCTGTACCCCCTGTTACACTGAGATAAAAGGCCACTCAATATCATCTGTGCATGATGGAGGACTGCCTCATCCACAAACACCCTATGTGTTCAAACCGAGGCAAACTTAAGCTAAAGCAGGCACCCAGCTCCCCAGACAATGAAGTCATTCGCTCAGATTTACTACGAAACCCTGACTGATGGTTCTCTCCTCCATCCCCTCTTTTTCCTGTCTCCAATCTTAATTGTTGTGCCTTTCTACAGCCAGTCAACAGAGCATGACAAAAACAACCAGCTTACATCATCACTGTCAGTATTCACAAGGGATGGCAGCAAGGAGATGCAGGGGATAGAAAGCAGGGCCTGGAGTCAGACATGAGTTCAAATCCTGACTCAGACAATTACTTCTTACTGTGTGATTCCGGGTAATTCTCAGTCTCTCAGATTCCTTATCTAATTATACCACTTATCTCACAGGGCTGTAGTGAGGATCAAATGAGTTAATTAACATGTATAAAGCATTTTGCAAACATTAAAACACCATGAAAAATGCTCACTAGTAAAGGTATATTTATAATCATTATTATATGGGCTGCCAAGGTGTTTATCAATCATGCTACCCCCTTAATGCTGGTGCCTTCCCTTGACTGATTATCTCCAATTTATCCTGCATATAGCTTGTTTGGACATAGTTGTTGCATAATAATAGCTAACATTTATATAATGCCTACTATGTGCTGGGCACACATTTCTTTCTTACAACAACCCAGGGAGGTAGGTTCTATTAAATTCCCCATTTTCCAGATGTGAAAACTGAGGCAAACAGAGGTTGAGATCAAACAGAATTCAGATCTTCCTGACTTCAGGCCCAGCACTCCATTCACTGTGTCACACAGTATGCATATTGTCTCACTCATTAGATTGTAAGCTCCTTGAAGGCAGGGGCTCTTTTACCTTTCTTTGTATCCCTAGCACAGCACCATGAATGAAATAAATATTTAATCAAAGTTTACTGACTGCTGACAAACTGCCCATAACAATAAATCTGGCAATATCCAACTTTAGAAGCCATGTCAGTCCCACCCAGGCAATTTACTCAGCATAATACATAAAGACAGCCAGGTTTCCAAAGAATTCCATCTGACCTCATTGGTGGGAGAGCTTTTGGTTGGATGATTATAGTTCATCTTTCCTTGGGTTGATACATAAGCACAGCTAGTAATTTTCTTCCAAGACTGCCTGAAAACATTCTAACCTCTTCCCCAAACTTTTCTCCTTCCCTCCCCCACAAACTCCACTGCTTTTCAGAAGGGTCTTCCACTTTTCATTTAAAACATCTTCCAAATTGATCTTCAAATATTCTCAAAGGCCTGGAACTTTTATTTAATTAAAGATAGAATGAATGCATCTAAAGTTTCAATTTAATCAGATAGAAGAAAATAATGATATCACCTCTATAATGTTGTTGGAATGCTTTCTCTTTTTAAACACTTTTTTTAAAATTTCAATCAACTCTTTAGTGGCAAATTGAAAATCTCACATCCACTCAACTACTATTAAAAATACTAGTGAAACAACACTATAAGTTAATTATATACAGAAGTTCAATTAATCTTTCTTGAAAAAGCAACTGTATTCATGGCACCATAATATTAGGAATTTCAAGGCCTTATGGGAAGATAAAGTTGGGGAGAGAAGAGAGAATCATATACAATCACTTCTACTTTATTTGCGGAATGAGAAAGACCCTTCTCATATTTGGAGAATTTAAAATGAATGAACATAAAAGATATAAATAAAATTTAAGATTAACTATAGTATATCAGAGAGGAAAGAAGTAGAATACAGATGACTTGACTTAAAATCATGCAAACAGGAAAATTTGGCTTCCGATTCTTCCCTGATACATGCTGTGTGCATGACCACAAGTCAAAGAGCAATCATATCATAATTTTCAATATGCCAATCCAAATAATAACATATTCTATGCTTGTTTTTGAGGTCTGACTGTGTCTGCGGTCACATTCCTGTGATTGGATAATTTCTGATAGTAACAGCATACTTTTTAGACTCCCCAACTGGTCTGGTCTGCTGTGCCCACACTAACGGTTTATTTAATGAACAAACAAATATCATGTCAATTTGTCCATGTTGAGAACAAATAAAAATGACAGAGAACCATTTCTCTTTCACAGATAAAAGAAAAGAGGCTATCATTTTAAATGAGTTGCCCAGGGTAACTTGTCAGAACTAGGATTAGAACCCAAATGTCTTTAATTACAAGTCGCAATTTCATTTTCTAACATTCCTTAAGGAGAACTAACAACCCATATTTTTTTTAATTTAATAAATCAAGTATTAGATTTCAGCACCAGAATTTATCTTATATAAATGAACAAATATTTTTATGCATATCATATGTGTGTGCGTATGTCTATCTTTTCCTTGCATCTACCCTCTTAAAGATTAATTACAGTAAATGCATTTTAAAATAAGCCTTCTTCCTCCTTCTCTCAAACCACCTTATATAAATTTAATCATCCTGCATGGAGAACTGTTTCTATCAGGATAACATAAGCTACCTCCTGCAAAATCTTGATGCTACTTCATTAGTGTTTGGCATTCTACAGCACAAAGACCTTTAACAGCTTCCACCTTCTGTAGCAGGTATGGCTCTGACACCAGCTCACTTCAGTCTAAGTCAGTTACCTACAAAGAACCAGCATAACAAATACTAGGCCTAGGGGTGAGGAGGAATAGAACTGTAAGAAGCAAGAAACTGTCAAAGAACAGAGTATCATCCCAATTTCCTTTTTAGTCTATATTCCCTCATGGGACTAACTTGCTTTCTGTTACATTTTACAAAGTTAATTTTAAAAGCTGTTTTTTTATTCATTTTAAATAATTAATGCATACAATAACCTAACATATTTGGAAACAAAATAAGCATTGCAACAAACGCCTATTCTCACATAGGGTCATTACTTTTCAACACAGTACAATAATTATCAATGGAAACTTTTTTTTGATAAAGTATTCAGGATATCTATATAGCTAATTGTTAGAATTATTATTTAATCAGAAAATAACCAAGCAAATGAATTAAATTCTAAGGTAGTATGTAATGTTTAATTTTAATGGACCCCTTATCTATCTTGAAAATTTAACAATAAATAACATATCACAATCACTAACAGATAATCATATAACAATCCCAAGACTGGATTTTCCAAATACACTAAATAAAGCAATTAGCTTTTGTGGTGGTGTGTTGTTTTTTTGTTTTTTCTACTGCCTATATCAGCTCATTTTCTACAACTTTTATGAAGTTATAGAGAATACACAAAATTCTTGAACACTAAGAGTTGATGTGATTTACAGCCAGTATATGTTCAGAGATGACAAAGCCAAATCTTCACAGTTCTGATATCTCAATCAGGGTGGACCATTTAATGCCATTCGATGACCAAGAACCTGCATCAATGTAACAAAAGTTACTCTAAAATCCCTATAACAACACATAGGAAGGAGTTTTAGAAATGAAAATTGCTTAGCCTTTTAAAAATGGTTAAAATAGGGGCAGCTAGGTGGCGCAGTGAATAGAGCACCGGCCCTGGAGTCAGGAGTATCTGAGTTCAAATCCGCCCTCAGACACTTAACACAAAAAAACTAGCCGTGTGACCTTGGGCAAGTCACTTAACCCCAACTGCCCTCCAAAAAGCAAAAAAAAAAAAAAATGGTTAAAATACTTTAAGTGTTTAAAAGGGGCAAGGAAATATTTAAATCATTAAAACTACATGAGAGAATCATATTATACAACTACAAATAAATCGTTTGAATTACAAACAGCATTAATTCAATAACTTTCCTTCTGTCACACAATGTGGATACATCAATAGCATCATTATCAAACACAAAGGACAGTGATGATGGATATCATAAATAAAGACAGAGCAAGTACTAATATTGGATAAAATGAAAAAACAATTAACACGATCGTTAGGCCAGGCCCTGTCTGCAGTTTTCTGGATAAGGATGGGTAACTCAGCTTAAGCAAGACCCTGTGCTCTGATCACTTTTCTCATTAGCCCAGCTCATACTGACTGAAGCTATTTCCCTGCAATGAATTCAAGAATAAGAGTTTTAAATACATGTGAAATTCAGAAATATTTGTACTAAAAGGTACCTCCGACTAGCAAAGACTCAAAAGATCTCAATTCATCCTAATTATGAAACTGATGATAAAGACCCTAACTGGAAAAAAAAAGTGCTAATTGCTCTTTCCTAAAATGAACACTGCCCCTTATTAACCCAATTTTCATTAGGCATAAATACTTTGAGGCACCTTTTACACAAAGATCAAGGTGATTTACAACCTTTTAATCATGAGAAGAACAGCAGTGAAACCTGAGTAAACAGCAAATTTGAGTCAAATCTCCCTTTCAGAAGATGAAACAGAGACACTATGTTTGAATACAGAAAGTCATCAGAAGCACTGGAAAAACCCAAAATGAAAAACAGGCCTTCTAATTGCCCAGAGCCAGAATGCTACCGTCTCAATCAGTACTACTCAAGTTTTTCTGGGGGGGGAAAAAAAAGCCACAGAAAGTTAAAGAATAACAGTTCAAGAGAAGCTCTTTCTCTACACTAGAGTCGTCCTTCCAGTAGATTTCTTTTTCCTTCTATTTGCTATTTTTGTCCTAAGTTTAACCTGACACTATTTGATCTCTGATTTGCCCTCTACATTTTTCATTCCCATACCCCAACAAAACAATTTAGATATCTGGAGCCCAGAGTTCTAAGAAGACAGTATAGGCATCTTTCTTATTTAGGGTGACAGAGCACATTGGCGTGTTGCATTACTCTGCATAGAGAGAAAAGTGTAAGGGTAAAACATGGTGACGTGGACAAAGCCTGAGCTGGCAAGTTAGGAGTCCAAGTGCCTCTTCTTGGTTGCATGCCATCAACCCAAACAGTGGTAGGACTGAAACATAAACTTGGCCCCAGATGCCCTCACATTTCAATGGTATCCCTCAAATCTGAATAGCCAATTTTCATTAGTAGGCATGAGCAAGACTTCCTTTCTTCCCTCTCAAAGGGGTTAGAGTCAATGACCTCTAAGATTTCTTCCAACTATGAATATCTATGGTTCTATGGTTCTAAAGCATACTACATCACATTTCAAAGCTTACAGACGAACTTGGTTTGAAAGAAATGCCTGAAATTCATTTCTATTTCTGTTTTAATCATTCTAAACACCTACCCAGATCTTATGAGACACAGTGAAGATGTCTGGACCATGCATGATGACCCATGACATAGGAGACAGACATGTTTCAAATGCATTGTCTGAATGAAATAAGTCTGTCCCCTCCTATTCCCTTCCTGAAAAGTTTGGAGGGAGCAAGAAAGATGGTAGTGGAACCTGACCCACTGAAAGTCAGCTTGGAAGACTCTGCCTGGAAAAACACTTTGTAAAATGGTGCCAGAAACTCATTCTTTTTTTATATCATGCTTATAAAAAATTCTGAAAAATATGATCATTGGTTAATAATATTCATAATAACAAACATTTACATAGTAAGTTAAAATTTGTAAAGCACTTTACATACATTATTCCATTTGCTCTTTGAAGACAACCCTATAAAGTGATACAGTTGTTATCAATGACATTTTACAGGTGAGTAAGCTGAGGCAGAGAAAAAATTAGTGTTTTTCCCTGGGTCCCGCAACTAGTAATAGTCTGGCATAGGACTGGAAACAAAGGCTTAAATGACTTCTAATCCAGGATGATTTACCCTGTTAGCCTGTTTAGACTATTTTTCATTCTAATAGAGAATATACAAAAGAATTGGAGACAATAGGAAAAATACTAAATCTTTCATTAAATGACAAAACTTTAATTAAGTACAATATAAAACTATTCCATCAGTCAGCAACACAGCACTGAAATTAGGAATTAAGGGACTCTACAATGGAATTCATGTAAAAGAACAGGGGGTACAGTGGATAATGTACACTTTAAAATTATTTTTATCTTTCCCATAATAATATAGAAATATAGAACATTATATTTGTAAGGGAACACCTAAGCCAACTCCTTTATTTTACAGATAATAGATGTCTAAAGTACTGTAGAAAGTGGCTTGAGGGGTCAAAAAAGGAAAAAGGAGGCAGAGTTTATAAATCTATATAACTACTTAGCTTGCATCTAATAATGCTAAATACTAAAGTTATAAATACTACCTTTCAAAATTATGCCCTGGGAGGAAACGGAACACAATGGACCTTTTACAGGTTATATTAATGTGCACTTTTCTTATATTCCAGTAGTTTGTCAAACTATTAATATGATACTCCCTCTCTCTCTCTCTCTCTCTCTCTCTCTCTCTCTATATATATATATATATATATATAGAGAGAGAGAGAGAGAGAGAGAGAGGGAGAGACATATCTACATATATATGTGTGTGTGTACATAGATATGTAGAGATAGAGATATAGACAGAGATAGAGATATACACACACAGACACAGACACACACATATATGGATAAAATATCCATTTTTCTTATCATTGGCTACTTTTACAAGCTACTTAATAGAAATGATAATTTTTTTTTCCTGGATGCTGAACCATAATTTCATTTTCTCAATAAATCATTACCAGTTGTGAGGCTTTTAACATGTTCTAAATACATTCATCATCTTTGGAAAGCCCTCATCTCTGAAATTCCTTCTTTTCTGGGTATTCTAACACAATGTAATTTAATCACCTATCACAACTAAATTAAAAAATCTGGATGACTCTGTGGAATTCATCAAGTCACATGACCTGACCACACATCTGGAATTAGGAAGAACTGAGTTCAAACATGACCTCCTGTGATTGAGAAAGTCACTTAACTCCTCTTTGCCTCAGTTTCTTCATTTGTAAAATGGGGGGGGAGGGTAATAACAGCACCTGTCTCCCAGGGTTGTTGTGAGGACCAAATGAGATAATAGTTGTGATTTAGCACAGTGCCTAGCACAGAGTAAGCTCTTCACAAATGTAAGTTATAATTATTATATAGAAGAGGGGAGGTGGGAAGGAGAGAAGAGAATAACATTAGGGAAAAGGTATATATATGTACATATATGTATATACCTACATGCATACACATATTTATGTTTATGTGTATATACACACATATATAGATACATAGATATGTGTACATATGGAACTTTCTATATATGTCTATATGCATGTATATAATATATAGATAGATATGTATATGGGGGGATATGATAGAACATAGAACATTATGTCTGGAAGTTAACATTCAACCTAACTTTATTTACAAACATTTACATATATATGTATATGTCTACACAGGTAAAGAGACAATTAAAAAGGTGCTAATATACACAATACACAATTGGTTGCATTGAATAGAATTTGAATGTGTTGTAAATTTGAGATTCTGTAAAGTGGTTTATTTTTCTTCAAACTAGTTTATTTAAAATTCTGCATCTGAAATTCTGAAGATATTTACCTGTAAATCTTTTTTAGGTTTAACACAGATGCATTTTCACATAGAAACTCGATTTAGATTCATGGGAGACATGAGAGGTTCTGAAACCTAACTGGAAACTGCCACATACAATTGCCAAGGGGGAAGGGGAGGTGTGAGGGAGGGGTATTTTAACCCAAGGAGCTCTCAGAGGAATCCTAGAGTCCCTGGGGGCAAACAAAGCTGGCACTGTGGGTCAGGGATGTAGAGGTATGAACAGTTTCGTTCATTCATGTCTTCAGGAACTTTTGCAAATGGAACAAAAAGTGACTGCAACATGTGTTAGCCCAGATACTATCTACTACCCACTAAAGCCAACCCTGAAACTGTAATTTCCTTCCCCGTGTTTAAAGACTGCTTCAGCAAACAGGAGCCCTTATTAACTTCCATAAAAGAGTGGGTCAGAAAGTAGTACCAGATTTGAAAAAAAAAATCAGGGCAGCTGAGAAGTATTTTAAAATGAGATCTAATTTCAGAAATGGATCAGAGTTGAAAGTTGGAGTTCGAAGGAGCTGCGGAAAAGGCAGGGAACTCCGCCGACGTCTCATAGCCAACAAATGGCACAGGGACGTGTTTTGACAAACATGTGTTGGGCGCTTCCCTTTAAACTAGATGAAAGCAAAAAGTTTTGTTTTACAGGCACTGGACTAGACTCTTCGCTTGTAATCCAGCTCCTGTGAACAAGGATAGTAGTAGGGGGGCCGGGGAGGGAAAGGGAGAAAATTAGAGGGAAAAGGAGAAGCGTAAAGAGGGGAGAGAAAGAGGGGGGGGGGAGGGAGAAGGGGAGGGAGGAAAAAGGGGACAGAAAGAAGGCAAGCTACAATCCAAGCCTTGAAGAAGGAAATAAAATAAAGGTCAAAGGGAGGAAGGAGGGGTAGGGAGTCTCCACTCCAGCCAGCCGGGTCCCCCAGGAGCTAAACCGCGGCGGCTAGGTGGTGGGAAGCGAGGCAGCCTAACAGAAAACAAGCCCTGTGGTGAGGGTTGTTCTTGGCAAGAGGTAAGTGTTACAGGCTGCTTCCTGGGGCTCCGGGAGGAATGGGGCGCCGGGAGGAACGTGTCACCATCAATCAGCCCATTGATCTGCAAGTTTAAGTCCTCTGGGCAAGGCGAGTCTCCGACACTAAGGGGAGAAAGGGGGTTTTGCTGCACGTTAGCCCTGTACCAAAAAAGAAAGCAGAAAGGAGCCAGAGGAGAAAGTAACCAAAGAGGCATGTGAGTCCTGGATACAGAAGACTGAATGAAAGCCTCCAGCTCTGGTTCAGATGGAACCCTCCAGGCTAAGCTAGGCATCACTTGGGTATTTCACTTACAGCTGTGAGATCTGGAGTCCGTCAGGTTTCCCAAACTGCAGACATCACCTGGGTGGTGAAATCCATCCCACCCACCTCCAGAAGAGTGGTCCCTTCTAAACAGACCTGCAGCAGTAGCCAGGGAGACCCTGAGTCTGGGGTGGTCGGAGAGGCGTGTGTCTGATTTCCCCCTCCCTGGAAAGGTGGGGAGCACTCACCTGTGGGGATAATGGACGGCTTCTGGTCTTCCGCAGCGGCGCAAGGCTTCACGAGGTGTAAGGAGAGGGCCAAGAGGAGGATGGGGGGCTTGAGCCTGTCTCTCGCCATCTTCGCCCCTCCAGAGAGAGAGGTCCAGCTCGGGTCTGCAAGGAGCAGCCGGAGCAGCCCGGGAGCTCTCCTACGCCCCCCTACTCCCCTACTCTGCTGTACTTCTCGCGAGACAAGGTCCCCCCCACTCCACCCCACCCCACCCCCAAGTCCACCCGCTGGCCCTTCTGACAGCTGCTGGAGTCCAGCTGTTCAGCCTCTGGGTGGGGTGCGAGAGGCGGGTTGCAAGCGTTGCCCACCCCTCGGTTCAGGAACCCGGGGGGGCAAATGGGGTAGTAAAGGATATGGGTACCAGGCGGATAGATAGAGACCGATGACTCAGTCCTGTCCGTAAAAGGTAGAAATATCTCCCCAACCCTAGCTTGGTGCAACAGGCAAAGGCTAACTTCCAACCTCCTAGTTCCCCGCGGGAGGGTAATTTATAACTTTCCCAGGCGGGGGTGGGAGGGGTCAGAGCCTGGGCTGTCCTTCCCCTCCTCCTCCCCGTCCCATTCCACCTCCTCCCTCCCGGCTATTGGCCGCGGGATTGACACTGAAGTGTCTGTGTAAGTTTCTGCGGGTGCGCGCCTGGGCGGTCGATTGGGTGGGTGGGTGTGGGGCATCTGTCTGTCTCCCTCCCATTCACTTTCCATTCCCCGTGTCTGGGTTGTATTTGCTCAGTGTGGACATTATTTAAAGAGCTGGCGGCAGCTACGTGTTGCAGAGCACGCAGATCTGCCTGGAGTCAGGGAAGCAATTCTGAATGCCTGGGGAGAGTGAATAAAGGGGGGAGGAGGGAAGAAGGAGGGCTAGTAGGGACTGGCTTCTATCTGGCTTGGTGTGAGCGGGTCAGATGGGAACTTTTAGTTTTCTTGACTTCAGGAGGCCCATAGTGGATCAGAATCAGAGGATCTGAAAGGGTAATTTTTTTTTTTAATAACCCAACTCCCTCCTTTTAAAAAGAAAGACCCAGAGAGGTGAAGTGACCTGCCCAAGGCAAAGTCAGCATCTGAACTCAGAATCTCTCAATTCCTAATTCAGGCCTTTTTTGCTCATTGTCCGACAAGTTTCCATTCCTGTCCCCAACCCTACCAACCTTGACTGAATTGGGACCCAGATAATTTCCAAGCTTTGAGGGAAAACAAACAAACAAACAAAAAACCTGTTCTCATCAATCCAGGGGGCAAAGTTTCATCACCCTATAAAAGAAAATATTTGACTTGTATTAAAATCCGTTTAAAATGAAAGTTTTATTGTTTCATGAACATTTCTTTTTCTCCACTTTCTACCCTCAGTAAGGAAACTTACAAATCCAGAAGACTTGGAACACTGTGGAATCTCTTAAACTTTTTCAGTTCTTTGTGGAAAATTTCTCCGAAAGGGAAAAAAAAAAATCACCTGGAGCCATCCTTCCTTTCTGTTGTGCCTCTTGTTATATTCCATGTTTAAATAAAGCTGGAACTGCCTGCCATTTAGCTTATTCTAGCCTACTTTCTCTTGTAGTCCAAGGTACATTTTATAAGCATGGGCACATGCCAATGGAATGATCTATAAGGGTAAAAGAGGGAAGTTTTCCAAGAGAAGAGCAAGTTATATAAATCCGTCCATGAAATTAGTTGGAAACACATATAGTGCTTAGAAAAAGACAATCTAGTTATTTTCACATCTTAGTAAAAGAAAAAATCAACAGAGCCTAAAATAAAGGTATTAAATTGAAATGATTAATCTCCAAGAAACTGACAAGGGAGAGAAAAAGAGCACATAAGAAAATATCCCTTTATTGATATGATCATTAACTGTTGATGCCTCTGTTTGGTTCAGGTATCATCAAAGGGATAAGGAAAATCCAAAGAAGATTCAGAGAAATACAAAAGAGAAAGGAACTTGGGGTCTATGGAATGAACACACACACATACACACAGCCTATGAAGAAAAAAGAAAGAAATTATGGTCCTTTAGTCTGGAGATGGAAAAGCTGAAGTAAGGATGTCTCAGCTAGACAGTCAGCAGAGTTACTTGACCCTGCTCAGAAGTTTGGCTCTTGCTGACTTTTCATGCCTCAACTTCTGGACTCTTTCCTTGTTTCATCTTGTCTTAGTGACCTCCCTGGACTTCAAGTCGCAACACCTGACTTTGGCTTCTGGTCCTCCAATTATATCATTTTCAGTTTGGCCATAACCAAATCATTACCTCATTTGAAAAACGGGTACTTTTTTTTTCAATACCTTTTTTACAACTTAGTTGTGAAGACTTTCTTCTTTATAAATGCAAACTACCATCCTTAGCCTTCCTCTGCTTAGACCCGTAGGATCTGCTAAGTAGGTTGGTGTAACATACAAACAGCTCTGGGTTTGGAATCTGAGGATGTGGGGTTTTAATCTAATATTGACTCTATTGTTTTATGGTAAGTGTGATTTGGAGCAAGACACTTTAAGTCTCTGGGACTCATCTAAAAAATGAGGTGATAGATCCATGTAGATCCAGACCAGACCATCTCTTACCAAGCTCCAAACCAGGTATGTTTAATTGGGGTCCGTGAAAAGTTATGTTTTTCATATTTTAAATAATATTTTATTTTCCCCCAGGTACATGTAAAGTCATCTGTAACATTTTTGAGGGTTATTTGAAATTTATAAATATTTTGATAAATGTATTTCAGTTTCCTTGGTTCCCTTTGTGATCCTATGCATTTTATTTTATGCATTTAAATACATCATTCTGAGAATAAGCTTCTGAAAATAATTCCATAAGCTTCATCTGATGACCAAAGACATCCAAGAGGCAAAGCTTACAAGCCCTGTATCTAAATCCTATGCTCCCATGACCTCTCCTGGGAGCTAGATTTCTGGTCAGCCTGGACTCAGTGCCACGTATATCCCGCAGTATAATAGTCACAGCTGCTTGTTCTGTTGTTTTAAAAATCCCAATCCTTTGGAGAATTCCAAATTATCACTTTTATTTGTTTTTGTTTTTTCTTTTTTATTCAGTGCTGTGTTAACATAACAACCGCAATGTCAGGAATGTTCTAATCATCTTATTCTTTAGAGTTTTCTAAAGAGCTAGTCAGCTTTCTCAAAAAGGCTTCATTCAACCTCCATTTAAAAGGAAACTCTTCCCTTGGAGAGCTCTCTACCTGTGACTGCCTATTGTATATTCTGTCTTTATGACGTTTTTTCATATATCCTATTCTCTTCTCCCACATTCCTTCCACTCTGAGTTCAGGCCCTTATCACTCTCATCAGACTTGAACTATTGCAATAACCTGCTGCTGGGCCTCCCTGCTTTCCACTCAGGTATTAAGTTGATTTTCCTAAAGCACAAGTTTGACAATGTCACACCCTCTGTCTCCCATAGTAGACCTTTAACAAATGTTTGGTGAATAAATACATAATGCTTTATACTGGTATAACACAGTGTAACTTTTGATCTTCACGGCCAGGCGAGGCAGACAGGACTTAATTCTTTTTCTCACTTTACAGATGAGCAAACTTGCCCAGGGTCACATCTCCAATAAAAGGAGCAGTAATAGATGGAACTCAGGCCTTCTAGTTCATGATCTAGAATGCTTTTCCAACTCCATGCCTTCCTCTTTCTCCAGTATTTCAGAAGAGGATGGATGCTTTTGAATGAAATGTTTAAACAACTTTTCACAGAAGAGATTTGATTCTATCTGGACCTTGAAGTAAAATCTGATTGTGATAAAGGAAAAGGGAAACCATGAAAACTGGGAGAATGGGAGTCACAGAGTTAGAAAAATTCAAGGTGTATTTTAAGGAATATTGAGCAACAGAGTAGATCTTTCATGTAAGATTTTGAGTAGATAAAATTGGAAAGAAAAATTGGGGCCAGGCTCTGTAGAGGCTTGAGGTTGAAGAGTTTGGATTTCGTCCTGTAGGCAATGTGGAACTATTAAAAATTTTGAGCAAGGAAGTGACAGGATCAAAAGAGTCCTTCAGGAAGATTTATCTCTCAGTGGTGTGTAGGCTGGATTGAGGTTAGTGCAATAGTTCAGGCATGAGGTAATAGGGTCTGATTAGGGTATTTGCAGAAGAGACAGATGGAAAATACATTTGGAAAGGGGAATCAAGCTGAATGAGAGAGATGGATGGTGAATGGGTAAGGGAAGTGTTGTAGATGACTTGGAGGTATGGGTTCTAGGTGATTAGAAGATTGGTCATACCACTGACAGCAGTAGGGAAACACTAAAACTCTGAGAAGTGAAAGGGATAAAAGTTCTGTTAAGTTAAATGTACCAAAAGGACATTGAGATCAAGTCAATGAACATTGACTCTTTCCAAGCAGTGTGCTAAGCCCTAGAAATATAGAGAAAGCCCAAAAGAACCACAACAAAACCCAAACTCCCTCTCTCAAGAAGCTCAAAGTCTAATGGGAGAGATGGCACGCTATGTACAAATTAGAAGTATGTACATAGAATGTATATGCATGTATATATAAATATATATAAACAAGATATATCCAGGATAAATTGGGAATGGTCTCAGGGGGAAAAAGGCATTAACATTAAGGAGGACTGGGGAAATGGAACTTGAACAAAGTGAGACTAACTGAAATCTGCAGGAAGCCAGGAGACAGAGATGAGGAGAGAGAAAATGTCAGTCACAGAGGAGAGGAGACAAAGAATCCTGGAATTAGGCAATACCATGTCTTGTCTGAAGAACATTAAGGAGGCCAGGGCCACAGGATTGAAGGGTAATTGGAGGAGAGAAAGGAGTAAAAAGACCTGGAAAGGTAGGAAAAGATCAGGTCATAAAGGACTTTGAAAGCTAAATAGGATTTTATATTTGATTCTGGAGTTAATAGGGAGTCACTGGAGTTTATCTCTTTTATTGCATACATAGCACTGGGATTGATGATTGCTATAATAATGATAATTACTAATATCTATGTAGCTGACAACATTCTTTATATGCCTGATTTCATCTGATCTTCCCAATAACCCTGTGAGGTAAGCATTGTTGGTCTATCTATTAAGTACAGTAGGTAGATGAGATGCAACTGTAATTATGCAAATATAAGCATTATTGCCACAGCTTTCATAGCATTTACCATACAATGCCTAATACAGTAGGTGTTTTTTTTCCTCATGTGTATCCCATCTGATCTTTTCATCTATGCATAAATTCATAAAACAATACTAATGACATTGTCTTTGCACGTGAGGATTCTGTTGGATGACCTCTGAGTTCCTTTTTCAGTTAAGGGTGTGCGGAAGTCAGCTAGAATCATTAGTGGATTGTAAAATTTTGGTGTGACTATTTATACCTCTGAAATCAGCAAGGGCTCTGAATCTGGGTTGAGTTATTGTTTTGTTGATTGCCTGGACTTGATAAAATCATAGAGAGGATGTTAATAATGCAAAATAAACTAAAAAATGTATCCTTCAAACAGAGTATTAAACATTTGCCAGTACACCTCTGTTTTCAGTCCTTCCTGCCATTCTGTTCTTGACATAAAACAATTTTTTTAATTAAAAAAAAACAACCTTCCATGGCTCTTCATTCTTAATCTGACTTATCTATTTAGAGATCTCTGGATGAGTCTTCTCTCTGCTTCTAGGAGGAGATTAAACATGTAGCCTCTGAGCTGCCATTTTTATGGGACATGTGTGTATGGAGGAAACCACTGGCCCAGCTGATTTCAATTAAATCCTTCAAGTTAAAGCTAGGTTGATGATTGAGCAAACTGTCTTTTTTAAAGTACAAACAGTTTTAATAAAAAGGAAGGATGTTTAAACAAAGTTAATTATTTGACAAAAACAAAAAAAGATTTTATAATCTTTAAGAAAAAGATCTCATTTTCTCAGGTGATAGGGACTATCTCTTAAGAATAGTATTTCTTCTGATTTCCCTAATCATAGCCAAAGAAGGGCCAGAAAATCCTTAATTTGTTAAGGTAAGTTTAAAGGAAGATTATCCAGTGGTCACAGAATTTCTCATTTTGGTATTCCCATTACAATTTTTAGAAGCAATGTGGGCATGGTTAAGGGACAGGAATTGTATTGTGTATTATAAGATACACGTAGAGAAAATAAAAGATTCCAGGGATTAAATGGAACTTAACAGAGCCCAAATTGAATCGGGTGCCTTTACCCTCCCTTTTGGGAGCATACTCAATCTCCATTTTTGGTGACCACAGGGAAACTTGAGAGTGCTTGCTTCCAGCTAAGTATGACTCAACGCTGGTTTGAGTCCCCAATGGGTTACAGAGCCAAAAATCAGATGGCTGCTTTTCTTTTCTGGATCATAGTGAGTAGACTATTCTCAGAAATATGGGGGAGGTGGGGTGGAGAGAATGGTGAAAGCCTTAGCCTCTGTCTAACCCCATACAGTCATACAGTGTCCTGAGTGCATGCTCTACCCAGGCATCCCTATACCTGGTATGGGGTTTACTTCTTTTCATCTACTGTTTTTTACTGAACCATGTGATTGGGCAGCAACCTCAAGATGGACAAGACCAGGAGACCTTGTAAGTTTCAGAAAGTCTTGATGACCTGAAAGCCTATTGAGGTAGGAAGTTCATTGTCAAGTGGATTGGTCAGTTGTGATTGCAGCAGTAGCAGGTTGGCATCAAAAAAAGAATAAGCTTTTCCTTATTGCAGCTTTCTTTATGGTGGCAAAGTTATAAGACAACTCTACAAGTCTCAGGATAGAAGGAGATATCTACATTCAGAGAAAGGTCTAGAAAGAACAGAGTTTAAATGGAGACTGAAGCAATCTGTATGCTATAATTCTTTTTCAAGTATGGCTTTGTTCCTTTTTTTCCCATTGTTCACTCCATTGGTTACAACCCTTGTATATAACCAGACTAATGTCCAATGTGAAAGTATTTGCAGATCCTCTACTTGATTGCATGCCGCCAAGAGGGGGAGGGGTGGGGAGGGGAAAGGAAGGGCAGAAAATCTGAAACTCAAAGGATTCTGGAACTGAATCTTGTAAACTAAAAGTAAATAAACAAATCAATAAAATAAAATAAATGTTAAAAATAAAATAAAATAAAATAAATATTGATTGATTTTTAGTTTTCAGCATTCACTTCCATGAAATTTTGAGTTCCAAATTTTCTTCCCCTCCCTCCCTAACCCCCACCCCAAGACAGTGTGCAATCCAATATAATCTCTACATGAAGAATGAGCTTTGACATGGAGGCGGGGTCTGCTCATGTTTGGCACTTGACTGGACCATATTCAGTAGATATGAAACATGAAATGATGGATTGTAAGCATTGCCAAACTGTATTGTGTCTGATGAAATTCATAGTCAGCCATCCCTCATACCTCAGCAGAATGTAACCAGGCTACCAGTTGACTTTCTGAGTCCTGTTTAAGTCATTTGGTTAATGATTCAATTTATCACATGACCCATCCCATACCTGATTCAGAGAATGCATTGGGCACTTTTTGACTTTCTCTTGCCCACATTTTGGGGAAATCTGAAACAAGAGGGGAAAAGATAATTATCCCTGGAATGAGGGGAAGGATTGTAGTTAACAGCTAGTGACTGTGAGAACTGGGAACTTACTTCCCCTTTTGAGAGGTCTGACCTCACCACATCAAAACACTGAGCAAAGTGCAAGGAAAGGTCAAGGATAGGTCACCAGCCCCTGTGGCCTCAGCCAAGCAATACCTAGCTAGATACTGGGGTTATATAAGACCCAGAAAGTCCTCTTTTTTTCAGAGGAGCAAACTGAATCAGAGAAAAATCAAATCCTTTTCTGGGAATTACAAAAGCACCCTTTAGCAGAGCTAGGATTTGGTAATGCAGGTCATCTGACCGTAAGTTCAATATGCACATAGCTTTCTCTTCAAAACTTTTCTGTCTTAAATGCATATCATCTAAAACTCAGAAAGGGTACAGATAAGTCCCAATTAGTGCAAATAATAAATCTCTAAGGCAATGGCAATATTTGAATTTCCACTGAATATTTCTATTGAGCTAGAATCAATGACCTTGTTTTACATAATTATAACTTTGAACAATGTGAATTCTAATTCCCACTTTAGGGGATTTATTATACATAATATTAAGACCTAGTTGCATTTGACCAGGCTGTCCCTCTCATTAATGTACTACTAGACATTACCCTTTGAAGCTAGACATCACCAGAATGACAGAAAATGTTTCCAGAATTCAGATTGACCCATAGATCAAAACAAATGAAACTCTTTTTCTTATACTTGGTCTATGACATGTCAAAGTGAAATAACTATGTTGCCTAGGGAATGACTCATTCTGTAGATTGAGCAGCATGCATTTATGGCCTTTTTCCATTCATTCTTTCCCAAATGCTTAACCAAAATTCAACAATATTACATATTTTTACCAGCATGCATTGGTACACTAATGCAAGAATAATGATGATGAATTTTGTCCCCACCCAACCCCAGATTATAAATGTAGAGCTAGAACAGATTTTTAAAGTTCATCTAGTTTAACACCCCCACATTTTACAGATGTGAACACATCTGTACAGATGAGGTTGAGGCTAAATGACTTGGCCATAGTCACAAAAATAATCTCTGAGATGGAATTTTAACTGAGGTCACCATGACTCCACATCCAATAATTTCTCTATGTTATTACACATTGCTTTAATGGAAACACTTCATTGAAACTGAAGTAATAAGTATGATGTGCCCTACATAGAATAATCATGAATCTCTGGAGCCTGCACTCTTGGGTGCTCTTCCCATGTCTTCATTTACCACTGTGACCACTACTACAATACACTTATATTGGGTATACCAACCAGGCTTTACATCTATATTCAAGTATTTATTTCTTTTTTCTCTTTTAAATGTGTGGGTCTACAGCCAGAACTGGGGTTGAATTGGAGCTTTTTTCCAGTGTACTGAAACTTAGAAGGAACAAAATTTTATAGATTGCACAATTTTAAATATTGCTATTTTGACAGCATTTTCACTTCTGCAGTATAAAAGTAGTTAGTAGTTATATGTATATATATATGTGTATGTGTATATATACATATATAGATAGATATAGATATAGATATAGATATAGATATAGATATAGATATAGATATAGATATAGATATAGATATAGATATAGATATAGATATAGATATAGATATAGATATAGATATAGTTTTCCCCCACCCTCACTTGGTTAGTTTAAAAGTTAGTTTAATGCTGGTTGCCCCAGTCACCAAAAATCACTAGTTAAAACTTTCTGTCAGTTCACATAAGTACGGCTTCAGTTAGGGTTTTTCTCAATGTAACTGTTTCCACATATGACTGAGCAAAACAATACATGCAGAAATATTTCATGAATACTTTTCAAGGATGAGCAAGAGTAGTACAACACAGTTTCTCACTGTGGACTCTGGAGTCTTTTCTCATTATTCCAACTGAGACATTTGCTCAGTCATCTGCCAGACATCTCATTTTGTGAAAGGGCGCACTGACATTATGATAACTATGTTCTGGAAGACACAGAGAGAAGATAATTATTTTAGTTAACGCCTTTTTAATTTTATGTTTCAACTTCAATCAGGTAATTTATCTTAATTGCTACTTCCATGTTTGCTAGCTAGCATACCAACTTCGACTTTCTTTCCTAATCTTTAATGTACAACCTCAATTCATCTTTTACAGATAATTAACTCTAGTTCAAACTAAAAGTAAAAATGGCATTGGAGGGAGGGGTGTCAAAAATTTACAGTATTGAACAACAGAAGATCCTGGTGTGAATCTGTTGTAATCAAGTAATCATTGAAAAATCCAGTTGTTTTGTTCTTGTTGTTGTTGTTGTTGCTAACTTAAAAGTTGAATTCTTAAGAACCAAGCCTTTAGATATTCTTGAACATGAACTTTTAGTGCATAAGAATATTCACTTAGTTACTCAATAACCTGATTGTCTTGACTGAATTAAGATTAGAAAACTCTCTTGTAGCAAAACAATTGAAAATCAATCATCCAAAGAATCAAAATTCTGACTTACTTAAATACAGCACTGTCATTCATTTACATTTACTCACCACCGGCTATGTAGAAGATATTGTACTAAATAATGAAGAAAATTATGTTACTTTTTTATACTAAAGAAAATCATCAAATAACTGTATGGTATGTGTGTGTACATGTATATACATATACACACACATACACTCTACTTTTCATCTGCAGCTCTGCTTGGTTTCAACTTCATGACTCCATGGAAAAAGAATCCCTCCCACCAGGTACTCTTCCCAACCCAGATATAGAGATATATGTACTTCGTTCTAAGATATGTACCTTGTTCTAAGATAGATAGATAGATAGTTAGATAGATAGATAGATAGATAGATAGATAGATAGATAGATAGATAGATTGATAGATCTTAAAATCAAATAGATATATAGTAAAAAGGAGGAATTATCATTGGATACCTTTGTGTTGCATTAATATCCATTTAAGGTGAAGAGGATACAAGGTCGGCCCTTAGGGTAAATTTTCAATGGAAGAAGATATGTTGGGGGACACGGATGAGAGCTACATAGGATGAACATGCAAAGAAGGGTCATGATCTTTAATATTAAAGGGTTAGCCAAACCAATACAATCACAAATTGACTGAAATATCAGAGTATCATCAAAAGAAAAATAATCTTAAAATTGTTAAGAAATGGGATGTATACAGTTCATTTGTCATTCTTAGTTCTTAAGATTAGACAGCGGCAGCTAGGTGGCACTATAGTATACAGAGTGCCTGACCTGGAGCACAGAAGACTCTTCTTCATGAGTTCAAATCTGGCCTCAGACCCTGGGCAAGTCACTCAACCCTGTTTGCCTCAGTTTACTCATCTGTCAAATGAGGTGGAGAAGGAAATGGCAAACCACTCCAGGATTTCTGCCAAGAAAACCCCAAATGGGGTCATGAAGAATCAGACAAAACTGAAACAACTCAACAACAACAAAAAGAGGCCACGTCTAAGTAGATAGCCCAAGTGTATGAGCTGACTAGGAATCAATCAACCATCAGTATACAATTAGTGTTGAACAAGGCAAGGAACTGTTAATGAGATGTCTTCAATGCCAGTGAAAAGTTCTCATCAGTGGGGACCATGAAGACCTTTTCTACATCATATATGTAAGCATCATTATTCTAGATTAAATCTTTTATGCCAGGGTAAAGGAGAAGAGGTGATAAGAGCTTCAGGTAATGTTTGAGTTTACACACTATGAAGCCACAGTACATTAGAAAAAAATCATTGACTTTCTTGGGAGAAATTGTTCTAGAAATACATCACTATAATTTTATTTCTTTCAATAAATGAATGAATGAATAAAAAAAGATTTATTAAGCACTTGCTAAGTGCCAATACCTGTTCTCATTCCTGGGGATGCAATTAAAAGCGTAAAATAGTTCCTTCTCTCCAGAAGCTCACATTTTAATTCAGGACTGTGACATGACATTCTATCTTTTCTCTCTCAGCCTTCTAACTGGCTGTTCCCTCCTTCCTTCCTTTTTTCTCCTACTTTCCCTGGTTTCTGTCAAAATTCAACTCAGTTCCAACTTTCTGTATTAATTTTTTCCTAGTCATGACACCTTTTAGTGCCTTCCCTTCTGAGATGACCCTCCATCTATCTTCTCCTTCTCC
>CM053600.1:169161330-169194290 GCA_028646575.1 Pseudocheirus occidentalis
CTGGAAGCACACATTTCAGTAAACCGACAGGGACAGGGTAGAGAACAGAACAAGGGGGGGGGGGAGGGATAGGAAGGAGAGATGGATGATCACTGTCACAATATGTCCACTATGAAGATGTCCTGTATAATCACACATCCACAGCCTGTATTGAAGTGAGTGTCCTTCCAGTGGGGGTGGGTGACAAGGGAGGAATGGAAGGAATCTAGAATTTAAAGTTCTGTAATACCTGCAAGTAGGAATTAAGATATATAGGGGCTGGGATAGGGAGACCCTTCCTGCCCTACCAGAAAATAGAGCAGAGCAGGGAAGGGGCTTTACAGTGGGATTGCTGTTCTAGGGTTGGGGCAGGGGCAAGACGGGGAGAAAATTTGTAATGCAAAATGTAATGAAAATGAATAATGTAAACAAGAAAACAAATAAAAAATAAATTAAAAAATTAAATTAAATATTAAAAATACACCTAAAAAAAAAAAGGATTCTGGTGTGGGACAAGACCAGAAAGAGATTGGAGCCAGACCATAGATGGCCTTGGAAGTAACGATAAGGAGCTTATACTTCATCCAATAGGCAATGGGGAGCCATTGAAGGTTTTTGAGTATCGCAAATAACTATTTTATGTAGCAGTTATATTTTGTCCTCTCCCAAAGAGTTCAATTAACTAAGATGGTACCTGACAGACTTCCATCAAGTGGCAATTTAAGGGGCTAATTAATGGTGTAAGAAGGAATTTAGGTATAAAATCTTATGGTACCCTAAGAGAGAGGAGTGGGGTGTCTTGTCTCTAACATTTGTAAATAGTTATAGGATAAGAGATCTAGACCGGGAAGAAAATTCAGAAGTCAACTCTTCTCATGTGGTAAAACGTGAAACAGAAGAAGCAGCAGAGCTTGACACCCGAAGCAGTAATTGGAAGACAGAAAGTATTAAGAGTATCTAGAGAGTCAACCCTGAAATCAGAAAGACCTGAATTCAAGTTTCGCTTCTTGTATATAATGCCAGAATGACTCTGGGCAAATCCCTCATGATACAGGCTACAACCAGGAGTAATCTTCATGTAACTCTTACAGTTTAACGGGTGTCCAATGGTCTAATGCAGAGGAGGAATAAAGAAGACATTTAGGACTTTTACTAAGTATTCCATGACAAAGTATAAAGGACTTATCTCAATCAAGTGATAACAATACAAACAGGATGATTATATGGAAGGCTATGACCACTGGCTGCATGTGAGCCAGAATCCTGGTTAGAGGAAGAAAAGAGTACTCACATCGTGCCTACTATCTGTGCTTAGTGCTTTGTGCAAGTAGCTCATTCAGTCCTCACAAGAATCCTTTGAAGGAGGTGCTATTATAATCCATGTTTTACAATTGGGAAAGTGAGGTAGACAGAAGTTAAGTGACTTGCCTATAGTCACACTGCTAAGAAGTATCTGAGGCTGGATTTGAACTCAGGTCTTTCTAAATCCAAGCCCAGTGTGCTATCCACTGTACCACCAGTTTCCTCCATAATATAGGCAGGATTGACTTTAAAACGCAGTCTTCTCCCACTCTGAGTCAGACAAAGAAAGCCATAGAGAAGGAACCCATGTCAGAAAGACTTGATTCTGCCTCTTGGAGAGTAGTGCAGCAATAGCAAAAGGGGCTCTCTCCTCCTACTCCCATCTCCCATCTCCCATGTCATTTTGAATCTGAAGCATATGGCAGCATCCAGTGCACCAGAATCCAGCTTCAGAGCCAAGTGGTGAAAGGAGCCAAGAACACAGAGCCCTCGGGGAATGGCAGGTCCCAGAGTCAGGTCCTAAGGTAGAAGTTCTCATTCTCCCTGAGAGTGTATGGTAGTTCAGCCTGAAGCCGGAAGCAATGGGGATTATAGCCAAGCCCTGAACTAACAACTTCACATCAGCATCTACTGGCACACTATGGAGCCATGGCTGGCAGAGACTGTGAGACTAAAGGGAATAGGAGCCAGCCTCGGCAGCCCTGAAGCCTGGCAGCAATGGGAGTACTGATTCCCTCTCCTTGCATATGTCTCAGATACTAATTCGTGTGTTAATCACCATTTGTAAACTCTCTCTGTGTCTACACTTCCCACTGATGTTTTGTGTGTTTGTGGGACATGGTGCTCCAAATATATAGAAAAGATTTGTTCTTACTAATATATATTCATGGAAATGATTTTTTTAAAAAAGGATATGTTAATGTGTAAAACTTAGCATAACTCAAGCAAGCCTCAGACACTGTTATTAGAATCTGAACTCTTTAATTTCCCTGAACAAATCTTCTATATCTAATTTTCAAAGGTAAACCCAAAGACCCAAAGGGAAGCACCCTGATCATCCAAACACACTTGTCTTCCCTGTCAGCTTAACAGTAGGAGAAATCATTCCACCACACTTAGCACCCACTTCTGTCCAGGAATAAATCCTCTGCTTCTAATTCTTGTAGTAAAACTTGTATATGCCTGCTTGGTGAGTTCACCATCACATACTGGAATCTGCTCTTCTATTAATATGAACAGTGTCTTTCTCTGTGTCTCTTCATGGAATTTCAAGCCGGTGTCCCAACCTCAAGAGTGCCAGGCAGTGAGTGGGAATGCCCAAAGAGTACCCCTTGCTCAAGGCTTTCCCTCCAGGAGAGATGTTTTGTTGCTACTGTTCTTCCTATGACATTTCAGTAAATGTTTTTGCTTTCGGCTAATTTTGTCTTCTGACCATCTTTTAAAAGATAAATATGCTGGTGGGGGCTCATAAGCTATAGTTTTATAGTCCTTGAGTCCTTGAGTATCTTAAACCTGAGGTAAGTACATCCTTCCCTATGACTGTGCATATGATTTCAGGTTGTCTGATTGAGGGGCTAGTTCCAAAAGTGATATTACACTGATCTTGGGCATGTGATTAAGTACTCACTCCAAGTCCAGAATAGTTCTTTTTATAGTGGTTTAGAAGTAATGCCAGTCAGTGTTGATTTTACCAAGGTATATTGCAGGCTCTCCTGGGTTGGCTGTTGGGTCTCTAATGACCAATCTGAAGTTTCTTGCAGCAAACTTTAGAGGTAAAAAGCTCTAGTTTGGAACAGAGTACAAGAACAGTAATTGCAAGCAGTGAGAGGATTAGTGTTATAGACCTGAGGAAAAAGACAAAACATGCTAACCAGTCTCACAGAATTGTTATGGGAAGAAAAAAGTGCTTTGTTAATCTTAAAGCAAAATTTAGAGATGAGTTGTTATTTTTCCTTCACAATATCCAAGTTGGTCTTTCAGACCAAACATCATCTGGGTGTCTTAGCACCCAGAAACTAGCATTTAGAAAGACAAAGCTCTTAATAAATATTTTTTTATTCATTTATTTTAACCAGCTCTTAATGCCCCCAATTAATCTCGTTAGGGATTCTGATTTTTAGTATAGTTCAAAAAATTACTGCCATCCTTGAAGAGTAGACAGTACATTCCAAGGTAAGAGTTCTACACTGGAAGTTAAAAGATCTCAAATCAAACCCTGGCTCTACCTCTTAGTACCTTTGTTGTTTTTGCTGGGTTGTTTTCAATCGAGTCTGATTCTTTATGACCCCATTTGAGGTTGTCTTTGGCAAGGATACTGGAACGGTTTGCCATTTCCTTCTCCAGGTCTTTTTAATGATGAAGAAACTGAGACAAACAGAGTTAGGGGACTTGCCCAGGGTCATACAGCTAATAAATGTCTGACTTCAAATTTGAACTCAGGTCTTCCTGACCCCAGACCCAGCACTCTATTCACTGCACTCCCTAGCTGCTCTTTACTACCTTGGACAAATCATTTAATTTCTCTGAGTCTTGGTACCACCATTTGCAAAATAATGGTGTTGGAGCCTTTCTAACATGTTAAAATCTATAACGTTCTAGACCGTGGCATAGTCACCATGTTCTCAGGCAAACCCAGACTCCAGACCTTAAATAAACTATTGGGTAGTCAGTTCTGATCCTTTTGAGAAGTCAGCAAACCCATCACAGGAGATGAGGTATAGTCCAGTGTGTTTAACAGACAACACAGACTTGTAAGGTGTGAATGTTAAGCCTTCAGGGGCTTACAGTGCTCTTCTACCTAGTCTATGTCAAAGGGAAATCTTTGGCCTTTTATTTAAACAGAATTCATACCTCACCTTCCAGTTACATTTAGGAAGGATGTGCTTCGGAGTTCTTTAGCTGTACTTTGGGGTTCTTCTTCCTTTTCTCCAGACCGGATTATGCTGTCTTTCCTGGCTTTTACGAATGTATATTATATTGAGTAGCAGTTGAAGGAGAGTAACTGAGAAAACCCTTTCAGACTTTGGATAACAAGTCAAATGCACTTATGGAGTGCATAAAGTGAATAATTCTATACTCAAGCATCATGGAAAATTACTGTATTGCTAGAGTCAGAGAGGCACTTCACTCTTAGGGAAGTAGCCAAGTCATCATCAGAAAAAAAAAAGTTAAGCGAACGTGTGAGCATTATTTGAGAACTGACAGCCTGTACTCGAGATCATTCTTTCAAAGGACCTCTGGGATACTGCATTCTGGGAAGTCATAGATAGCAACCCTTCTTCTCAGCCTAAGCAGAAAAGTTGAGCTTGGCTCCATACCTGGGACCACATTGGCAGTTGAGATAAAGGTGGCAGGGTAGATAATACCTGGGACCACATTGGCAGTTGAGATAAAGGTGGCAGGGTAGATTAGGGACCGACTGAAACTGGATATGAGGGCTCTGGCAAGGGAAGTTTACAGAGACTGAGGGTTATTTGATTCCTGTTCCTTTCCAATTAGTGAGACCCCCAAGGATAGAGTTCCACTGGCCCTGAGAACTGGAGATAGAGATAGCATTGTCTTTCTTAGGAAAAGCAGAAACTGATTTCAACAATTCAGGGGACGTGGATAGTTTAGCTCAAGGATTCAGAGGGGAAAGAAATTCGTCCTAGGGGGCCTTGAAGAAATAAGCAGATTGGGAGAAGCCGAATTCCCCACAGCTAGGTTTCAGAGAATAGATACAGCAGGGATGGGTTTCTGTGGTTCCAGAGAGACAGAGGCAGGCTTTGACAAATCAGAGACATGACTAGTATAGGGTTTGAGGTTTCCATGGCATAAACTTTGTTCTTCCAATCCTCAAAGGCTTGTCTGTGTCAGATGCTGGCTTGGTTATCAGGTCAGCAGGGATTAGTCTCTTTAAGATCAGAGGGACTGAAAATGTATGAGGTTCAGGAAAGGCTTGGCCAGTCATAAATGTCCCTGACAGCCAAAGCTTCAGGAATCTGTTAGGTCTGCCTGCCTACTCGGTGCTCAAACTTGGCCTGAAATTGAAGATCTCTACCTCTGGACCTGCTCCCTCAGCTCGTTAACTGGGAGCCCTACTTCCCTCTCTTCCTGGACCTCCCCGATTCTCTGACATTGACCAGCTGAGTGACCCTGGACTTTCTGATTCCTGGTTTTCTCATCACTAAAATGAAGACAATAATAGCACCTACCTCACAGGGCTGTTAGGAAAATCAAGTGAGATCATGATTTTAACAACACTTTTCAAACTGCAACATAAATGGAAACCATTTTATTGTTATTTCTTGATTCTGCTTTGTTCTGCCTCCATCCTAGCATGTTCCCAATAAAAGGTAGGAAGGACCCATCGTTCATGACCAGTCTTGCTCAGAAAGTTCTTTTATATTTACTACAGATTCCAGAAAGTTCTCCCTTCCCCCTCATCCTGACTCATCCTTCTGGCCTTTGTTAAGCTTATCATTCTAAGGTTTTCTTACTGAGATCATAGTATCATAGATCCAGAGCTAGAAGGGACTTTAAAGATTATCTTTAACCCCCTCATTTCACAAATGATGAAACTGAGACCGGATGAGGTTAATTGATTGCAAAAGTTTGCACAGTTGTAAATATCAGATGCGGGATTTAAACTCAGATCCTATGAATCCAGAGCCATGCTCTTTATGTTACACTAAGCTACCTTACATTATGATAGATCATACCATTACTACGTGACCCATCTCACCTCTAGGCCCAGAGGACACCATGACTTCTTTTACTGGGCTCAAAATGTTGCCCGACATAGGGACAATGCTACCTCATAGAAATAGAAAGTTCAACAGAGAAAACACTGCCTCATGGGTTTGTTCAGATTGCTTTTGTAAAAGCAGCTCTTACTATCTGGGCCTTGGGTGTCCAGTCTATGACCCATTAGCTTTCCAGACACATTTGTGGAAGGAGGAGTAAAACTCCATATCCCAAACAAAGTTGTAATTAGACTGGGGTAAATAGGACTTTGCACCAGAACACCATATTTAGAGCGTTCTGAAAGCACTGGTGGCCCTTTAGGAACATAAGAACAAAAGAGTTTGGCACTTCATTCTTCCTCCTCTTGCCTGCCCTGCCCTACTCAAGCCTCTGTGGAGCCTCAGAGTCTCCATCCACAGACCTAACATCATAGCTTAAAAAGTCTGCTTGTGGGCACATGTAGGTCCATTTGACCTGGGTGGGGTTTGTGCTGCCCCAGGCACAAAAATTGCTAGTTATCCCTCTGTTTCTCACTGGGTGCTCAGAATTTATGGTGTGGAAGATTCCAGGGCCTTGGAGAATTTCACTGACTTGGCATTAACCAACTGAGGGAAATCCCTATTTGTCCCATCTCTGTCCCTATGATATTGGAAATAATTTTTATGCAAAGAGAAGCTGCTGAATTCTTTTGATTTCTTGAGGAGATTATGCTCATTCCAGAAAATCTTGGGTATATTACGCTTCATAGAAATACAAAGAAATACAAATAACCTGTAGGCTAGTACCTATTTACATTAGCATATATTTTGAATTAATGAGTATTTACTATACTCTAGAAACAATACAGCGTATGAATCAAAATACTTCAGAGCTTCTAGGATCACTTAATTTGTTAATGTGGGTATTTCTTCCAGTTCCTGTAGGCTGCAGCTCTTCTTGCAATTTACTAGATGGTCTTTGAGATCATCCTGGGCCTGAAAAATTCATCACTATAAGGCAGCCAACTTGGTGATGAGTCAGACATGAAATTGAAAACGGCTTTACCCAGCTCTGTGAACACATGTAAGCCATCCATATTTTTTCTCCATTTAAGTTGCTTTCCCAAGTAGCTTGCTGGGAGCATCTTGGAGTTTAGGCCTAGACATACTTTAGTTTCAGATGACTTAATGCCATAGTATGGCCAAAGGAAGGGAAAACTGCTGTTTAACATGGCCATGATTTTCAGCTAGAATGCCAGAGGCCACAAAAAGGGATACTTTTGTGGACTGGCTTTTGATTCTATTCTTCTGAATAAATCAGTGTGTATATCTGGTATTATAACCAGAGCTTCCTTTCATCCCTTGAGGGTATTCCTGGGTCAGTGTAGCTGTGATAGTTGCTAATGTTCTCCCCAGCTTGGCATTGAAATCCCTTGTCTGGCTCTAACCTACCTTTTCTAGGCTCATTTTATATTATCCCCCTTCATATACTCTCAGTTCCAATTGGACGGGCCTATTTTCTCTTCCCTGAAGTTAGAATTCCATCTCCTGCTTTGGTGCCTTCTTTGGTCAGAATGCCCTGCTTCCCTGGAATGCACTATCTCCTTCTGTGTCCCTCCTGGAATCTTTCTTTTCCTTCAAGGCACAGTGCTACCTTTTTTTCTGGACCCCCTTAGTTATTTGCACTCCCTTAATACAATCACACTGACTTTGTAATTAAATCCTCTTCATCCCAAGAAGCTATATAAGCTCTGGGACGATAGAGTTTATTTCATTTTTTTTGTCTCTTCATTCCCGGTGCGTAGCATAGTGCATGGGATGTCTTCAATAAGTGCTTGTTAAATTGAATTGGCATGATGTCCAACGGTTGTTCTTTTATATAAAGTATCCATCCATTTCCTTGAGCTTTTTTTTAATCTACAGGAAAAACATCATTTCCCCCCCCCCCTACATCTGGAACTGTACTAACCAACATGGTATCTTTCTTTCCCTTCTCATTCACCTAGTCGGAGATGAAATCCTCATCCAGATTTTATCATGTGTTCCTGTGGTCCTTTGGTCTTTAATTTCGTTTTCTTTCTGGTTAGGAGATTCCTGGAGAAATTTATGTGTACAGTTTGTCTTTGGAACATAGCTTCTAAACCTTTCTTGTTCCCTGCTTCCCTCATCTGCAAGTGTCCTAAACCTAGATCCAGTCTACCAGGGATCCCTGATGCTTTGGGCTGAGATTTCACTCCATTCTGAAGACCTCATACCCCCACCAAAGCTTACCTTATCCTATATCCCATTTGCTGTCAACAAGCTGTGAAAATCTTTCCAAACTTTCTAATTAAGAGAACTGAGAAAATAACTTTTCAATTCAATTGGGAGTCAAATAACTCCTAGTAACAAAAATCCTCAATCTAAAATGGTGAGGATATCAATATTGTGAGGAAGCCTTTTCCCACAAATTAGAAAACATGATGTACTCAGCTAACAATACTGCCAATGTATAACGGTACAAACTTTCTAGTGTTTTTAGGAATATGAACTGGATCTGTGATTTCATTGGTATAGGGAATGCCCAGATGAGGAAAACCCACTTATCAATGCAGGTTGGCATATATTCTTGCAACTTATACTGTTAGAAAGTTGCCTAGAGCAGTGAGAAATTATGTTACTTGCCAAGGGTCAGAGTTAATATGTGTTAGTAACAGAAAACCAATTCTTGAATTGTCATTTGAAATAGTCAATATAAATAGCTTGAGAAAGTGAAAAAATGCCAGTCTATTACATTGATCATTAAAGTCCAGATTTGCAAATAATTGAGCTACTTGCCTTTATATCAGGTTACAAGGTCAAATGATGGCAGTACTGAAATTATGGAGAGTGTTGCAGATAAGATGAGATGCTAGTGGGAGAGAAGGTGAGAAAGAGAGAAGGAAAGAATAAGAAGGAGCCAGCAGTAAGGAGAGGTAACTTGTAGTGTTTGCTATCTTTATGGGTTCATCCAAGATCCAGAATATGGTCCTCAGCATGGCAAGTTCATTAAAAAAAACAGATTTATTGAGTTACCTATCTGTCTATCTATCTATCTATCTATCTATCTATCTATCTATCTATCTATCTATCCATCTACATATAAGGGAATATATATATATACATGTCCTTACAGTAACAAGAATATTGGAATCATGTCAGCTGTCCATCAGACCAGAACTTTCTGCATAAAAAAGTACCTGGAAGCCAGAGGAAGCAAGGAATACTCAGGAGCTTGGTGAATATGGAATTTGTCCAAAGGGACTTATGAGGCCCTGTGGTCCTCTACTTTTATCCGGTGGAGGCTGAGAAACTAGTTTTGTTCCCACATACATTTCACTTTTCTGGTAACAATAATACTTCTTTTTCCCCCTCAGACAGTGTTAGTTGGCCTCTGACAAATTTTTATCCTCTTTCCTTGACACCACAAGGAACTTAAGCTTTACATTTGCTCTTGTTACTTACAAGTATCGTATCTTGCTAGCTTCCATCTCAGAGGGTTCTATTTCCTATTCCTGCCCTTAAAATCTAAAAGCAGCTAGGTAGCTCGATGGAAAGAGCACTGGCCTTGGAGCCAGGAAGACCTGAGTTCAAATCTGACCTTGTACTCTTACTAGCAAGTTATTTAACCTTGATTTACCTTAATCCACTAGAGGAAAAAAAACAAACCATCAAACCAGCTCCAGTATCTTTGCCAAGAAAACCTCATGCTCAGTGCTGAATTGATATGGTCCATGGGGTAACGAAAAGTTGACCACAACTGAACAGCAACAACAAAGTCTAGAAGGGTGCCCTATTTAGAGGCTGCTGAGCAAGGTAAGCTTTCCATAAGCTGCTTTTTCAGACAGCATGTCTCCAGGTCTCACTACTATATCCACCCATAATGGAAGTCACCTCTGGGTTCCATGATCTTTTCTAGTCACGTTTGGCTTCTTTCCTGGCAGAGTTGGTTCAGTTCAAGATATTCCAATACCATTGACTGGGAGTGAGTCATTGACTCCCTGGGTGGTCTATTCAGTTAACTAATAACTCTCACTGACAAGAAATCTTTCCTTCTTACTTAAAGTAAAAAATATTCAGTTCTCTAAAGAAATTCTAAATTCCATTTCCAATTCCTTGCTGAGTGCCAACTTTAATATTTAGAGTTCTATTGGTTTATTTATCATAGGAGACCTTGTCTTTTAGGTTTGAAACTAATGCTTATTAATAGTTCTCAGTAGCAAAAGTATACGATAATGAGAATGGGGAATTGCGAGGAACTTCAGTGGTGAAGTAGGTGCTAAAGCTATTGGTATCCCCAATTATTCCATGGTTAGGCTGCTGCGACTCAGAGATGGCCAGTGACTTGTCCAGAGCCACACAGCTATAAGTTGCTGAGTTAGGATTCAAACTCAGATCTCCTGGTGCAAACTCACTAATCTAGTATGCTGTATTACAGCAAACTGCTCCTTTGCCTATAATAATTCCAACATTTACATGCTGTCTCCCCCATTAGACTCTAAGCTCCTTGAGACCAGCATTCCCAGGCCCTTTGTTCAGTGGCTAGTAAGATGGTAATTGATTAATAAATGTCTATTGTTTGATTGATTCATTCAGCTTTCACATTCTGACAACTCTAATTGCTGGGAAGGTTTTGGTTTTTGACTTGGGTTGAAATCTCCCACCTAATGCAATGGTTCTCAGTCTTAGGGATTCAGGTTTAGAAGATACTTTAGACAACATTCAGTTCAAAAACTTCACTTACCCAAAGTCACACGGGTACTAAAATAACAGAGTCTGTATTTGAATAAAGACTCTGCCTCCAGAATTCTCTCCACTATACCATGCATAGGGATTCTGCCAGGCTTTTTGGTTTACCTTGTATTTCCACGGAAAGGGATTTGAGAGAATTATTTAACCAAAAAAGGCATACATATCCAAGCCTATACCCATGGGCAAAGCTGCCGCATTGGAAAGCTTGTTCCCTCTCAGTCAGTGAGAAGAACCCTAATTCTTCTATGCCCTTATAACCAAGGGCAGCATTACCTAAACTCTAGGCCATAGAGTAATTAGGTCACAGAATACCATGGAGGTTCTTTACCTTCCCTCTTTATTTATTTGGGGTTGAGGGGAGGTAGAGTGAACAGTATGTGAGGGGTCAAGATGGAAGTGGAAATCTCAGGGCAGAGAGTCAAGGAGTAATCATAGAAGGGTGGAAAGAGGATTAACTCTGGAGTCAAAAATCTGGCATTATTGTTAGGGTGCAGGATTTACGAGTCAGGAGAGTCCTGAGTTTGAAACCTGCCTCAGATGCTATAGCCACACATTACTCATGGTAACCGATAGCATCTTGGGTCAGGTAGGTGACAAAGTGGATAGAGCACTAGCCCTGGAGTCAGGAGATCTGAATTCAAATCCAGCCTGAGAAGCTTAGTAGTTGTGGGTCTCTTGGAAATTAATTTAACCCTGATTGTCTCCCAAAAAGAGAAAAAAAGATAACATCTACCTTACAGATTGTGGGGGCTCTAATAAAATATGTGAAGTGCTTTACAAACCTAAATTAACTATTCTAATTAAAGCTCTAGCAGGAATAACATGTTTATCTTGTTCTAAATTACACTTTACTTTCAGTGACACAGTCTTGACCTTGATCTGTAGATTTAGAGTTAGCACTGAGTACTGAGAGGGGTGAGAGGTCTGTGACCTTGAAATGATCTCCCTTAAGATGATGCCCTTACATGACTAATGAAGAGGGGTAGCTCATTAACATCAACATGTTTCAAGGAACACTAGATGCTGATCTAGAGAACATGTTTAATGGGCAGAGTCATACCCAGGCAACATTTAATAGTAGGTGAAATTTGTCTTTGTCTGCTTCTACCTCCTAAGTCAATGTTCTGCTCCCCATTGGTAGTCTTCTGCTCTATCCCCATCACCCTAGGGATGTGCGTTATGCCTATCTCATTTCCCCAAATGGCCTTCTAGAAGCTGACTGCATAGTTCTGAGTTTTCACTAAGATGCTCACTGGTAATGGCCTAAACCTTCTAAATTCAAGCTAAGAATGCTGTCTCGGTAGAATTTCTTGCCAAATACTCCTTCCACCAAATCATACTACATAGGCAGGACCCATCAACTTTACCTACTATGGTCAAGCCCAATTTTAGAGCAAGCAAGGGAATCTTTTTAGTACTTCTGGGATTTGGACAATGGGTAGGAAATCACTACTGTTTTTCTGCTGTCGGCAGTCAAAAATGATAAAGGCAGTAAAAACTGGGAGAGGAATAGGATGGAAGGATCTAAAAGAATATAGGATACTTGAGGACAGGATATTTTTTTTTTATTTTAATTTCTTCGTCTTTGTATTCCCAGCATAAAGCAAGTCCCTTGCAATCAAGCAAGATGAACACGTTTATTAGAGTACCACGCATTATGCCAAGCACAGGAGACAAAAGGAAAATATCAAGCCATCCTTGCCCTCAAGGGGCACATTTCTGTAGTGATGAGGTTATGATTTATAAACTACCAACTTATATACATGCATATAACATATACAATATACACATAATAAGAACAATGGAATTTTAAGGGGCAGAGTAAGCACATGGATGTTCATTGAACTACAATGAAAAAAAAAAAGAAAAGAAAACAATACAAATGGATTCAATATTATAGTAGCCAAAGAGAATTGAGAAAAAAGGGACAATAATACCCACACATTTCTCTTTTACATTTGTGAATGCAAAAGCATTTGCCAAATCATAGGCAGATAAAGCCAAAATGCCAACTGTCTATGCATAATAGGTAATGTATTTTTAATGATATGATGCTCCAGGATAAAAGTTGCTGAATATAAATACGACTACTGTATTAAAAAAAAGTCCTAGGTTATATGTACCAGTTGTTTATCAAGCATATTTAAATTAGGATAACTCATCTTGTGACTTATATTTTTAAACAGCATAAAGATATTTTTGTAATTTGAAATACATAAATTTAATTCTTGGCATGGGGGAGGAGATTTAATCTAATCCATCAGTAAAGTAGCAAATGGGAGCTAATGGAAGGCAGTGAGGGAATCTGTAGCATATAATACGTGTAGTAGAACTATAATATAGAAGTAATTCAAGGAGACGAAGACAGGGCATGTTTGTGCTGCTGGGAAGGCAAGTTTTAGCTTAAATAAGGTTGGAGCAGAAAATCTCAGCTGCTTGAACTCTGGTCTGCTTAAACCCTGGATTTCAGATACACACCCCCATCCATGCATATCACCTGTTAAGCAAATAAGCAAGATGGGACTCCTTTAAGCACAGATTTAAAAGCTTACAGAACATAACATGTGTATCTGTTTCGATTCAAATTGGTAATGTGATTTTTTCTTCATTTATTTGCTTTCTTTTTCATTATATACCCTGACCATTAAATCTTACAGATAGATGTACCAAGCAAAATATAACTTTTATTTTAAAAACTAAACATATATTTTATTAAATGAAATAATAACTTAATGGAATCAATGGGAAGATACGAAGGACAATTGGAGAATGGGGAACCTGGAACAGATAAATGAAATAAACTAAATTCTATTTCACAAAAATACATGTTAAAGTGAATTTATTTTTCTCAGTTAACAAAAATATTTTTCTCTCCCTCCTACCTTCCCCATGGACAAAATAGAGAAACACAAAATTTTTCTAACAAATACTTAGGTTGAGGCACAACTAATTCCTACCACTCTGTGGCTCCTTGTCCTGATCTGAGTTCTTAAATATTTGAAGTATTTTGTATTTACAATGTTGCTGTTTACATGGATATTTTATTATTAAGTTACCAGAGTAAGGCAGCATTACCTTAAAGTCATGACTTACTGATGTGGACCTAGATTTCAGAGGTAGCCCTTGAATGTTTGAGTTTGGGGACTGGTGATCATGTAGAAAAGACTTCAGTATTTTACAATTTTTAACATTTTTCAGGCTATAAGTACATGATTGTTTTAAGAAGGAATAAAAAAAGACCAGCAACAACACAACTCTCCTACATTTGCACTATAATATCCTCAAATGACATCAGAGACCATTTTCCTCTTTGTTCTGTGAACTAGCTGTGTGACTCTGGGCAAATCACTAAACTCTCTGGGACTTATTTTTCTCATCGGTAAAAATCAGGGGAATGATCTGCTTTTCCCGAAAAGTTTCTTGCATTCCCCAAATTCTATCATTCTAAATGAAATTTTGTTCTCATAGGAAATACCTTAAAGGTAACACGTGGTTATGCTGCCCCCTACTGAAAATTTTATTTATTTAGAATTATTTGGCTTGGATAAAAGGGGATAAAAAGGTTGCCCGAAGCAACAATTTTGCACAAGTACATAACTAATAAGTTTTTTCATACTAATTGCTTCTCTAATTATCTATTATGGAATAAATATTTCTAAACACAGTATTTCTTTCCTAAATATGCTTGCTGATTTTTGCAGCAATGTAAAAAAAAACATTATGTATAACAAATTAGCTGTCGGCCATTATTCTTTTTCCCAAAAAGAAAAATGCATTGCATGATAAAGGAATTGTACTTGTATACTTTTCCCAAATTAGATTGTTCTGTGAATGGATTATTGCTGGCAGCATTATCTTGCTGTTGGAACTGATTGTTTTACATATCTCACTACGATGATACAATGAAATGTTTTTGTTTATAAGATGACAATTGAATAATGTATCACCACAAATGTTGTGTACGCCACTTATGAGAAAATGAAAAAGAATTAAGATAGAAATTAGCGCCCACAACCAAGAATATTGCCCAAGTTCAAAATTATTTAACTACATTCAGATTTTTAAGAATGATCTCATGAGGTCAAAATTTGAATTCCTGTCTTTCACAGATATTACATTACATCACAAATTCACAGAATTTTAGTGCTGGAAGGGACCTCTAATCTGATTAATACCCCCCAAAATAATTCATATTGTAACAGGTCATGTTGTATGATCAGAAGACATCTGACTTCTGCTTGATGACCTCCAAAGTAAAGCAAGAACCTGACCATGCCATACCCCTGCTTCTGAGCTCCAGGGATTCCCTATTAAATTAAAGATAAACTCCATCATTTGGCATTTAAAGGTGTTTTTTTTTCATAATCTGAACTTTTCCAGTCTTCTTACACAACTGTATTGGCCTCTTTTCAGTTTATCAGACAGAATCCTCCATCTCCTCTACCTTTGCAACTGCTGGTTGCCACACCTAGGATATTCTGCTCCTTCATCTCTGCCTCTTAATTTCCCCAGATCCCACTGACTCCGTGGCCTTTTAACTACTTCCTTCTCCTCTACCCTGACTCCCAGATGCTAATACCAAACTCTCTCAGAGTGCCTTCCATCTATTTTTTTATATTAGACAAGTTAGAATTTATGGGTGAATAGAAAATAATGTAGTAAAACCTTATGACTAGACTGAGTAATCAAATTCTGATAATCTTCCAAACCCCAATAATACTCCATGATTTTAAAAAAATGTTTTTAATGAATTACAGAATTTATTAAAAGAGACCTCAGTGACCATCTGGTCCAACCTATAACTGGAGGAAAACCAAAAACTACTTTACCATATACCCAACAAGGGCTCATCTTGATCTTGCTCTCCCTTGTTCATGCATATCACTTCCAGAAAGCTCTGATTGTTGGAAAGCTGTTTTTTTTTCCATACTGAAAGTCTAAATGTACTTCTTTGCAACTTCTGTTGTTGTTGTTTGTCAATGCTTTTTTTTCCATTTTAACTATTTTTTAAATTGACTTGTTTGTTTACTTTTAGTTTACAAGATTCAGTTCCAGAATCACTTGAGTTTCAGATTTTCTCCCTTTCCTCCCCCCCCCCCACCATGGTGGTGTACAATCATGTGTGGAATCTGAAAACTCTTTCACATTGTACAATAGTCTGGTTGTATAGAAGCATTGAAACCAATGGAGTGAACAATGGGAAAAAAGAAACAAAACCAAACATAGAAAAGAACGATAGCATGATTGCTTTCATTTAAAAGAGGACCAGTGACATGATGGGGGTCTTATGTGTAAACTGGATATGAGTGAGACAGATTTGCATGGAGTCCTAAGCCTCCCTCTCTTCCTCCAGAGGCATCGAAGTCCAATGGGTCAAGACAAAGAAAGGCAAGGCAACTGAACATGACTCAGAATGGATTCAGTGGGTAACCTTGGCTTTTCTAAATTAAAGTCTTCCCCAGGTCTCAGTTTATGAGGATCATGCAAGAAGAGATTCTGAGAGGGTGTGTCTTCTCCAGAAAGCAAAGGATTGGGCTAACAAAATCCCATGAAAGTAATTTGATTTAGTCACATTATTTTATGTCTGGGTATCTTGAAACCTAGAGAGGTAAAGCAGTTGGCCCAAAGTTCTACAGCAAATTAGTGACAAAGCCAGTCCTAGGGTCCCTCACACCCAATTCCCTACTCCTTTTAGAATACCTCACTGGAATGTGGTATTCTAAATTTTATTCCATTACAATTATTGTAATGGAAGGAACTCCACTCACTACCTCCCCAGTAAAATTAATCAAAAGGTATTCATGAAGTGCCTACTATGTGCCAGTCACTAGGCTAGGTTCTAGAGACACAAAAATACAAATTAAAGTTGCCTGCCTTCAAGATGCTTACATTTTATCAGAGAAAATAGTTCATCAAAAATAATTTATAATTAGGAATGAGCTGAACAAACTTTGTTAAAAAGAGGAAACTAAAGGACAGGTTTAATCTAAGCCTTTAAGTCCTGAAGAATTATACCCAATACTGCAGCTATAGAAACATTAATGGTAATCTTGATTTTAAGCAATATATCATTTAAAAGCTTGATTTCCCCCTCACTTAATGCCCAGCCAGATTTCCAAATAGCTAGGCTGGAATTACTTTCTAAATCTTTCTGCCTTTTTCCTTACCCCTCTTTATGGGAATGCTGCTTTGTCAACTGAGAAAATTGGCTAGTATTAAGAATTAGCAAAGTAAAGATACATACTATATATTACCAGAAATCTGCTTTTTTTCCTCTCTCTCCTGGACCACATTGGAGAAATTAAATAAACTCCTTTTAACAAATATGCAGTCAGGTAACAAATATACGTAGTCAAGCAAAATAGAAATAAATCCTTGATTGACTGCGTTGAAAAATATATACGTAACTTTTTATACTATGAATCCATCCCCTCTCATTTGCAGGAGATGGACAGCATGCTACATCATCAGTCCTCTTGAATGAAAAATTAGCTGTTTGATTCATCAGCCTCTGTGAGGTCAAGGAACTCTAGACAAGCTGCCTAAGTTAAATTTTATGGCCAGAGAGTATGTTTTTCTACCTCAGCTGCTTCTATGGGGAAGCTTTTCTTGAGACTTCCAAAGATCAGTGAACTCCCCCTGCATCAATTATACAGCCTCCTGGGGTAAAGATAGCAATGAATTCATTTAACTCCCTTGAGTGGCTTAATCTTAGCCTTTCAATAATGCACACCCTTTTGTTCAAAGTTTAGCTAAACAAATGATTAGCTTCAAGCAATGTGCATCTCTGTTGTGATCCAACATATGTTTTTACTCTCAAAGTATACATTTATATTCCCCATGTGAAAAGGTCTTCTCCCGCTAATAAATTAATTGCTCACACATTTTCAAATCTGTGGTTGGAGAGATGGTCTCTAATTCTGGAACATTTGGCAATATAGCAACTGAACTGTGAAGACAAAGAAGCACTGATAGGCTGAATATTCAAGTGATGCTGTCCAAAGTCCTGCAAGTTCTCACTGTGGCAAATACTACCGTGTATGTTTGTGAATGAATGAATGAAGTATGTGTTTCCTACTATCTAAGGACTTTCCTACCAGAAAAGGATTGGATACTTTCATATGGATGGAATTAAATCAGGGGTAGGAGTGGGATCAGAGGCTGACCCTAAAGAGAATGGATCAGGCTTACCCTGATTTCTCTGGATCACTATGCCCCCTCCTCAGAGTCCCGGAAAAAATCTCCTCTACAATGCTTAGATGTGGCTCACATTTAGGGTCTCCTTTAAAAGGCTTTCTTCTAGAAGGTTTCTTCTAGAAAAAAAATACTCAATATACAAAGTAGATATCAGGAATAAGGACTGGATAAGGGGCTGTAATTTCATTGGTACAGAGAATTCTTAGATCAGAAAAGTCCCTGTACCAATGCAGCTTAATTGTGTGCATTGCACCTTTTAGTACCTTGTGGGATCTAAGGACAGATACTTTACTTTCACCTCAGACTTTCTTGCCTGAGAAATAATTCACGAGGCCCAAACCTGCTTGCTCTGCCAGGTCAGACTTGGCTTGGATTTTGTTTTTCTTTTTAGATGCAGTCTCCCCACAGCAAGGGTCATCTTCTGTGACAAGCAGTGCCAGTCAGTCAAAAAACATTTATTAAGCAACCACTACATGTCAGGCACTGTGCGACTCACTGAGCATAACAATGAAGTTAAAAGAGAGTCCCAGTTTGAGGGGCTCACTATCAAATAAGGGAGGCAACAATTATGTAAAAATAAGCTATCTATAGGACATATTGGAAAGAACAAGGGAAGGAGGGAAGTAGAATTGAGAGAGATTGGGGGGAGACTTCTTGCAGAAAGTAGGATTTTAGTTGAGACTTGAGGGAAAACAAGGAAGGCAGAAGTCAGAGACAAGGAAGGACAGCATTCCAAGCACAGGAGATGGCCAGTGAAAATGCCTGTATTCAGGAGCTAGGGTGTCTTATTAGAGGAACAGGAAGGAGGTCAATGTCAGTAGATGGCATAGTAGCTTGTGCAGGGTGGAGTGGGGTCAGGATGGAGGGGTGAAGGGTCTAGAAGATCAGTGTGGTTAAAGTGTAGGAAAAGGTGTGGTTAAAGTGTAGTGGAAAGGTAGGGAAGTACTTCTTGCTGGGATCCATAACTAAACCAGGAATGTAGGGACTCTCAAACTTTTGGGGTAGTTGCCAAATCTTGGAATGCTAAACTCTTAGGATCACTGAGACAACTAGGTCATGAAGTTGAAAGAGTGATGGGCCTGGAGTCAGGGAGACCTGAGTTCAAATCCAGATACAGACATTTACTAGCTGTGTGACTCTGGGCAAATCACTTAATTTCTGCTTGCCCCAGGGGAAGGGGGGCAAGGAAACATTTAAACAGTTTTAAAGAACTTGGGCAAAAATTAAAAGAAGGTGGAGAACAAGCTTGTTGAGATTTGAAGTTTTCTTTGGTAAATGAATTTGAAATTTCTAGTTTAAAAAATTATTTTCAGATGTCACAAAAGCCAGTTTAATAATCACCACTGGGATTTAATGGTCTGTTTTTTAAGATACAGCAGCTATGTCGAAACAAAATATGACAATTTTAAGGAAAAGATCATTGTGAAGATTTGTTTCAGCTTTTAAATATGCAAAGATGCCTGAATGAAGAAGTCTAAAAAATAAAAAGAACGAACTTATGGTTTACATGGGAGAAAAGACATCCATAAACAAAAAAGGTAGGACATACTAACTGCTTGCCAAATTGTGTACTGTTGGAAAGGAATAAGAAACTTCCAGATTACAGAAAGAGATTGCATGGATGTGGAGGTCAAGAAAGGGATTGTATTTGGAGGATGTAAAGAAGATAAAACATGAAATTGAATTTCAGAAAATGCAGTCCTATTTGTTTATTCCAAATGAGCAATTCTACACAATGAAAGATGTATGCCAGATCAGTACAAACTGGCACCATACACATGAAAGTACTTTGAAGCAATGGGACGTCAAAGGACAGGTCATTATAATAATATTGTACACAGATAGACATCTCACATCTTCTATAAAGAAGGGCAAAGGGCATTTAGAATATAAGGCACTAGCCTCTGCTGAGGCTATTCAACAATAAAATCTGAAGTTTTGTTTATATTATTACTAAAAAATTACCTTTCCATTTAATATATCTTTATTAAAAATAATACCATATAAATTTCTCAAAGTTTAGTAATATAGGGTTAAATATACATTACAATTCACTGTTTTGTTAAAAGAAATATACCATGATTTAACTTCACAAAATTAAAAAATAAAATATTGTTGACATATAATATTAGGTACAGTTGATGCACTGCTTAGTTCAACTGGACAGCAAATTTGGGTCAATTGAGGGTTCAAGGGATGGCTCCCTGGGTAGGGGAAGGGGAAGAACATACTTGGACATGAATGTGGTATATAAAAATAAAATTTATCAATGAAAAGCATTTACAAGAAAAAACCTAAAACATTACTATAAAGCAAATCTGTTATTCTGCACTATACAGAAAAATTTTTGAAAGTATATGCTTTTTTTTAAAGAAGGGTTATATTATAGTGCAATGAACTTGGCATTATAGGCCCTGGGTTCAAATTCTACATAATCCTATGGTTTAGATCTAGAAAATACCTTAGAGGTCATCCAGTTCAATCTCTCATTTTTCAAATGAGCAAACTGAGTCCCATAGAAGCAAAGCAATTTTCCCAATATCAAATAAATGGTAAGCAACAGATCCAGGATTTTACTCCAGGTCATTCAGTGACAGACACTGTTCTCTCCACTACTCCTCACTATTGCTTAAGATAAGTTCCAGGTAAAACAACAGAGTACTTTTTGATGAGTTTCAGCCACTGTTGGTTTGGTTTTGTTTTCTTGGATGACAGATTTTTTTTAAATAGAGCTGGAAGGGGCTTTAGCAAACATTGAGTCTGTCTCATTTTACAGAAGGGGAAATTGAGGACCTGAAAGGAGAAGTGATTTGGCCAAAATTACAAAGCTAATTGCTATCACAACCAGGATTCCTAATTTATAATGCAACACTCTTTCTGTCTATGCTAGATATAGACTCATGTAGTATAAACTGAATAACAATGTTAAAGAAAAAAAATATATATATATGTGTGTGTGTATGTTGCATTTTAATGAAGGGTTATATACAATGATACATTTTAAATTGGAACATATATAAAATTTGCACTCACCAAAATAGCAATGAGCTTGATAGGGTTTCCTGATAGACGGGGAACAAATTAGCTTGTTTGTTTTGTTTTAGATCAGGAACAATGAGGATTATGTAATGCTCAAGTTGGAAGACCTTAGAGATCACTTTATTAGAGCCCTTCATTTTATTTGTATTTATTTGATTTAGTATGTATATATGTGTACATATGTATGTAAATATACATATGTACATACATATACATGGTATGTCATTTAATCATGTATAAGAGCCCTGAGGGGAGTCTGTTGCTTTTCATTTTTGGATTCCCATCCCCTATCACAGAATAGATACTTAATGCCTATGGATTAATTTAACAGAGAAAAACCCAAGGCCCAGAAAAGTGAAATGATACGGCATATCTCTCTCTCTCTCTCTCTGTCTTTCTCTCTCTCTCTCTCTCTCTGTCTTTCTCTCTCTCTCTCTCTCTCTCTCTCTTTCTCCCTCCCTCTCTGTCTCTGTCTCTCTGTCTCTCTCACTTTCTCTGTCTCTGTCTGTCTGTCTGTCTCTCCCTTCAACACTCCCCTCCCTGCACACATACACACACACACACACACACACACACACACTACTTCACTAAAGCTATTGAGAGATCCTGTTCAATTGTTATCTTACACTAGCAATTGTTCACGTTTAAATTCCTTATGCTCTATTTGGTCAACTTATAATTACTTCAGCTAATGGGTTAGCGAGATGACAGAAGAGTGCTCCCCCAAATGGATTTGTATAGGACAATGACAATGATATTATAATAGGGCTAAACAGAAACAGAAGCAAAACTATACAAGACCGTTTTGGGGGGAGTCCATGGAGGGGAAATTGATGTGATAACTTTCTAAGCATATTTGAAGTACTTCAGGTACTTCTTAGGTCATTTGGAAGAAAGGTTAAACTTTATTTCCCTTCTGCTAGAGAGTAATAGCAGGAGTATTGAGTGAAAAATACAGAGAATCTAATCAATATTCAGTCCCATATGAGTGGAAAAAAACTTAACAATGAAGAGATATTCCAAAATGGAATGGTCTGTTCTTGAAAGTACCAAGTCTCTCATCCCTGAACGTCTTCACATTGAAACTAGATAGCCGTTTCCAGCGAATGGTCTATCTGATGATTCTGCTCATGTTGGATTTCACCAGTTGACCACTAGGCCTCCTTCCAACTCTGACATTCTCTTATTCTTATTAGTTCTGACTAGTGGTGGTTCTCATCTCTTGGAGGACTTTCAAAAAACATGAAATCCTAGAATTTAAAAAAGAATACATATATGTGTCAACAGAAAACCACTGGCAATTAGTCCTACTAATTTTCATTAACTGTACTAATAAAATTTTCAAGATAACATTTTTGTTTTGGAGAAATTTTAAAGCATCTGTAATATCAGGTGGTGAGAGTTACCGACTAGTTTTTTTTTATATAAGACTATTGCAAGATTATAGTCACGAAGTTAGAGATGGACAGACATTTAGAAGCCATCTAATGTACCTCCCTCATTTTATAGACAAGGAAACTGAGGCCCAGAGACTGTCCACTGGCTTTCCTAAGCTTACACAGAAAGCAACTGGAAGAGGCGGGATATAAACACTGGTCCACCAACTCCAAGTCCAGGACTCTTTCCATGAACAGAAAAGCACAGTTTGTATTCTTGTTTGTCTCACATAAACACCATTTTTTCCTGTTCTTTTTTATTCCTTAAGTATATTTCAAATCATTTACACAATAATTATAGAAAAGTAAAAAACAGTACTCTAGTTGTGGCCTACTATGTGTTGGTTAATCTCTTCTCAATTTTTTATTTGTAGATTCATCAAATCATAAGTTAAGAGGCAGATGACATTTTACACATCAACATATGCAAATCTGTGAATTTACAGACAATGAAACTGAAACCTAGAAAGACTATGGGACCAGTCTGATTTACACATGGAATAAGTGGAAGAGCTAGGATTCAAACTCAACTCTGCTGACTCTGAATGTTCTCTTCTCCCTATAATGTGATGATCTGTCACCTAAGAATAAATGTAATTAAAGTTATATGAAAGAGCTGCATAAGTGAAGCATCAATTAAACCACTCCAGTGTGAAGATCACAAATATCATATTTCCTATATTAAAGGGTAAAGATGCTGGAATTCCTATATGCAAAGGTTCACAAAAACCCAATTTAATTAAACAATGATTGTCATTTCTAAGACTTTGGCTCAGAACTACCTAATTTATGTCATAATCTCAAAAGTCAGGACACTGTTCATTTGTGGGAGACTTCCAGTCAAGATGGCCTCCTAAAGAGGATGCATACCACCCAGATTCCACTTGCCCATTAAAGCAAAAACATGGAATCTTCACCAGGCCAAATATTGATCAAGGAAGGAACAAAGGAAATACAAGAAAGACTTCTACCTAGAACTGCACAAATAGGCAGAAGGCCACAGGAAGAAAAGAAAGGATGTTACAAGGAAAGCAAGAGCCAGTACAGTTTAAAACAAAGAAACAAATGAGAAAAACAGTCTCTGGTATGGAAGGTCAGAGATATGTCACCTGCAAGCATCTCCAAGAGTCCCAAAGTGATCAGAAAGTCCAGGACAGAGACCTCTTGAAAGCCTCAGGTAAGGGAAGTAAAGAGTGCCTTGTGGCAACTCTGAGACCTGGCCCACAAGGACTCTAAGGTCCCTAACACTATCCTGAGTGACTGAGAGAACTGTGAAAAGCCAGTGCTCTTACCCTCAAAACCAGGGGGCTGAGCCTTCAGAAAGAGTAAGGGAAGATGGGATAGACAGGTCTCTCTCCAGGAAGAGAAAAATCAAGCAGGGCTGACCACCCAACCCAAAAAGTTCATCAAAACATTGCCAGAAAGCCTCAGTTCAGAAACTAAAGCTGGACATAGGAAGAAATCATAGAAAACAATTATATACAATTACTGTAGCTCCAAAAGTTCCCCAAAAGTAGAGCAGAAGTCAGTTAACAACTTTGATCAGGGACTCAAAGGGGAGAAAAAATATATTTTCTACAATGACTACAACAATAGCTAGAAGAAATAAAGTAAGGGATAGAGGATTAAATAGAGCTCTTGAATGAAATGGAATAGGTTAAAAGATAAAGTGGTGTCTTACCCATGTAACAGACACGCTGAAAATTAGAATACATCAAAGAGACATCAATGACCCTATGAATGAGTAAGAAATAGTAAAACAAAATTTAAAAATAAAAAAATAGAAGAAAATTTAAACCATTGGGTATTTTTAAAAGCTAAGTCAGAAAAGAAGGCAAGGAAAGAAAATTTAAGAATCGTTAGACTTGATTAAAAAATCCTAGACACCATATATTAAGAAATTATAAATGACCCAGCAATACAGCTACTAAGCTTGTATCCCAAACAGATTTTTTTTAAAGGAAAACGTCCTATATGTACAAAAATATGTGTATCAGATCTTTTTGTGGTGGCCAAGAATCAACAATTGAAGGGATGGCCATCAATTAGAAGTTGACTGAAAAAACTGTGATACATGAATGTGATGGAATACTATTGTGTTATAAGAAATGAGCAGGAGGAATTCAGAAAAAATGTGGAAAGATGTACATGAACTGATGCTAAGTAAAGTAAGCTGAACCAGAAGAACACTGAACATAATAATTAGTATTATATGATAATCAACTGTGAATTGGGCATTCTTAGAAATAAAATTATTCAAGTTAATTGTGAAGGGTTTATAATGAAAATATTACCTCCAGAGAAAGAATTGAGAGTCTGAATGAAGATCAAAACGTGTGTGTGTGTGTGTGTGTGTATGTTTGGTTTTTTGTTTTTATTTTTTCTTGTCATGTCTGTGTTTCTTTCACAACGTGAGTAATATGGAAATATGTTTTACATTGCTGAACATATATATTCTATATTGAATTGCTTACCTTCACATGGAAGGCAAAGAGGATGCAGGAATAAAGAGGATTTGGAACTCCAAAAGTTTTTTAATTAATGTTAAAATTATTTTTACATGTAATTGAAAAAACATAAAAAGAAAAAAAAACAGAAATTACAAATGAAAACTTCCCAAATAAAGTAGAATAAGAGAGCAAAATGAAGACAGAATGAGTTCAGCATTCACTTCCTAGACTAGAGCAACAAGATCAAACAGAAAAGGGATAACTTCCACAAATGTCATGGCCAAAACCCCAAGTTTTTACATCAAGGAAAAAAATATTACGAGCGTCAAGAAAGAAACAGTTCAAATATCAGTGAAAGAGTCAAGATCACACAAGAGCAGGAGACCTTGAAATACAATATTCCAAAAGACAAAAGAGATAGGCTTACAACCAAGAGTGACTTAACCTCATAAAACTAAGTTAATCTTACAGGGAAACTAATGAATCTTCAGTGTAATAGAGGACTTGAAAACAGTGGTGAAAAGACTGCTGCTGAATAGGAATTCTGAAATATAAACATGAGAGTCCTGAGAAACCTAGAATGGTAATTTTTTTGGAGCAACTGAAAAGGGTTCTATGATGGCATTAGGCTAACTTTCTAATAGGGAGAGAAGAGTCAAGTGTCCCTTTAAAGTCTTAATGTATTCAGAGATTATTGAGAGCATTAAACAAGAAAAACAGAGAACTCTGAAGTAGATTTTTGGTGTTTTTCCCCACTGTTGTGGGGATTTTATGAGGGAGAGTAAAAGGAATATAATTGTATAGAAAGGAAGGCGTACATGATAAGAAATGTATAGAAACAGAGAAAGGAGTAGGTAGATTGAACATCAGATGGAACTCAACACTTATGTGCAAAAGACAAAGGAGAACTGAATTCACACAAGTAAACAATTTGGTAGAGAAATACAACAACCTCAACAGGGCAAGAAGTTGGGTGTGGCAGGGAGGGGGGCACACAATGGCATAAAGTAGTAAGATGAATGATATACTAAGAGGAAATAGCAGCCAGAAAAAAACAAACCTCTTGACCCTGAAGGAGAAATTAAAAGAGGGATTTGTATTTTTAGAGCTAATCTAAAATCCAAGGTGTATGTGTGAAGGGGACAGTGTGGGGCGAGACACATCAACTGAGAAATGACTAAATAAATTCTAAGAATATAATTGAATATTGTATTTAAGGCAGAGCATCCTGGGTTATATGGAGTGATGCAGAATGGTGTGAACAAAACCAGAAATATATCTAGGAAAGAGAAAGAGATGTGGAAGACTTGAGAAATCTCATCAATATGGTGACCAACACATCTATAGAGAACCTATGACAAGGAAGTACATTATCCATCTCCTCACAGAGAGGAGATAGACTCAAGGTACATAAAGAGACGTATTATTTTGGACATGATCACTCTGTAGATTTCCTGCTCTTCATTATGTCAAGGCTTTTCCCCCCTCTTCTCTTTATTTTTTACTTGTGGGAAGAATGGGGTTAGGAGCAGAGAGGTAAAGTTTAGCAATAACAATCCCTAAAATGAAAGACATTGAAGTATCTTTTTTTAATGCACAGAAGAGAGTTCAGAAGGAAATGCAAACAGTAAAGTCTTGAAAGCAATATGTGAAATGACAAATTTTATACATATATGTCTATGTATATATATGTACACACACACATATATATGTGTGTATGCATGCATGTTTATTCTAAATCAAGAAGTAAAAAAAGGAGACTGATGGTTCCATACATAGTCATCTTCTTGTGCTCTCCTTTACATATGGAAATACTAATTTTCTGGAGTGTAAGTTTAGAATTTCAAAAAAACTTATTTTATAAAAAGGAAAGACTTACAATGAGGAAGGTAGCTGCAAAAGCCATAGCTTTCATTGTTATACTGAGGTCTAATGGAAAAGTGATCTCAAAGTTGTCTATATCTGCAATTGCTCCTCTTAGAAAGCCAGGCCATTTTCTATAAATACTTCCAATATTTGTTCCATTCACTGATGTAATCTGGAAAGAGAAAAATATGACTTTACTCATCTCCTTAAAGGTTTTTTAATGCTAGAAGAGGCAGAAATCCAATGAGTTCACTCAGAGATAGAAGTAGAAGAGGCACTTCCTATAGTTGTTGATAGGGGCTCCTTCAAAAAGTTCATCCTTTCCCATTGACTTGTCAATTTGTCTAAAATTCTTACTAATGGAAATTTACTCCTTTTGGCTAATGACATTCTTTCAGAGAGGACACTTTATGAATCAAATAACAATAGAAGTCACATAATCTGTCATACATGGCTTTACCAGAGATTAATACCAGAGTAGATTAGTCTATCTAAAATTATAAAATTAGTCATCCTAAAAAATCTAGAAGGAACAAAACACAGAATAGGACTTTTTTTTAAGTCACTATCTTGACTCTTGAGCAAATGTAATTTATGGTTTGTTTTGTTTTTGTCTTGAATAACTTTGGCAGACTGGGAAGTTCTTTTCAAAATCATTTTTAAATGCATACAATAAAATACACAGGATTACATTTGAAGCCAATTACATGAAATAAAAATGTATTTTTCCCATCCAAGTTCACAAGACCCTAAAATCTACCCAGTGAGCTCCAGGTTAAGAATCCCTGATATAGCAGTGGTCTGTAAACTTTTGTTTTCATATCCCTTTAAGAAAATCATGTTTGTGTATTTTTAAATTTCATTTATTTATCTATCATGTATTCATCTATCTCTATATCCATCTAATCCTCTATTCATTCATTTATTTACACAGCTTGGTAACAGTGAATAGAGTACTGAACCTGGAGTCATGAAGACCCAATTTCACATCTGACCTAAGAAACTTGTTGTGTGACCCTGGGAAAGTCATTTAATCTCCATTTGCCTTAGTCTCTTCATCTGTAAAGTGGGAATAATAATAGTCCCTATTTTCCAGGGTTGTTGTGAGGACCAAATGAGGTAATAATTTTAAATTGCCTGACATATATAAATGTTATATTATTATTATTACTTTTGTTATTTTAAAAAAATCATATTGATGATATATCCATTATAAAAGTATGAAAAATGTAAGTAAAAGGAATAAAAGTAAGAGACATTTTAAAATGAATATTTTATTTTTAAAATATATAGTACTATTTTGCTCCAACTAAAACAATACTTATTATTAAATAATTATATTTTATTAAAAGTAATGCAATTGATCATGCTTCATTATTATTGTTGTTATTATTAATATTGTTAATGAAGCAATTGGAGTTTATAGACTTAGCAAGGTCATCAACTAGTAAGCACCAAGTGTCTGAGGCTGGATTTGGACTCAGGTCCTCCTGACTGCAGGGTCAGTGCTCAGTGCACAAGGTCACCTAGGTGCCACCTTCATTATTTTTTTAATATCTTGATCAAACACTTTGTGATACAGCAATCTTCACATCTAGTTCTAAGATCAATTCACTTCAATGTTTGGTTTTTAATGACAGTTATGGTTGACAGATATATCACAAAGATTGCTGTTGTTCAATCATTCACTCATATCTGACTTTTCATGATCTCCTGGACCATAGTATGTCAGGCCCTTCTCTCCCCCACTATTTTGACCAAGTTCATACTTGTTGCTTCCATCTAACCATGTCATTCTCTGCCACATGCTTTTCCTTTCTGCTTTGAATCTTTCTCATCATTGTGGTTTTTTTTTCCAATGAGTCCTGTCAACTCTTTATATGGTCAAAGTATTTAAGCATCAGTTTCAGTATTTGACCTTCAAAAGAATAGTCTGAATTAATTTAAGTTATTGACTGATCTCTGTTCAAAAGTCTTCACCAGCATCACAATTTGAAAGCATTGATCCCATGGTGCTCAGCTTTCCTTATTGTCCAAATTTAACAGACATACATTGCTACTAGGAAAAAAACCATCGCTTTGATTATATGAACCTTCATCAGCAACTGATGTCTCTGCTTTTTAGTATATTATCCAGATTTGCCATAGCTTTCCGTCCAAGGAGCAAGCATCTTTTCAATTCAAGATGGCAATCACTGTCTCCAGTGACGTTTCAGTCCAAGAATATAAAATCTGATGCTGCTTCCATTTCTTCTTCCTCTATTTGCCAGGAAGTGATGGGACCAGTTGCCTAGATCTTAGTTTTTTTATGTTAAGCTTCAAGCTAGTTTTCACATTCTCATCTTTCACTCTCAAGAGGCTTCTTAATTCTTTTGCACTTTCTGCCATCAGAATTGTTTTATCTGCATATCTGAAGCTGCTGATATTTCTCATGGCAAATTTAATTCTTTCTTTTGATTTATCCAAACTGTCATTTCAAATGGTCTACTCTTTATATAAGTTAACTAAATAAGGTAACAATATATAGCCTTGAAATTCTTTGTTTTCGCCCCATCTTAAACCAATCATTTGTTCTATGTTTCATACAGGTTGCTCAGCAGACAAGGCAGATTATCTGGTATTTACATTTCTTTGAGGACTTGCCACATTTCATTGTGATCCACACAGAGACTTTAGTGTAGTCAATGAAGCAATAGGCTTTTTTGTTCTTTTCTTTTTTCCTGGAACTCCCTTTCTCCATAATCCAGTAAATATTGGCAATTAGGTCTCCACATCTTCTTTCTCTTTGGAAGCCTGCCTTCTCTTCTGGTCATAAAGATTCTCACAACCAAAAGCAAAACTGCATCATGGGGTGCACTTAATAAATCATGATAGAAAATTTTAGTACCATCCTCAAGTTATATTATTTTTTTTTACAAATTTGGCTAATAAATTTCCATCTTCCCTAATGTTAATCAGTTTAAGTTACTCTTGCAAAGTAATCAGAAGGTGCTGAGTTTTTAGTTTTTCAACAGATAGTAGATACAAATTATTTCAATTAATCCACCTGATAATTTTTAGCTTTTTGGCCCATTTCTTTCATATCTTATTAGAGAGACGGCCATCATTTTCACCACCACATGACTAAAGAACTGGCATTAGAAATACAAAAAGCATCAGTTCTGCTATGGTTTTCTTTTCCAGTTGTGATGATTAGTACTATCTTTATTCTATGATTTCATTGCAGGAATATTTGTCAGTTCTTTGTCCACTTTGTGAAGGCTAATTTATATAAAACCAGATCACATAATCTGCATATCTACTTTACCAGTCACATATATCCTATAATATATCAAAGCTTATTGAAAGTAAACACATCAGTGAGATCGCCATCTAAGAACCCTATTCCTTTGGAAGTGCTATGCAAATGTGAGTTATTATTATAAATATTCTCCAAAGACATAAATGTAAGTAAGTAATTTCTTAAAATCAGTCAATTAGTCTACTGTGAGTATGTAGGACTTAGAGGGGAATTTTGGTGGTGCCAATGAGAGTCTAGGAGTAAAGTGATCAGGACAGGGCAGGGAGAAAGGAAAAGACATAGACTAATCCCAAGGATGTTTCAAAGGAAGAATTAGCAAGGTATAATAATGAATTGGACATAAGAGGAGGGGGAGTCAATGGCAACAGGTGAATAGTCTGGGATTTAAGGCTAATGATAGTATCAATACCAGAGGGTAAGAGAAAAAAAGTAAGGCCACACAATGTGTTGGGAAAGTGGTGAAACCCATTTTGGGACATGTAGAGTTTGAGGAGATGATGGAGTGCTGAAGTTTTATGAGCAGTTGGATCAGAACACAGGTCAAAGACTGAAAACATATTCTAATAGACATTTGCAAAGAGATGAGAGTTAACACCATATAGACAGAAATTCTCTGAGGCAGACAAAAAGATAAGAGCCATTGTTATATACCATTATTGGGGGTTTGGACGAGAAAAAGGCCATTAAAGGAGAGATGAGCAAGAAATGGAAGAGAACCAAGTAGGTGAAGTATCATAGATTGTAAACAGACTCTCAAAAAAATTGGACTTGGGCACACTATGTCTAATGTTTCAGAGAGTTTGATTAAGGTGAAAACCTTAAAGTCATTATCAGTTTTGGAGAGGTGACCCACTGGTGATCTTTCAGAGAGCAATCTCTGCAGAACAAGAGGAGCAGAATTTAAATGGCAAGGAAATTTTAAAAAAAGTTATACCTAGAAATAAATTTCCAGGAATTTATTTTGTTAGACTTCTGGAACTAATGAAGAAAAAGATGGAAAATAAAGATAAATTGTTACCCAGGGTTAATAATAAGAGTGAAAGTTGGAAAGGAATCCTTCTTCCTATAACTTAGTAACAGTCTGGAGAATCTTGAAATCTGGGCTCTGGCTTATTTAAAAAAAAGGATGTTTAGGTTTTCTGCCCCAGCTTTCTCACTCTAGAAATCTTTCAAATAAAAGCCAGTCAACTAGATATACATATATAAGCTTACATCAGAATTTTCATTCTCAAAGTGTTTATTGAGGTCGCTCATCTGGGATAGAAATCAAATAATATACTACACTCTCCCTGTCCCCAAAGTTTTTTTTAATTGACACAGGATTGTTTTTCCCTGTGGAAAACCAATCACCTCAGTTTCCACATCTGTAAAATAGCACTACTCAGAGAGGAAATGGCAAACCACTCCATATCTTTGCCAAGAAAACCCCAAATGGGATCATGAAGAGTCAGACGTGACTGAAAATGAACAACAACAAACAAATTTTATTTATCTCATAAAAGTTTTCAAGCAATTCATTCAGAAATTTACAGCCCAATAAGAGATAGATATTTGTGATATTCCATTTAACAAACATTTATTAAACACCTATAAGCTGGAAATACAAAGACAAATGTGAAACAGTCCCTACCTTCCCCTTCCTGGCTATTTTCAAACCATGTTTCCTGTATCCTGGTCTTTACCCTCCCACCAGACCTTGTACTCTGCTCCCCTGGACCCTGGAATCTAATAGGAGAACTTTAAGTTATCTTGCCTGGAATTAGGCCTCCATAGCTCACCTTGGCCTTCACCAAACCATACTGCTGTCCTGTGGCCCTCCTTCTCCTTCTATCAGAACATAAAACTCCAACCCTGGGACCCTGGCCCCTGATGGGTGAGTTTTTGCCATATCTTTCTGGAACCAACCAGCCATGCCACCTCCAGGCTATTTCTACCATTCACCATATTCATTCCCTAGTCCCATGACAGTTTTTCAAGTTTAGGTCCCCTCTTTGAACACAGGAACTCTTTTTAACGGCTTATATTTGTACACACTTTGCCAACCACAGTGCTTCGCATATGGTAAGTGCTTAATAAATGCTTTTCCACTTATTTATTCAACCACCCATTCATTCCAAGAACTTACATTCTTGCCTATATCTCTATCTTACCTGAAAAACAGTATCTGAACCACAGGTAGTCACACACGGGCCATCTATGTTCAGCACATGCTCTTTCTTTTCATTTTCAACTTTGAACTTTGTCATGCAGCAGCCCCACTGTTGTATGACATAACCAAGAGGCATACCAGGAGGAGACTGAACCTCAAGCTACAAACAAAAAGGACAGATAGAGTTAAGCTGTAGAAAAAAACTGAAATATAAAAGCATTCCTGAATTGTATGGGCTCAGGTTAACATGGTCACAGAAGGTTATAAAGAGATATTCCAAAGACATTATGTTTTATAGGACAATTTGGTCTTATTAGGTACCATTTTCTGAGTGATTCTAAAAGACTCTCTACTAACCTCTTTCAATTTAACAATCTGTGCCATACACTTTTGGGATAAACAGCGGACATGCCAAGTGCAAAAACAACAACAATGAAAATAAACAAACAAAAACCAAAAGTTTACATTTCTTACTCAAGGAATTTTTGTTTCTGGAGAAAATACTATACTCTAATTTCAAGACAAACAAAATAACATGCAAAGCTCATCTTGAGTTGTCAAGAAAAGGAGTAGGGAGGGACAAAAAAGAAGCCTTCCTTATTATAGCTTTCTCTTTTAGCTATTTTTTCTAACTAGGTACTCTTTGTCAAGTTGTTTCTGTGCTACTGGAGTATAAGTGTAATCAGTGGCATAGGACAAAGTCCTGATCATCCCACCCTAGTTATAGCTCCTACATGGAGCTTCCATAATCTTTTTCAGTTGTTTTAT
>CM053600.1:169201895-169235373 GCA_028646575.1 Pseudocheirus occidentalis
CCTTGCCAAGAGCAGGTGACCAATGTAAAAGCAGTTGTCTCCATTGCTGGCTCCTTTTCCTCCTGTTCTCCAATGTGCATGCCCCCACAGCCCCAACTCTCATGTGTCTGCCTCTCTGTCTATCTGTCTCGGCCTCTCAGTTCACCTGTGCTGAAGTTCTCTACCCAATCTCCATTCCTCACTTTGATTCCCATTCTAGGCAAATACATCCATCTGTCTGTACTAACGCTTCTACTTGGCTATTCTTTGGTCACTTCAGAATCAACACACCTGCAACAACAACAACAACAATAAAAGCTCACATTTATGTACTTTTTGGGTTGTATAGTACTTTATACGTGTTATTTCTTTTGATCCTCATAATAACCCTTTAAGAAAGGAGTCATTAATCATCCTTATTCTACTGATGAGGGAACTGGAATTAAGATAATTAAAAACGACATGCTCAGGGTCAGCAAGTTAAGCATCTGAAGCAGAATTTGAACTCAGGTCTTCCTGACTCCAAATATAACACTCTATCCACTTAGTCTTCTCCCTTGGAACTGACTTTCTTTCTTAGTCTTCCAGTCTAGAAACCATGGAGCCATCAGTCAATCAGTTATGAATTTATTAAGGGCCTAATATGGCTCAAGTGTTGTGCAAGGCCTGAGGGAGAAAAAGAAAGCCAAAAACATTGAGTCTGTTTTCAAGTAATAGCTCATATGCCAACAAGATGGACAACTTGAAAACACACAATATGTACAATATAAGTTTAGAAGGGAAATCATGGGGGAAGACAGAAGAGGGGAGACCGGGAACACCTTTCTAGTGTAGGTGGGGTTTGAGTTGAATCTTGAAAGTAATGAGAAGTAAGAGCATGCTAGATATGAGGGATAGCCAGCGAAAAGTCAGAGAGCTGATCTTAATTCTCCCTTGTTCCTTACCTCCTATAATTAATTTCACCAAGTCCTCTCATTGCTTCCCACAAAATGTCTCAATAACATGGAAAACCAAGGTATATATTTATCTAGTGTATGTATTCTTAATATACCTTAGAGTGAATGAACTAAGTATTGAGCAGATTCACTACCTGAGACAGGTATTCCAGACCAGGTGGACAGTTTGGAAGCGGAGGTGGTCCTGGCATCCATGGTATCTGGGGAGGTGGATTTGGGTTCACATTGATGCCAGGCTGATACACAATTGGCTGGCCACCACTCTGATACATGGGAAAGCCACCAGGCTGATTCAGGCCTGGAAAACCTACAGGACCGGGGCCTGCATAGCCTGCAATGGGATGGCTGACTGGTACAGGAGGTCCTAAGAATTAGAGTTTTAAAGAGAAATAATTAAAGTCATTTTAAAGATGAACTCTATTCAATTTTCAAAATGTAGAATGCAATGGAACTCTATTATGACACAAGCTATTTTTAGTGTTAGAAGGGATCTAGATCAACATGTCTCCCACTTTTATTAATGGGAAATTATTCATCTTTCTAGCACTCCTAATGTCTAACACAATGTTGTACACATCAAGACTGATTAGTGTTCATTAATTAAATGAATAAATAAAATAACATGCAGATGTCTCTGTTTTAGATCTCTTTATGGGTCTATTCAACTTTGAGAGAATCAGTTACATAGAGAAACAAGTGTAGCAGAAAATAGCATTGGGCTTGGAATTAAAGAACCTTAGTTCAAATCCTGACTTTTCCACTTACTACATGTATGGTCTTGGGAAAGTCACTTATATACTCTGAGCTCAGTTCTTAGCTGAATAATGAGGAGAATTGAATGTGATCATCTCTAAGGTTCATTCCAGTTCTAAGATTACACAAAATACCCAAGTAAGGAAACAATATATTGTGTAAATATTTTATTTAACAGTACTTGAAACCCTAGTTGTGAAGAAAAAAAACACAAGTACTTATTGTCATTATATTTAATCATTATTGCTACATAAGGTATGAAAATTAAGTGTTTTGGAGTAAATGGCTAAAATCTTAAAGGATACCAAAGGTTTAAAAGTGAATATTTATTTGGGGCTCCAAATTATCATTCTTTGCATAGTTACTGTGTTGGTGGGTTTTGCTTAACTCTCTTTGTTACAAGCAGGGTTTTAATGCTGGTAAAAATATATTGGGGAAACATTTGTGATGTGATCACCAAAAGGTTTCAATAATTTTTCCCAAAAATTGTTCCTTAGATTCTGAAATTCAGACTATTTCGTTTGTGTTAAGGGCTATGTGCCTCCATCAGTTTCTGCTTAGCTATTAGAAACAAAACAGCTTCCCATAGCACTGAAAAAATTAGTGAGGACAACATTGCTCTGCATTAGTCACCAATGGGTGGATGCCTTGTATACTGTATATAGATAATAAAAAATTATAAAATTGATCTCTGCAAACTCCCAGCTATACATCACTGGAAACTGTGAGAAAAGGGTTTTGTAAACCTTAAAGAGCTATATAATATGAGTTCTTATCATGCATGTACATTTGCAGACACATTTTTACAAGACCAGCCTAGCAATCTTCATTTGGTCACTCCTAGACCACTATATTATATGGATGGCTAGAGGTTACGTAATCCAGAGAGCCCATTTCTCCTTGATGTATAACTACATTTCAGTAAAGTATGTTTTACTACTAATTTACTACTATTTTAATATTTTATTAATGAATTATTAGTATTTTCAACTTTTAATGTTACTAATTAACTTCCCTTTCCGAGTGTGATCTCTAATATATATTTGGGCAAAAACAAGATATAAACATATCTCTAGGTCTAGAATACAACTTAATGAAAAACATATAATCCCAGAAATTAACTTTACCAATTTTTAAAGAAAACTTATTCCAAAAGTTTTCACATTTGCAATCATAGATAAATGCTAATTTGTACCACTAGATGGCGAACATAGCGAATCTTTTTTTTCTCTAATGAAATCTCAGGTGGAAATTCATGTTTTTAATGGAATTCTTTACAAAACAGATTTTTTTTAAGCTTGCAGAGCTACAGTTCAGATACATTACTCTAAAAGAGAAATTATTATTTTAAATAAAAAGAATTTATCAATTTATAATTCTAAAAGCTATACACAGAATTAACCAGCAATTCCTTTATAGTATTTTGTGAGCCTAATTTTTTTATAGGCGATGTATGTGACATATAAAGTTCAGGAATTCATCCAAAAAGGAACATAAAGTTGAAATGATAATCCCAGGAGGAGCAGCTCCATCTACTGACATATACAAGAAATTAAATTTTAATATAAATGTCTAATAGTTGTAAATTACAATAGCTTTTTAAAAACTGAGAAGGAAGTGAATGCCCCACCCTGCCCTGTTTTGTTGCTAATCTAACCATCACAGCTGCTTTCATGGATTTCCTTCTTTGCTGCCTGTGCCAAATATTGCATATATTATTATGATTAAGAATAATGTGCATTTAGAGTGTGCTTTAAGTTTTACAAAGTACTTTCCCACACAATAACCCTGTCAATTTGTCAGTGTATGCAATATTTGCCCTAATTTTTTATGTAATAAGAAACTAAGTCTCTGAGAAACTGGCTGGTGACATAGTTCGATTTCCTGCTCCAAGTTCAGAGTCCTTTTTAATACACCAAAGAGAAAAAACTGAACTTGAGTTGGACCAATAGACTCTACTCTAGAAGTAAGGGGAAAGAGGAGATGGGGGTGAGATGGAGCTAGCAGAGAGTATGGGGATAAGTATTCTCTTGGTTGAGTATAATCTGAAAGTTAATAACAGGTAGTTGAGGCTAAAACTTGGAGGTAGCCTGGAAAGGATTATGCAGATCATTGCCTGAGTATGGCATAAGGAAAGGCATGTATGAAAACATTATTTGCTTCAAAGCACATTGCAATAGTTCAGAAATCTCCTAGTCTACTGACTTGAGCCTCGAGCTAAGACAATTAGCTCTGCACCATTAGCCTAGGACTTCTCTTGTTTTCCTAGTGTCAAATCTGGGGGTTTTGTGGCTTTTTTTTTTTTTTGCATTGTGATGCCTTGGACAGCATCTAGTAAAGCCTATAGACCTCTAATCCATATTTTTTTATGATCCACATTTTTAAAGACATAAGATGTTTTTAAATGTTTAAAACATATGATAAAATATATGGCATCACAAAGGAAATCAGTTATATTGATTTATAGTTGTTAATTTTTAAAATCAATTGAATTTGTTAAGAACCTCTGAAGTGAGCCTATCACTCTAAACACTCAAATCTAAATATTAAAATAATACAATATCAGGTAGCATTTATGTAGTGTTTGAAGGTTTGCAAAGAGCTTATTAAATCAATATTTTCTCATTTGCTTCTCACAACAACTCTCTGAATAGCTACTATTATCCTCCCCACTTAACAGGTAAAGGGAAGTGAGACAGACAGAGATTAAGTGACTTGAGTGGGGTCCCAAAGATAGTCATTGTCTCAGGTTAGATTCATGCTCAGGTTTTCCAAATTCCAGACATAGCAGTCTCTTTGTTCTGCCACAAAGTTCCCTCTAGTTATCTCCCTCTGTTCTCTACTTTTTATATTAATGCTGTGACCTTTTATATTGTCACATGCTGGGTAAGGTACTGGTCTACTTCTCATTTTTGCACAACAGATTTTGAGTTTTCCCAACAATTCTTATCAAATAGGAGGCACTTACTCCAAAAAAATTTTGTTCTTCAGAAAGTATATGTTAAAAAAAAACAAATATTATGCCCAGACCAGCACAAATTCATTAACCACGGCCAACAATACATTGGCAAAGACAACAGTGATGGGGGAAAATGTATCTCCCTGAAAACTTGACTTTGAATCCTAAAACTGATCCAAGGGAAGAAAAGAAAAGTTATACTTCTGAAGACTGAGCATACCTGGTGGATAATGAGAAGAGTAGGTAGGAGGGGCCACTGGTGTTGGATAGGGTGATTTTCCTGTATCATCTGTAGGTGCAGTAGGAACTGTGGGGGCTAGGAAAAAACACCAATGTGAAAAAGAATATTATTCTCTTCTGAGAATATTTGGAGACTTTTTAGTCTAAAATTCTAGGAAAAAAATCATTTATAGCATACTGTGTTATATTTAACTTAGCGAAATATGTCATGGGATAGAATCGAACATAAATTACTCATTTTAAATATACTGTTTTTAAAACTGCTGTTTCCATAACAAAACAAAATAAAAAACAAATTAAGGTAGAGAATTGAGTAACTCTATGAATTGTATCAACACAATGAAAATGTATCTTGGCTAGACTTACACAAAGTTTTGATTTATTACAACCAGCTAAGAGTTTATGCACTATTGTGTACAGATTAATCTCTTCCAAATGGCAGCAATAATTTTGTTATGCTTTATATGAGTATCAAAGAAATAGCAACAGAGCAGTTACTGGGGGGGGGCAGCTGATCACCTTAGGGTATTAGAATTTAGAATACTCACAATGCTAAGGCTCCTTGAGCAATGAAAACAATTGAGCTTGGGGCCTAATTAGAAAGAATAATTCATTAAACCAGGAAGTTTCTAGAAGGAAATTTTATTTCCCAACATTTCTCTCTATTCTCCCTAACTGAATTACTCCAGGAATCAAAATCACTAATTCGATCTCTGAAAACACTTATATTGAAATTGAAGCAAATCCTTTAATAGTTCAAGAATAGACATTTTCACCGGTATCATGAATTTTCATCTAATGACACAGAGTGTGATCCCTCCATATTTTAAGAGACATGCCGCATAAGCTGCTGCTGTTACTAGGAGAAAAAAAAAACGTCATTGGTGGCCAACCATCTTAATAGGAAAGTATATGAATTGGGTTTGTCCAATCTAATCCAATACGGCAAGCAATTTTAAAATGTCAATTAGGTGCAAAACAGCAAGGATACACCTCTCAAAATGACTAGAAGCCAAATTATAGTAAAAATGAAATGTAACAGAACAATATTGTTTTTACTGTAATTCATAGAAATATAGAAATGTTTCCATTTATATTTTGTATGTATATCTATGAATATAGTTTTGAATATATACATATCCTAGATACACATCTATTAATTTTAAATTTCCAAACATTTTGTTCTTACCTTATAAATATTTACAGTTACCCCGTCCACAAGACCTCTTTTGTAACAAAGTAAAACAATTAAGTAAAATTAACAATTTGACTTGAATGACTTGAATCTGAAAACTTATGTGTGCATATGAGCATACACTGACTCACCTTGCATTTTTAGGAGTTATGACTAAATCTGAAAGAAAAAAAAAACATTTCTATTTAATGCCCTGAGAAAAACTTCTAAAATTTCTATGTAACAAATCACTCATATCTTTTTACCTTCCATCATAAAAAGAAACCCCAATAAGACCAACTAAAATCCATATACATCAATCTAGTGTTTGCTTTTATGAATATTTGTTTTTATCTTTGAATAAATCTCTAGCACTATTTCCACAGTGGCTAGCCTTTGGAGTTCAAAAGTTTAAATCAGTCACGAGATGATGTGATTCAATTCTAAGTTGGCCAAAATAGTCCAATAAAGGTGCTCTCCCTTCAGGGAAGGGAACTCTGAATTATATCAAAAAAAACATTCTGGTCTCATAGGCTGCTACTGATCATTAGAATTAGTACAGTGCATCCATATATCTATATGTATGTATGTATGTATATGTACTCATATTATGAATGACTATATAATAAAATAAAATTGAATGGAATTTTATTACTCCTACATATTAGACTATATATTAGTTCATATTAATATTAGCCCACATTCATATTAGAATTGTTTTAGTCCATATGTATTAGAAGTAAATAGTCCTCAAGTGAATATTTCTGTTAACTATAGCAAAACTGCTCACCTTTATTTACTAAAAATCTTTCCCCGCACCTGTAATTTCATTGCTATTAAGAATTCCTGGAGGGGTGGCTAGATGGCACAGCAAATAGAGTGCCGGCCCTGGAGTCTGGAGGACCTGAGTTCAAATCCGGCCTCAGACACTTAACCAAAAAAAAAAAAAAAAACAACCTAGCCATGTGATCTTGGGCAAGTCACTTAACCCCAATTGCCCTCCCCCCCCCCAAAATTCCTGGAAACTCTTCTTTTACTACAATTTGTAGTAATATAGGGCCAAGGGTATAGTGAATAGAGCACTGGCCCCAGAGTCAGGAGGACCTGAGTTCAAATCCCGCCTCAAATACCTAACAATTACTAGCCATGTGACTTTGGGAAAGTCACTTAACCCCAATTACCCAGCTTTGCCCCTATCCCACAAAAAAGGAATTTGTAGTAATATAGAGTTGCCTGGGGAAGTGAGAGTTAATTGATTTGCCTATGGCCATAAAGTCAGTATCTATGGGAAACTCATTTTGAGCATAAGCTTTCCTAATTTCTTGGATATTCTTCTATGCACTATGCCACACTAACTCTCATTTGTCACCTTAACCAATACAATTCAATGTAAACTAGCCTAATCTAATCATTTCTATAGATGATCAATAATATAGGAACAAAGGGCAAAGATCTCAAGGAAACATGTGAATGTGTGTCTGTGTGTGTGTGTGTATTATGTATATGTTTGTGGGGGGGAGACAGAGAGAGAGAGAATGAAAGGAAACATGCCTAGGCTCCCCTCAGTAAGACAAAATCATTTCATAGACAAATTCCTTTGCACATAGCACTCATAGATATAAATAGTATCACAGCGACAGGTGGTATAGTCAAAGAGCAATGGAATTAGAAAACTTGGCTCAAATTTGTGTGACCTTAAACAAATGACTTATCATCTCTGGGCCTCAGTTTCCTTCCCTGTAAGATGAGTGGGTTGAACTATCTAACCTCTGAGGCCCCTTCTAGCTCTAATTCATTATCTTCTGACTTGTATCAAAGACATACTTTATAAAATATAGATGATAATTCAGTTATTCATTGATATTCAACAAGGTCTAAGAAAATGACACAAGAAGATTCTAGAATATTTAAGAGACTATATGGAAGGCTAAAATTAAAATCATCCATAATCTAACATGTTAAAAGGCCAATCAATTAATAATAAATCACAACTAATAAATAATATAATGCTTTAAATACTTATAAACTCCTTTCCTCATAATGACCCTGTGGGGAATTCAAGAAGATAAATTAACTAATCCTTTCAAGACTTAGATACTTTATTTGCAAAACGGGAATCCCAGAAACTGTGAAATCATGCAGTTTATCTATGATGACACAGAACTGGGATTCTAAGAGAAGCCTTCCTTTGGATTTCAAATTCAATATCCCTTTCGTTACACTGACTTTTGCCAGATACTATGCAACAACTGAACTGAACTACATCACACTGACTTTTCTGCTAAAAGTTCAAACCTTTCTTATAAAAAGGGATTATGGAGGGTGGCTAGGAGGTGCAGTGAATAGAGCACTGGCCCTGGAGTCAGGAGGACTTGAGTTCAAATCCGGCCTCAGACACTTAACACTTACTAGCCCTGTGACTTTGGGCAAGTTTCTTAACCCCAACTGCCCTCCAAAAAAAAAAAAAAGCAAAAAAAAAAAAGCGGAGTATGTCCTTTGCTCCACACCACCACCACCACAAACATTTCAGTTGATCAATATAAGGTCATGAGGTAGATTTCAACATTTAAACAAGGACATTTACAGGCTTAACTCTCTTTATTAGGTGTAAAGGTTTGTATTGGATTAACAAAGGAATAGCTGAGTGTCTCACACAAGGATTCCCATTTTTTGGTTTGTGGTGATGATCCAAGAGGTTCATGATAAAATTCTTCATTAATCACCTAAAGTAGTCAACAATTACCTAATTATGTTACAGATACCATTTTCCCCTGTGACAACAAATGTGTATGCTTTATACATTTTGTTTGTTTCTAAAGCATTTCAAAAACTTGATGATAACGCACACAATGTGTAGTGATGACATCAAACTTGGATTGTTTCTGACTAAGCTTGACATATCCTCACAGTTTTTCAATCTATCATCAACTTGTTTCCAAACAGCACAAGGACATTTGAGCATAAACCAATTCACAAAGGATGGTCAGAGCATTCATTTGTCCTTATTTGTCTTCTGTACACTGAGGCAGCATAACTCACTTATTTCCTTCTGTGTCCCTGAAATCAATACCTCCATACCTCATTAATTGTGTAATTGGGACATCAAGATAATTAAGATCTTTTGCATCCTTGCAGTGCCAACCAAAAACTGCTTGAAAACCTCATTTGAGGAGCATAAGAGACACCATCTTTAAGCCATCATGGACAACCACAAATATTCTGCAGAAACAAAATTGATATTGTCTCTCCTTTCAGTAGTAAGACTGTTTTACTTACTGTACTTTTGCTAATATTCTTCTATCTCCTTGATTTTCAAATGAATTGGTTAAAAGCACTAGTCAGTCACTCATTTAGAGTTTCTGAGAATACAGTTGGGGTGTCAGTTGTATAAGGGAAGAAAGTAATGAGATTTTTTTTCTTTTAGAGGTTGTATTTTGCAATACATGCAATTGAATGTTAGGAATATTAATCTTTTTTTTTACAATGCTTCTCATTAGCTGGTAGAAAAGTAAGTACATTTTGTGATAACTAGGTATTCATCTTCACCAGTTGGTAAGGTGGATTTTTTTTAAACCACAAAAAATTCCTCTCTCTCAACAAGAGAACTTGGACATTTTTCTTAACAATGTTCCCTATGTATTTGTGTTAGTAAACATTTTCACTTATTTTTGTCTTAAGTTAAAATGCAGAAAGAAATGATGTGGAACCAGATTTAAACTGTGTTTTTCTGGTGCTGAGTAAAATATTGATAATCTTTGATAAAATAAAAAAGATCAAGATTAAAATTAAATTGAAATAATATTATTATATCATGTTAAACATCTTCTAAACTGCAATTTATTTCATTTAAGATGGTATTTATATATATCAATGAAATTTGAAAAAAAATGAAATTTACCATGAAGTTTAATAGACATATCGTGAACATGAGGTCCTGCTAGATTATTTCTTTTAATTCTTGCAGACTGCCCCAATACAATATCTATAATTTTATATTTAGAATTTTTATAATTATAAGCAGAATACAATCTTATATTTTATAATTTTAGTGAAATAATATAAATTTCATTTGTAGCTTTTTTGAATAATATTATCACTGTAGTTATTTTAAATGTTTAATAAATAAACAGAAAGATATAATATATTATATCAATTTGCTCTGGGTATTCACACACATTTTTGGTTTTCTTAGCAGTTCAAAAGGGTTCACAGAATCAAACCAAAACATTGTGAACCACTAGGCCTACCAAACAAGTTAACCCATGCCTCAGGACAAGGGTGTGGAAGGACTTAAAATAGTTCATGGAATTTGAGAAATAAGCCAGTCCAGGGTTGGGCACCCTCTAGTTAAAGGGTGAGAAGAACTCTAGTGAGGATTCAAGCCCCTGAAAGGCAATCACTCTGGGTCAAAAGTGAGGAGTTGGGGAACTTATTATCTTTTTTCCCCCCTTCTCCAAAAAATGTTACTGGAGAGACTGGACTAGTAGGAAGCAAAATCCCACTTCTGGAATAGAAAGAGATACATTGAGGACAAATATAAAAAAAAATACAGATAAATATAGATGAACACAGATCCAGAAGGATCACATTTTCTCCCATGCTTTTCTAAGATGAGATGATTTCTATCACTTCCTGCAGATATTCATCTTTGTCATGTTCTGTAGCATATTTATGCCCTGTTTCCCACCCCCCTCCACCGCCCATAGATAAGATCACCTACAGTTTTCCTTTGTCAGAAATAATATCATTTCCTCATTTACAATAATCCAGCAACACCAGAAGTATAATGGTGTTTAAAAAAATAAACAGGGAAAAGCTTGTGCTGTGTAACCTTTCAAATGCAACCAAGCCTGTTTTCTTCCTCCTACTTAATTTTATACCGAGGTAACTGTGGGCCTTCACTATCTGTCTAAGATAGTGAACAGTTCAAAGGGGTTCATGGCATTACATGACTTAGAGCTGGAAGAGACATGACAGATCATTTCATTTTACAGAGAAGGAAAATGAAGAGGTGACAGGAACTCTCCAAGGTTACAAAGCAAGTAAGCACCAGAACTGGGATTGAAGCTCACATTTTCTGACTCTAAATCCCAAGTTCTTTACACAACACCATGCTTCATCTTCCTTTGTCTCAGCTGATTCACCAAGACAGTGACAAGCTTTAATTCATGATTTCTATTTTCAGATATCTGAGTTCATACTATGTAAATACAATCTCTATTGTCCACCTTCCCCACCCTCCTCAGTCTCTACAGGGTCTAGAATACCATGCAAAACTGTGCTATTATGGAGAAGGTTGCTGGGGATCCATGGTTATTAAGACTAACTTGTACATCTTCATAGCAGAACTTACTATCACTTCACATTTCTGGATCTCAGTTTCACCATCTACAAAATGAGGGATTTGGATTAGATAGCTGCTTGTGTCCATTCCTTTTCTAAATGTATGAGCTGTAAAGAGGAACGTCCATTTATCTCTCCCATTACAGACACTTCCTTCCTCTATCTCTTCATTATTGATTCAGTATTTCCACATTTCACTATTTCTGAAGACCTCTATATCACCTGCTCTAAAAATGCTGTTCTTAAAGTTGAACAAACTCCCATGAATTGACTATATTCATTACCGAGATGCTTTTCAAATTGGGTGTCTGGGGCAGCTAGGTGGCACAGTGAATAGAGCACCGGCCCTGGAGTCAGGAGTACCTGAGTTCAAATCCCGCCTCAGACACAACACACACACACACACACACACACACACACACACACAAACCTAGCCGTGTGACCCTGGGAAAGTCACCCCCCAACTGCCCTCCAAAAAAGCAAAAAACAAAAAAAAATCAAATTGGGCGTCTGTCTGGCATGAAGGGAAAAGTCTGTTATCTTCAACACCATGGTTCTCTTTTGGAAGTGACTGGAAAATCCCAAACTATTAAAAATGACAAGAAAAAGTTAAATTCAACCAATTGCATAATACTGAAATCCTTCTGGGTTATGTAATATTTTGGTTAATCATTGTAATAGTTACGGGATTTGAAGATCTTCCATGCCCCTTGAACTTGCTGATTTAGTGGGAAGTGGTGGGGAAGGAGGAAGCTGGAGCCTGAGCTGGAGTGGGGGGGTGGGGGGGAAAAGAGGGGGTGACTGGAAGCATGACTCACTGTGGTGGCAGTGCTGTGAACTCCATTTTTTTTTTTGAGCCAGCCACAATTTCTGCTAAGGACTCCTGCTGAGGACTTCCAGGATAGTAATTGCCAGAGGCCAGAGCTGCTGGGAGCAAGCTGCATGGATGTTGAGCAATTGCCATGAGTGAGGAGAGGAGGATCTTTGTCTGAGGTAGCCTGTTCTGTTTTGAAGGCTTGAGAATGTGGGTGTTTACTGCATTAACTATGTGTGCCAACTCTATAGCTATTGTGATGGCTTCGACTTTCTGGTTTGGGTACTCAGTTTCCTGGTATTTGAATAATTGTTCTAGCTTTGTCTCCATGTAGAGAGCCTGGTATATATTGTGATAAATAACCATATCAGCATATTTATAGTTACCACAGGCATTGTGAATACTGCATTATTGATATACTCGTATCTTTTAAAACAGTAGAAGGGGCTAAGGGACTAGGGAAATAAAGGGCAAAGAAGGAATGTCCCTTAGAGACAAAACCTGCTTAATTAGGTTTTTTTATGTTATGATTTAATTTTTCATTGGTCATCACTCCAGTATATGGGGTACAAATTCAGATCTCAATTCTTGGCATTAAAGGGAATTATTAATTGCCACTATTTAGCTATAATCAATATTGGCAACTTGCTTTCCGATAAGTACTGGAGAGAGGACTGACTTTGAGATCAAAAGGTCCTATTTCTGAACAATTTTTGGCTATACACAGATTGAAAAATCATAACACCTCTAGGAAGTTCTTTAAGAAACACTCTAAGACTATTAAACACTATAAATTACAGATTTAATGTGATCTGAATTGGTAAAGAGTATTTATTCATCAAGAGGATGAAATCATAGGTTGGGATGGAGGAGACAATAAGTATAAAACCTCAAACCAATTCACAGAAGGAGACAAAGTCATTTTACCAATGATTTTTATCACTGCTTTGGCCTGGACAGAAAAACCAAAACCTTGAGGGATCTTAGTTAAACAACCTACAGATTTTGCTTCAGCAGCACATAATGTCACTGTTTAAATGAAAACAAACTCAAAAAGGCAATTCTTCCCCCACCAGAAGCCCAAATCAGGGCATCTAAACAATTGTAGATAGAACACTGGGCATAGAGTTAGTAAGACTTAGTTTCGGGGTGAATAGTTGGTGTAATGAACAGAGCATCACCTCTAGAGTCAGGAGGACCTGAGTTCAAATCCTGCCTCACACTTAACACTTACTAGCCATGTGACCTTGGGCAAGTCACTTAACCCCAACTGTCCCCTCCAAAAAGGAAATAAATAAATTGAATTTTAAAAAAAAGTTTCAAAACCTGCCTCAAACACTAAATTGCTGTGCAATGCTTGGTGTCATTTAATCTCGCTGGCTTTATTTTCCCCAGATGCTAAATAAATGTGTTGGCCTAGATGGTCTCGAAGGCTCCAAGCCCTAAATCAGACATTCTCAAACTTTTTTCTGTCTCATGGACCTTTGTGGTAATCTGGTGAAATCTACAGACCCAGTCTAAGATAAAGTCTATTGCCTATATTCATAATTGAAGGAAAATGTTAAATGTCAATGTAAAGACTCCCTCTCCCCTCCTCCATTTAAGTTTATGGACTCTTTGAAATGTATCTGTAGATCCCTTAGAAATCACTGGGCCCTAAGTTAGGATTGGCATTCTAAATCTATAACCCTACACTCAGTGCTTTAGCTCTGTTTCTAAAAGGCGCCAAAGCACTTCTCAATGATACTGTTATATAGTGTGGCAGAATGGATAGAGCATTGACCCTGGAGCCAGAGCCAATCCTGCTACTGATGCAGAGAAGTTGTGTAGAGAGTGGCCCGAACACCTCCATAGGAACATTCAAATAATGAAGAAAGTCTACTGTCCATAGGGTGCCATTTACTTGAGGCACAGAGGTACTAATAGCAATAAGCTGATAGCCCTCTAATAATTGCAAAGTACTTCACATACGCACTCTTCCTGATCTTCACAACAACCCTGTGATGTAGGTGCCAATATTATATTCATTTTTATGATGAGGACACTAAAGTCAAGAATGCCTCAAGGGCATTCCAGCAAAGAAGTATCTGAAATTTGAAATGAGGTCTTTCTGACTCCAAATAGAGCACTCTATTAAACCAAACAATCTCATAAAAAAGTGATTTCCTCAAAGTCACACAAGTTCTAAGTAAGTGGACCTGGATTCAAACTCAGGTCCTTTGAATCCATATCCAACTTCCTTTCCAATGCACTATGCTAGTGGATTTCCACTCACTATGTCTTCAAGTAAAGAATTTAGGAGAATGGAAACTCCTTTAGGGTAGGGACATTTTTTCTTCCTTTTGTCCTTCCATTACCCCGAGTTTAGCAAAATGTCTTTCCTACAGTAAACATTAAAACATAGTAAACATTAAAAATTCTTGTCCAATTGAATTGATGTTACGGATGTTATTGATGTTATCATCTGGAACAGCTAAGAATTGAGCTTCTGAGTTTCTTCCAATTCTGAGATTCTTTGTTCCTGGGTTTCCAGTTATATGAAAAGATTTATTACATGAATGAATTTCTTGTTCCTCAATTACTCTGAAACCCAAGAAATGCAATTAAATATTGCAATATTACTGTGGATGAAAATCCAACAACCTCTTGAAAATGAAAGAAAAAATGACAAAATAGTCTTTCAAACTGTATCCATTACTGTCATTTTAATTTTAAAGGTCAAATATTTGAAATGAACATTCTCAGAATTGATTCTAGTGTACAACTGAAGAGAGGAGTATTTATGATGTTTAAAGTACAAATTTCAAATCCTTCTATGAATAGTCTTTGTCTTCAAAGTTTTATATGAAAGTCTACATTTTTAAAGGTGAAAACAGTTAAGTTGAAAAGCCAGGAAATTTTTAACATATATTTCAATTAAACAAACACATATCATAAATCTGGTCCACAGATTACTATTAACATATTTTTGTGAGATGGAGCCCTTTGGAAGTCTGCTGAAGCTGTTGGACCTGGGATGGGGAACCTGCAGCCACGAGGTCACATGTGGCCCTCTAGGTCTTTGAATGTGGACCTTTGACTGAATCTAAACTCCACAGGACAAATCCCCTTAATAAAAGAATCTGTTCTGTAAAACTTGGACTCAGTCAAAAGGCCACACCCAAGGACCTAGAAGGCCACGTGTGACCTCGAAGGTGCTGTGCTCTGTGAGCAAAGTAGAAATGAAATAGCTCAAAAGGAACACAAAAATGCAAAACTTTAGAGAATCCCTCTTTACATGAACTATTTTTGCTTGACCAGTGTTAGAATATTCCAAGTTTATATTGGTCTAATCAGTCACAGACATACTGAAATTTGATTCTGGCATGGTGATGTCATTCTAGTCCTCTTTGAGATTGAAAGACAACAGCCAACCAAGACCCTTATCAGAATAAAGTTTTTTTTTAATATTTTTAATTATTGGATTAAAAGGGAAGCTGATTATATTGAAATATAGTTATCAAAATATTATTTGATAATTCAAGAAGTACAAGTTAAAAACTTCTAAAATGCAGAATTTTCCAAACTGAAATGAACCTCAAGGGGAAGTAATAAGAGAGATTTTGAAAGGAGGAGCATCATAGAACATAAAGTAATGGCCAAAATCATTATATAATTTTGAGTCCAGTTCCTCATAAGTTCACTCCCTTTTTCCAACAAAAACAAATTTCAAATCAGTGGCAACAAAACATGGATTAACATGGAACATTCACTCCCATTGCTATCAGAGGAGGCTTTTGTTAATAAGTGGAAGGGGAGCGCAGAAAAAAAAAAGGGAAAGAGACCTTTCTTTAGAAGTATGGGTGGCTGCTTATGCTTGCAGTATTAAGAGGTTTTCCATCTGCCACAACTTGTAGGTGTTAGGAAGGGAATTAATGCCATTTCTTATGGACAAGGAAGCCAAAGATGCTTCAGGGCACTGAGGTGCCACTGATTCTTAAATCCATCCAGTCTACTCCCTCTCTACCAAAATAGTAGGCCTCCCATGTGCATTATATGTGCTTCTTCCTCAGGGCTGAAGAAGAGATCCTGAAGTGATATTCAAAGGGCAATAACACATTGGCACCTTCCAGTAGGAGCATGGTGATGACCCTACATCTTTTCCCTACCCTTGGTCCCAGCATGCCCATATGACGGTTTAAAGATTTAGAGGGCAACCTGCCACCTCTTAAACTTTGGTAGGCAGCATGGTATATAATACAATGAGTGCTGGACTTAGATGAGAAGACCCTGGCTCATATCCTGAATCAGATACTTGCTACACATGTGACCTTAGGCAAATTATTTATTTTCTCTGGGATTCTGTCTTCGCACAGGAAATACAGGAACTTGAGGAGACAATTTTGAAAGTTTTCTCCATCTCTAAGTTTTTGTGGCAGTGACCATTGTACAGTGTTACATCAATTTCTGTTACTATATATTTATATACACATATATATATACACATAAGGTTTGTGTTGTAAAAATATAATCAATGATTAAATTTATCTGGATCAATATGGACTAAGAAAATCATGCACATGTTTTACAAAATACGGACTTTTTTTGTAAATGAGCAGCATAAAATTTGGAAATAATTTCTGCAATATGTGTAAGGTTTTCTGTTAGGCATTATTAGGGATATAAAAATAACATTGTCCCTGTTCTCAACCAATTTATAAACTAGTAAATGGCTAGTCATGGAGCAAGAGCAAAGGATTATAGAAACGAATAATTTTATGATCTGTTTTTAGTACTTTTAATATTGAGAATATTTTTGACTTAGTGGCAAAAAATTCTATTACAACACAATGGAGATAAGATAAAAGAAAATTAATTTCTTGAAATGAGATGGATTATTGGTAACATCTACTTTTAACTTATTTTTAAAAATACAAAACAAATGAAGCTTTCTGTCCATATATTTCTTGAAATAGAATTACCTATTTATGTGCCATTTCATTTAATGTGGAACCTGAAATATGTGGTGTGATCTTAATTGTGGCTCTTCAGTATTTGAATTGTTTCATTCTAGCTGCTTGAATTTTCTCCTTGACCTGGGATCTCTGGAATTTGGCAATAATATTCCTGCGAGTTTTCATTTAGAGATCTCTTTTGGGAGGTGACCAGAAGATTCTTTCAATTTCCATCTTACCTTACGAATCTAAGATAATGGTGCAATTTTCCTTGATAATTTCTTCATATACCATGTCTAGAGTCTTTCTTTGATCATGGATTTCAAGTAGTACAATAATTCTTAATTTATCTCTCTATGATCTGTTTTCCAGTTGGTTACTTTTTCAATGAGATACATGACATTTTATTTTTTCATTGTCTTAACTTTATTTGGCCAATTCTAATTTATAAGGAGTTCTTTTCTTCAGTGAAAATTTGTGCTTCCTTTACCATTAGGCCACCTTGTTTTTGTCAGGTGTTGTTTTCTTGAATATTTTTGTACTTTTTGTTTTTTAACCAACCTATTAATTTTCTTTTCTTTTTTTTTCTTGCATCACTCCCCCCCCCCCAATTTTTCCTTTATCACTCATTTCTTTTTTAATCTCCTTTAGGAATTCTTATTGGGCTTGGGTCCAATTAGCGTTTTCTCTTGAGCTTTTTTGTTGGTAGGTTTTTTTTTACATTATTATCTTCTTTTCAGTTTATGTGCTTGCCTTCCTTGCCATCATACCAGCTTTTTAAGGTCAAATTATTTTTGTTACTGTTGTTTACTCATTTTTCAAACTTACTTCTCAACTATGAACTTTATATTAAAGGTTGATTCTGCTGACCTTGTGAGGCACTGTCCCAGATTCTATACTGTTTCATGGTGTTGTTTTCAGAATTAGTGCTGGGGGTCTACAAGTTTTTAGTGCTTCCAAGGCAAATCAGTCCAGAGAGAGATATGGTCACAGTTCTCCTGGTCTGCACTCTTATCTTTACCCAGAAAGGGTCCCTGGGTCCCCTGCAGGAACAAGCATAGTGCTCTTCATTTATGTGAAATGCAATCACGACCCCTGCTCCCTTTGATTGACCTCTAATTCTCCTCTCTGCCATGGAACTGTGAGCCAGAACTCCATCTGTGTAATAGAGTGACAATCAATGATGGTTCTATGCAATGCCAGCAAAGGGTCCTTTGTAATCTTTTTGCCCAGCTGTCCAAGATGCTTACTGTCTCTGAGCTGAAAGCTGCAGAATCTGTTGTGGCCCTTGCATGTAGGGGGTCCAGACACGCCTCCACTCCTGTGTCACAAATTTGTTCTGCCAAAGTCTTAATTTTTCTTCGGCCAGAAAAATATCTCATCCTGTTTTGCTGTCTTTGCCATACCAAAATTTGATTTGAGTCAGTATTTTTAATTGATTGGAGCCAAATGTTGAGTTAACTGGGTTGCATCTAATCCAGTGTATTCTGTCCCCTTTCTAAAAGTGGATTTTATATATATATATATACACACACATATATATGTATGTATGTATGTGTATGTATGTATATACATACACATATGCACATATACACACACACAAGTGTGTGTGTGTGTGTGCGTGTGTGTGTATATGAATCATGCAGAGATAATCTCAACCAAGAGGCAATTAAGAGCCTCAGTGAAGAGAGCATTGGGGCTGGAGTCAAGAAGACCTGCACTAGAAGTGAAATGGGTTATAGGTAGAGGGGTCCCTTCATTGGAAGTCTTCAAACACAGGCTTGATACTTACTTGTTAGGAATGGTATCAAAGGTATTCTGATTTAGGAATAGGTTGGAAAATATGACTTCTGAGGTCCTTTCCAGGTCTTGAAGGTTTAGGGTGGGGGAAAGAGTGAAGAAAGCTTTTTAAAAAGTCATTTATGGGCATGCTGGGTTTGAGATAAAAGTAGGAAACATAGGTTCAAATGTTTCTAAAGGCTGATAGGAACCCAAATGAAAAGCTTAAAAGAAATACTGGAGATAATGACTGGGGAGTCATCCACATAAAAGTGGAATCCGAAGTGAATGAGATCCAATAAGGAGATATTAGAGAAAAAGAAGAGAAGGCGCCCAAGGGTAGACCCTGATCTACATCTACAGTATAAAGAAATGATGAGGGGTGGTTAGGTGGCACAGTGAATAGAGCACCGGCCCTGGAGTCAGGAGGACCTGAGTTCAAATCCGGACTCAGACACTTAACTAGCCGTGTGACCTTGGGCAAGTCACTTAACCCCAACTGCCCTGCAAAAAAAAAAAAGAAATGATGACAACAAAGGGCATCAAAGATGAATGGCTAGAGGATTAGGAAAATCACAAGAATATGGGTATCTTTGCAATTCCAGGGGAAACAAAATGAATGCCCAGTACCAAGGAGGGATCAAGTGTGTCAGAAGCTATGGAGACCTCGCGGAATATGAGAACTGACAAGACATGCTCAGTGTGGTGATTAAGAGTTTATTAGAAACCTTGAAAGAACACTGGGGGTTAGAAACCATATGTAATGAAAATCTGAAGATCTTTCCTGCCCCTGGACCCTTTGATGGGCTTAAGTGGCTCTGAGAATGTTCCCTGATTTGAAAGTATACTCTGCCCCTAATAGGCTGAATGTGGTCACATGGAACCTGCGGTGGGAGGCTTGATTTTTGGGAATGGCCACATCTTGTTACTTTGTAATTGGACAGTGGGTCAAGAGGGCTGTGACATTCTCTGACCTAGGAGAAGCCTATATTTATATATATATATGCCCTGATGTGAGGTTTCCTTTGGGGCTCACTTTGAGAAGAGTTGTGTGATTTGGCCAGAGGAGACTCTGAGACGCCGCCAAGCCCCGAGGCTTTGAAAACCCAGATGTTGATGCTTCCCTCTCTGGTAACTTGAAGAGGTAATGGATGTGATGGTCAGATGGTTGGAAGCCTGTCTGCTGATCTGTTTCTTGGTCTGCTTGTAACTTGTGCCTGTAACTTGTGTTTGTATTCTCTGTTGTTCAGGGTGCTAACTTTTCCCTCAGACTAGGTAAATGATATGTTTGTTTGATTAAAGAAAGATTGTTAACCCATTTTGAGTTGCTTTCCTTTAGAAAACACACCTAAGAACCTGTGCTAGCCTCCATCCTGGGTATCCTAGGGTGCTTGCTGATACAAAATGGCATCACGAACAGGAAATGTGGACTAAAAGGAAAGTATGGGGGCTGTGATAATTATTTGTTTCCCAGTTGTGATAGCTGTGACTCTGTGGAGCCATGGAACCGGAATGGATTGCTGCCTGCCTGTCAACTTTGCTGAGGTGAGAGTGGGGATGGTGAGCTGCCTGCAACAGGACCAGGACTGAAGCCAAGAGTGGCTGCCTCCTGCGGGAGGAAGAGGAACCCAGGAGTTTGGAATTCAGATAAGGACTGTGCACCAAAGCAGGAGTGCTGAATGTGTTTTCCTGCTGTGTCCCACAGTTTGGGACCCGGGGGGAGGATGGACTTGTGTCTATGGTGGGTGCGGTGAAGTGCTATGTACCCCCAAGGACCCCACTCTGTTGGTTTTGTTGCCCAGTCACCCCTTAGCACTTAGAAGCAGTGGCAGCAGCAGCAGCAGTGGCCCGAACTCCTTTTTCTTTGAGCCAGTCAGAATCTCTGCTAAGGACTCTTGCTGAGTACTGCCAGGAAGGAGAACTGCAGAGGGGCTGGAGATGCTGGGAGCAAGGCTGCCTGGACCAAGGCTGCCTGGATGCTGAGCACTTGCCGTGAGTGAAGAGAGGAGGATCTTTGCCTGAGGTCGCCTGTCCTGTTTTGAAGGTTTGAGAATGTGGGTATTTACTGCTTTAACTACATGTGCCAATTTCATAACTACTGTGTTGGCTTTGACTTTCTGGTTTGGGGACTCAGTCTTCTGGTACTTGAATAAATGCTCTGACTATATTTCTCATGTAGAGAGCTTGTTATATTTTGTGATTAATAACCATATCAGCATACTTATAGTTACTGTAGGCATTATGAATGCTGCATTGCTGATACACCATATGGCAAAAAAATTGAGGAAAACTAAGCAAAGATATCAAGTAGAAACTAATTTTTCAAAAGAGTTCAGAGGTGAAAGTAAGAAATGAGATTAAATAGATGGAAATTATGGGATAGAAGAAAGATTTCTTAGGACTGGGGTAACAAGAGTATTCTTGTAAGCACAAAGAAAGAAAGAGGGAGTAAGAGAGGGAGAAGGAGAAGGGGGGAGAGAGACAAAAAAACAGAGGCAGAGAGAAATACAAAGGGAGAGAGAGTGAGAGACAGACAGAAATGGACAGAAAGAGACAGAGAGAGAGAGACAGAGACAGAAAGAGAGACAGATCGAGACAGAGAGACAGAGATACAGACAGACAGAGAGAGACAAATAGAAAGTGAATCTGACTGCTAGAGTAAGACCCCCCCACCCCAAATGGGAAGGGAATGGAATCAACTATTCAAAGATTAGATTTGGTGAGGAACAGAAATACTTCTGTGGCCAAAAGGGAAAAGGAAATAGAAAGTAATGATTCTGAGAAGTTTCAGGGAATGGATAAAGAGGACTATCTCCTTTTCTTTCCACCTGGAATAATTAGAACTCAGGCAGGGATGGACTAAGGGAGGATTAGACTCATAGAGCTTTATAATGGCCAAAGCATCTAAATCCTGGATTATGGTCAGGAGCTCTGTTATTCTGGGAATAACATGCAGGAATGTGAATCTAGGAAAAAAAATCAAAAGTTGGGAGTTCAGTCCAAGTGGAAAGAACATATGAGAAATAACTACCATTTGCCAAGAGCTATGCAGAATCCAAGAACTAGGTACCTGTACACTCACTGCATCCTTTACACATGCCCTACAAATTGATAACATTCAAGCTTCTGTATACTGTCTGTTCTCAAGTATGGTAAAGTGAACAAAACATTAACTCTCAAGTCAGAGGTACTGGGTTCACATCCTACATCTGACGCTTAATACCTATTTAACTTTGGGCAAATCAATTAACTCTGCTTGTTTCAGTTTCCTCATCTAAAAAATGAGCTGGAAAAGGAAATGGAAAATCCCTCTAGTATCTTTGCCAAGAAAACCCAAATGGGGTCAGAAAGAATTGGACATGACTGACATGACTGGGTAACAATGTTTCCCATTTCCTTCTCCAGCTCATTTTACAGATGAGAAAATTGAGGCAAACAGGGTTATGTGACTTGCCCAGGGTCACACAGCTAGTAAATGCCTAAGGCCAGCTTTGAACTAAGAAAGATGAGTCTTCCTGATTTGGAACCAATGTCTCTTCTGCTGGCCTTCCTCAACTATAAAATGAAGTATTGTACTGAATGAACTCTAGAGTCTCATCTGACTCTAGAGTTCTGGTGCTCTGTGGTAAACTTGGTACTGCCTGTCTACACAGTTAATGAAGTACACACAGAGTTTGTTTGTTTTCCCCATATATTAAGTTTTTAATATTTTAGTTGATTAATTTTAATAGCAATTTTAATATTTCCCACACATATTACGGATGTTGGACTGAGGTAAATGATCTCTCTTCATTTTTTTTTCTTTTGTGATTAATGGCATGAAACTTCAAGATGACTATTCAGTTCAGTTAGGGACGTAATTTGAGAAATGTTAAAAAGAAGACTGAGCCGTTGTCTCTCTCCTGCTTTCTATCATTGCCTAACAAAATGAGATCAACAACCCTCTACAGCAAGAATAATAACATGGAAATATATAAGGAATTCTTTCCAGGGAAAATATGATGAGGGAAAAGTCCTGTTTTGGGGATTTTACCTTATGTATTTGGATGCTTTGATTTAAACCCTTTGTAAGGAATCCTTTCTGGAGTTTGGTACAACCTGTTCTAGACTCCTCAGAATGATGTTGTTTAAATACATGAAGTGCAAAGGATTCAAAGGAAGTCAATTATATTAAAATGCAGTCATAAAAATTGGGGGGAAAATGCAGATCCCAGATTGAGAACCCCAATTTAGACTCTCAGAAGTGTGTACTTTCTTCACATGTACAAATACAGTTAAAATGCAGGAAAAGAGGTTGAAGTCAGCTCACAGATAAAACTTTAATTAAGCATAGATTAGAATATACTATTAAGATACTATAACAATTTTCCTTTCAGTGAGAAAAAAAAAGCTATCTCAGGATCACAAATGGCAAGAGAAGGATGTTGTTTGTGTAAGTAGGGTTACTAGGAGTCAAGTATAATAACTGGAAGATTTCCAAACTGTAGCAAATGTGACCATGTGATTAGTTCCCTCTACTAAGAACAGAAAGGAATAGGATGGGTGTAGTCACTTAATACACTTTGCCAAGGACAGTTAGCTATTATATTGGAAAAAAGAGAAAACAAAACACATTCTCCCAAAATTCAGTTTGGGAATATTAAAAAGTAAAAAAGATGGGAGGGGGGAGCCATGGACTGTGGACACTTTTGAGTTTAATGACTATAGAAACAAAATGGATATTTTTGTATTTTTGTCAGTTCACATACAAAATATTTCACAACCAGACTATAATGACTATAAATAAATAAATGCTGATAAATGCTAGCAAAAAGTCAATCAGCACTTCTGGTGCCAAAATGGCAGACTGAGGAAGGAACCCTCTGAAGCCCTCCCAAGCTCCTCTCCAAACAACTAGAAAACTGTCTCAGAATTAATCTAGGAGCAAGGAAGCATTTTTTCAGCCAGACGGAAAGTTCTATCACACTGAGGTAGGAAGGGGACAATGTCCAAGAGCAGCAGCAGTACCAGCCAGCTTCACAGCAGGGGACAAGCCTCCAGCAATAATCCATAGATACCTTGCCCTCCTTCAAGCTAGCAGCCCCTTGAGTAAGTGAGTAGCCAGTACAGCTCAGCAAGATCCCACTCTATCAGCCCCACCCCCAGCACAAGTTACCAGCAAGGACTTGACCCCATTGCTGACCTGTAGTGAAGCTTCACCTTGGGGATGCCCAACAGCAAGACCTCTTACCCTGGAGCCTGCCAGCACATAGACCCTGTTTCCATAACAACCCAGCAGTAAGACCCCACCCCTGGGGTAGACCAGCAGAAAGTCTTAGTTGTCAAGGAAATCCAGCAGCATGACAGGACCCTTGCAGCAGATCAGTAGCTAAACCCCACACCCGGGGAGGGCCACCAATGCCACATCAGTATTACAGGCCAGAAGGGTAACCAATCCTACAGTGAAAACAAGCAGCTAAGCCCTAAATCCAGTGAAAGTCTGCAGTAATATCCTGAGACCCAGCTCAAAATCTTGGGACAATTCAGGACATAAAAGTACCAACTCACAAAAAAAGGCAGGAAAATAAGTTTAAAAAAAAGAGTTTGACTATATAAAGTTACTATGGTGACAGGGAAGATCAAGGTGTATACTTAGAAGATATTGATGCCAAAAGGGTTACATGTGAAGCCTCTAAGAAAAATGTAATTTGGTTTCAAGCCCCAAAAGAACTCTCTGAAGAACTGAAAAAGGATTTTGAAAAGCAAATTAGAGAAGTAAAAAACAATGGGAAGAGCAATGACAGTGATGCAAGAGAATCATGAAAAAAGAGTCAATAGCATGGGAAAAAATAGACAAAAATTTACTGAGAAAAATAATTCCTGAAAAAAGAATTGCTGAAACAAAAATGAAGTACAAATACTACTGAAGAAAATAATTCTCTAAAAATTAGAACTGAGCAAATGAAAGCTAATGACTCTATGTGATATCATGTTACAATACAATGGAACTTTTTAAAAGTAAAAAAAAGAAAGAAAAGAAAATGTGAATTTTTTCATGGGAAAAACAACTCACAGAGAAAAAAGATTCAGGAAAGATGAAATAATAATTATTGGACTACCTGAAAGCCATGAAACTCTCACTCTTTGAAAATGATACGATGTTGTACTTAGAAATATACTAGAGAATGAACTATAAAACTGCTTGAAATTATTAACAATTTTACCAAAGTTGCAGGATACAAAATAAATTCACATAAATCATCAAAATTTCTATTTATTACCAATAAAGTCCAGCAGCAAGAAGTAGAAAGAGAAATTCCATTAATATGAGTGTAAACATTATAAAATACTTGGGAGTCTATCTTCTTTTTTTTTTTTTTTTTGCTTTTTTTTTTTGGAGGGCAGTTGGGGTTAAGTGACTTGCCCAAGGTTACACGGCTAGTTTTTTGTGTTAAGTGTCTGAGGCCGGATTTGAACTCAGGTACTCCTGACTCCACGGCCAGTGCTCTATTCACTGCACCACCTAGCTGCCCCGGGAGTCTATCTTCTAAGACAAACCCAAGAATTGTAAAAAACAGAACTATAAAATATCTGTCACACAAATTGGGAAAAAATATTATTTGTTTCTTGGTAGATCAAGTCAATACAATAAAAATGACAATTCTACTTAAAATATTTTTTCACTGCCTTACCAATCAAACTATCAAAAACATTTAATAGAGCTAAAACAATTGCAAAAATTAATCTGGAAGAATGTCAAGGAAATCAATATTTTAAAAAAAGTGAAAGGTGGTCTAGTTGTACCAGATCTCAAACTGTGTTATGAAGAGGAAATTTTCAAAACAATCTGGTGCTGGCTAAGAAACAGAGTGGTAAGTCAGTGGAAAAGATTAGGTACACATTACATTATAGTAAATGACCTTAGTAATCTAGTATATGATACACTGAAAAATCTAAACTTTTGGAACAAAAACTCATTATTTGATGAAAAAGTGCAGAGAAAATTTGAAAATGGCATGGCAGAAACTAGGTATAGACCAACATCACACACTGTATATGAAGATAAGATCAAAATAGGTACATGCTTTACACAAAAAGGGTTACACCAGAAGCAAATTAAGGGAGCACAGAATAGTTTATTTGTCAGAGTTACGGATAAAGGCAGAATTTAGGACCAAAGAAGATGTAGAGAGCACTATAAAATGTAAAACAAATCATTTTGATTTTATAAAATTAAAAAGTTTTGCACAATCAAAGCCATACAACCAAAATTAGAAGGAAAGCAGAGAACTGGGGGGAAAATATGACATGTATCACTGATGAAGGCTCATTTCTAAAATACATAGATAATTGAGTTAAATTTATAAAAATGTAAGTTATTTCTGAATTGATAAATGGTCAAATGATATGAACAGGCAGTTTCCAGGTAAAGAAATCAAAGCTATCAAGAGTCATATGAAAAAAATCTTCTAAATCACTATTGATTAGAGAAATGCAAATCAAAACAACTCAGAAGTATCATTTTACACCTAACTGATTAGTAGTTATAACAAAAATATAAATGTAGAATGTTGGAGGGAATGTGGTAAAGCCCCAACACTAATGTACTCTTTTTGGAGCTGTGAATGATCCAACCATTCTGGAAAGCAATTCTGAACTATGCTTGAAGGGATATAAAACTGTGAATACCCTTTGACCCAGAAATACTTCTGCTAGGTCTATGTCCCAAAGACGTCAAAAAAAGGTAAAAGGATCTATTTATACAAAAATATTTATAGCAGTTCTCTTGTGGTGGCTAAGAATAGGAAATTGAAGGTATACCTATCAATTGGGGAATGGCTAAACAAGCTGTGGTATACAATTGAACTGGGATATTGTTGTGCTATGAGAAAGGATAAGCAGGATGATTTCAGAAAAACCTGAAGAGATTTACACAAACTGATGCATATTGAAATGGACAGAACCAGGAGAACATTGTGCATAGTAACAGCAATATTATTTGAGGAAGAATTGTGAATGACTTAGTTATTCTCAGCAATAATTGGACCAAAGGCAATTCCAAAAGACTCAGCAATACCCAAGACAGTCACAAAGGACTAATGTTGAAGCATACTTTCTGCCTGCAGAGAAAGAACTGATATTGTTTGAATACAGACAAGTATGCCATTTTTCATTTCCTTCCTTCTTTCCTTCTTTCTTTCCTTCTTTCCTTCCTTCCTTCCTTTCTTCCTTCATTCCTTCCTTCATTCCTTCGTTCCTTTCTTTCTTTCTTCCTTCCTTCCTTCCTTCCTTCCTTTCTTTCTCTGTTTTATTCAAGTCTTCTTGTACAAAATGACTAATATGGAAATGTTTTATATAACTGCATACCTATTACCTATATCTGACTGCTTATTGTCTCAGGCAGCAGGGAGGGAAAAGAGAGGGGTAGAATTTGAAACTCAAAATTTCAAACAAAATTTTTTTAACCTAACTGCTAATAGGCAAAAAAGGAGAGATCAATGGATTAGTTAGATATATGAGACATCACATAAAATGCATATAAAAGATTAATGTTTAATAAATCTGTGGAATTTTTTTTAAGTCATTCAGTCAACAAGTATACTTGCTATGTGCCAGGAGAAGGCCTAGTGGCTCTTTTAGCCTTTTTTTTTTTAAGGCAATGAGGAACAAGTCAAAGAAGCCAGAACGAAAGGGAAAAAAAAGCAGGAAATGAAGGAGCATGTTTAGGGTTGGGGTGAGATTTCACTCTCATGCCCATTCTTAGGCACTGATTTTGGCTCCCCAAGAACTCACCCCCAAGCAATTTATATCCCTTTCAAAACTATTTAACCAGAGAACCAAATTAGGTCCTTTAGAGCCACCTGTTAGGACCAGTTTGAACGTACACTCTTAATCTTTACACATTACTTTTACCTTGGAATTTAAGTATCCAGCCTAGGATATAAAAGTAAAATGCACATCCTCATAAATTAACTGAATAAAGCAAAATATAAACTTTATAATCAAAATTTTTGAAATGTTACTTCACAACAGCAAAGCAACCATGATTAAGTAATGATTCATGATGTTTTTTATCTGCCGGAAACCTGGGAAACATTAAATTCCCTTCCACCAAATATGCCTTAGGAGGATATGTGCCAGCAAAATAATTAGTAGGAAATAGGGGTGTTTGGGACAAAGCAGGACAGGGAGAGGCAAAATCACAACAACTAGAATGGGATCACTTTACCTTCTTCAAAGTGTATTTACTACAAGATTAGTGTCTTAAGGAAGGAGCACCTGCAAGAAATGCCCACAAAACCTGAAGGAGGGAAAAGCATGAATCCTCCAACAGTACAGTTTCTGAAGTCAGGGGACTTGGGTTTGAATACCAGCACTGCCATATAACACTACCACTACTCTGTACACATATAGTCTTACGCAATGCTCACAGAATCTTCATCTCTTCTGGATATTATTACCCTTTTGTTTTACAGATAAAGAAACATGAGACTCACAATGGTCAAATAATTTGCCCTGGATTCATATGTAGCAAATGTGGGAGGCAAGATTTTAACATGTTTTTTCTGGATCCCAAGCCCAGAACTCTGGTTGCTACATATTCGTGTCACTATGGACAATTCATTCACTTCATCTCTCTGACTCTCTGTTTCTGCATCTATAAAAGGTAGGGGTAAAACTAAATTACTTCTAGAGTTCCTTCCAAATCTACGGCCTTCTAATTAAGCTCTAACACAGTTACCTGAGAAATGTCTATTGTTAATCATCCTTTACGCATGAAAAGAGTGCACTTAACATCTTACAGTTACGTTTTCCAACTATGGCTTAAATTGACATAGGGTCAGTTTCCCCACTGAAACCCAGGGTACATTCCTACCTACTTTCAGGACCTTCAGCTTACCTTCTAAAATGCTGACAAAGCTCTCCTAATTGTTCAATTTAATGGTCTTTCCTTAATCCTGAATTTTTCTTTAACTTTTCTGTGGCCTTTGACATTACAGATAATCCTCTTCTTCATATGCTGTCTTCTCTAGATTTTCCAAATATTATTCTCTCCTAGTACTCCTACTGGCTGAACACTCCGACTCAGTCTCTGGTGCTGAATATTCACCTTGGGTGTCACCCAAAGCTCTGTCCTAGGCTCTACGTTCTCCTCCTTCTACTCTAGCTCCTATGTCATGCCATCTTTTGTAAGGGCTCAGTTTTCATATTTATGCAGATAATTCCCAGAACTACATATCCAATCCTAATCTCTCTTTTGAGTTTCAGTCCAGCATTACCCACTGACTCTTGGACATCTCAAACTGGATATCCTACAGGCATCTCAAGCTCAGCCTTTCCCTTTCCCCAACTTTTCTCTTCCTGCTGAGACACTGAGATCCTCTCAGACACCCAGGCTTACAATTTTGGTAATATCCTCAAATTCTCCATCACAGTTCCCCCCCATCACAACTAGACCCCCCCTCCCAAAGCAGCACTGGCCAGGACCCTGCCTCATTCACCCACTCCACCTTCTGCTGTTGCTGTAACCATATTTCTAGCTAACAGCATCTCTTGAATTAGACCTATTCTCTGTAATTATATAGTTACCTCCTTAGCTCAAATTTTTATAACTTCAAGCCTGGACTATTAGTAACAGCCCCCAAATTAGTTTCCCTTCTCAAGGGTCCCCAATTCCAATCCATGCTCAATTCACATGTCAAAGTAATTTTCCTAAAGCATAAGTCAGAACACATCCAAGCCCTGTTCTATAAATGTCAGGGATTCCCCATTATCTCCAGGCTCAAACATATCATTCTTTCTTCAGTGTTTTTAAGTCCTTCACAACCTGACCCCTTCCTCCCTTTCCAGTCTTAACCCCCACTCCTCAAAACCTGTAACCAACCACGAAGCCTTCTTGCACTTACTCCACAAGCATACCCCCATCTCTAGGCTCTGGGCTCTTTCACTTGCTGTCCTCACAACTGGAATGCTTTTCCTTCTTACCTCCGCCTCACTAATTCCTTGGTTCCCTTTAAGACACAGATCAAATGTCACCTTCAGGAAGCCTTTCACTCCCCCTTTCTCTCCTCTCCCGCAAGAGAATCTCCCATTTACACTATATAGACCTTGCGTGCCCATATGTTTGTATGTTGTTTCCCTCAGCAGAGTGTTTGAGAGCTGCGTGTGTGTGTGTGTGTGTGTGTGTGTGTTTCATCATGCTTCGTATGCCTTTCTTTTTCTTCCCAATGCTAAGCGTAGTACCTGGCAAGTGCTGGCTTGTTGACTGGCTGGCTGGTTGGCAGCAGGCTCCGGAGCAAACACAAGCTTTCCCGAAATCAGATGGAGTTCTCGGAACCAGGAGGAGGAAGGGGCGAGAATGGCTTCAGCAGCTCCTGAAAATCCCGGGTTTCGGGGAAGAATCGCCCGAGGCTACCAGGCGGGACCAGGGAAAGACTGTAGGAAAGGAGCCTTGAAAGCTTGTAACTTGGAAAGCTTGTAACTCTGCCCACGCCCTTAGTGACGTCCTCTACCCCCGCTCCGCTACCTGGTCTGATGCCACCCGGTTGGTGAAGGTCAAGCTGCGACTCGTTTCTCTTCTCTCTTACTCAATTCTCTCCTCTCCCCCCTCGTTTCTCTCGATCTGTTACCCGTCAAACTCTCAGGGCCACAGCAACTCGCTTCCCAGGGTGATTACCGAGCCTCACCCAAACTAGTGAGCAAAAGAATGCAATAACTGGAGGCAGGTGCTGTCCAGTCCTCGGCCCCAACTAGACCCCCCCCCCCCCCAAAGCAGCACTGGCCAGGACCCTGCCTCATTCACCCACCCCACCTTCCGCTGGCCCAACCAGAAGCGGCTGCGTTTCCGCTTTCTCTCTCTTGACAGCTCCGCGTTCCCAGAAGTGCCTCTGAAGGGTGGGGAATTCTTGGAGGAGACCAAGGAATAAGGAGTGTTTCCAAAAAAAGCGGAAGAGTAGGAAAAGTAGCGGGAAAAGGAGGAGGAGAAGTTGGAGCAGTTCCCAAAAGGGAAGCTTAGAGCATTTCCCGTGGGCAAATATGGTTCTGCGAAAGTTGAAAGAGCAAGCCAGAGGTGGGGCCCCTCCCTCGTGATGTTTTGAGACAGATCCGAAGAAAGGACCGTCATGCTAGTCCTGTTGGAGGGAGAGTGTCTTCTAATGGAGCAATTTTCCAGGGAGAGTTTTTGGTTTGTTCTTTCTCTTCCCTTGTTGTACACCCCTTGGGACTTGGCCTGGAAAAATGATTCTGGCATACCCAAGCAACTCAACACCCAGGCAATAGTTCTTTCCACCCCCATTCCCCACCCGCTTTGGACCAATAGTTCTTGTCACCCCCACTCCCCACCCGTTTTGGACCAGGCCAAGTTTTTCCAGATGTAGAGGGGTGAAGGGAAGTAGGACAGGAGCAACGGATTATGGGAGATTGCCTGTTCTTGTTGGCATTGGTAGGAAAAACAACCAATATTTGGTAATTAAATTTGCTTTGAGGGATAGTGGGTGGGGATAGCTCCAGTATCTAAATAACAGCCTCAGGGGAACAGCATAATACCCTCAGATAAAGTCAGTGGACTACAATTTAACATTGGTGCCAGAAGTGGAAAGGAATGATTTGGATTCTTTCCTGAAGAACTTTGGTGATGATCCATCCTGAACATTTTCGGGAGGATGATGGAGTAAAAAGAACGCAAATCTGGGAATGTCCACTTATTTACAGTTCTGGGAGTTTCCAACTTATGTGCAAGTTATTTAACAATACAGGTCTGTAATTTTCAGAGCACATTTATATCTATGGAGAAAAGTGCTGTGTGACATTGCTCAAACGTGTAGATGAGATGCTTCTAAAAGCAGAAAAAGAAAAGCAGAACACCAACTCATTGTATTTTAGCATCAGCCATTATTAACTTTTGTGCCTGCAGGAATTGTTTAGTTTATTAATGTAAATATGCTATGCTCTAAGCAGACTGAGAGACTCCCAGGCACCTTCCCTGCCCAAAGAGCCCCAGTCGCTTTGAAGTGAGGGTCTTTCCATTCCATTTTAGATTCCAACTGCTTCCCTAGTCACTGTCTAAACATAAAGTAAGAGGTACAGCTTATGTACATCCAAAGGCTTGGTGCCTTCCCATGAAATGCTAGTTATTGAACAGACCATAAAAAATAATATATACTGAATAAACCTATATATCCAAACAGAGAGCAAAGAGGAATCAGAAAAAAAACCCATAGTTTAGAATACACCAGCTGGTACACAGAATAAATAAGGTTTTTCATTGGGAATATCTTGGTTGAGCAGAGAGAATTCCCAATTTCACTCAAAGGCAAATGCCCCAAAGTCTCTAGGGAGATAAATTGGATGCCATAAGTACTTTGGAGGTGGGGGGGGCACAGTTTTCCTACTCAAAGGAAGAAGGACGAAGAAAGTTTCACTTTCCCAAAGTCTTGTGCCAATGCCATCCCTTATGGAGGAACGCTTCCTCAAGTCATCATTGTCTTCATAAGAGAAGACTCTTATGAAGTGATCTAGAGGTGAACCCCCTAGTTACACATATTTGAGGTCAACTGTAAGCTCTGGGAAGTGAGTAAGATGATGAACACTTGTAAGTAACGGTAAATATATAGGATAATAAAAGCTCCTTAGATTTATATTTTAATGTCTTGACTTCTACATTTCCTTACAAACTTAACCCTATATGAAATGTGTTGGAAGGACACCACGATTGAAACTCTGGTTCACAGATTAACAACCTTCAGTAATCTTACCTACATGAGACTGGCTAAAAGCTTTTGCTCAGGCTGGGCGTGATGTATAACAGGAGAGCACATCCTAGTTTAAAATACATGCCCTTTGACATTTGTAAAATTATAATTGAGAAATCTTTGTGTGGCTAGGTACTGCCACTCTTAACATACAGAAGGATAGCTGTTGCATAGGTTAAATCCAGTCAAAGAAACCAATAAAGACAACCAATTGAAAAATTATGTCACAAAATAACAAGGAACAAACTTGACCCCAAAACACAAAACATGGTGCGGAAAGATATCTCCCTTTTTTCTTTTTGCTTTTTTTTTTGGAAGGGCAATTGGGGTTAAGTGACTTGCCCAAGGTCACAAGGCTAGTTAGTGGTAAGTGTCTGAGACTAGATTTGAACTCAGATATTCCTGATTCCAGGGCTGGTGCTCTACTCACTGCACCACCTAGCCACCCCAAGATAGTTCCCCTCTTATCAGAGGCAGGAGAAGGAATCCATGAAAATGAAATATTTTACATAATGTTATTTTTAATATATTGATCAATTTTATTAATTTTTACTCTTTTTCTTTTAAAAATTTGTTGTAAGTGATAACTCGAAATGGGGAGGAAAAGGAATATAGAGACAAAGCTAGACAATGTAAAAACAAAAGCTAGCAATGAAATAGATTTTTAAAAATATAATGGGGGGGCGGAGCCAAGATGGCGGCATAGAAGCAGCAAAGCACCACAGCTCCCACACAAACATGCTAAAAAACTCATAAAATGGGACTCTAAAACAGATTTTCAAGCTCCAAAACTCTCCACAAGACAGAAAGCACATCT
>CM053600.1:169235873-169246355 GCA_028646575.1 Pseudocheirus occidentalis
GTGTCTGTGTGTCTGTGTACATATATATGTATGTGTGTATATGATATATACACATATATGTGTGTGTACATGTATATATACATATGTGTATACATATATGTGTGTGTATAAAATTTACATGCAACTGAGAATTTAGGTATACAGGCACTGGGGTAAAGAGATCCATCTTGCCCTACTGGAAAGTCAGAGGGGTGGTGGGGGAGGATATAGGTGAGAGTAGATTGGGGAGGGGGTAAACATGGAGTTGCTATTTTGGGGTCATGGGTAGGAGAACAAGGGAGAGAAAATTTGTAACTCAAAATCTTGTGGAAATTAATGATGTAAACTAAAAATAAACAAAAGTTAATTTAAATTTTAAAAAGAAACATTATTATCGATTTTCCCAGGTAGTTGATTCTTGGTTTTAATCCCAGCTCCTTTGACCTCCAGAATATCATATTCCAAGTCCTACGATCCCTCAGTGTAGAAGCTGCCAGATCCTGTTTTATCCTGATTGTGTTTCTACACTATCTAATAATATTCAAATTATTTCTTCTTAGCTGCTTGTAATATTTTCTCCTTGATCTGGGAACTCCAGAACCTGACTATAATATTCCTAGGTGTTTTCTTTTGGGGATCTTTTTCAAGAGGTGATGGGTGGATTCTTTCAACCTCTATTTTGCCCTCTGGTTGTAAAACATCAGGGCAATTTTCATTAAAGATTTCTTGAAGGATGATTTCTAGCTTCTTTTTTTATCATGGATTTCAGGTAGTCCAATAATATTTAAATTGTCTCTTCTGGATCTATTTTCCAGGTCAGTAGTTTTTCCAATGGGATATTTTACATTACCTTCTATTTTTTTCATTTGTTTGGATCTGTTTATTAGTATTATGATTTCTCATAAAGTCATTCACTTCCATTTGCTCCAGTCTAATTCAGAAGAAATTATCCTCTTTAGTGAGCATTTGAGATTCTTTTTCCATCTGGCAAATTTGGCTTTTTAAGTCATTCTTCTCCTCATTGGCTTTTTGAGCCTCTTTTGACATTTCACTTAGTCTATTTTGTAAGTGTTATTTTCTTCAGTCAGGTTGTTGACTTGCTTTTCATGATTTTCTTTCATCGTTCTCATTTATTCTCATTTATCTCCCCAATTTTCCTTCCTATTCTGTTCTTTGGTTTTCAAAATCCTTTTTAAACTTCTCTATGGTCTGTAACCAGTTCATATTTTTCTTGGAAGCTTTTGGTGCAAGAATTCTAACTTGGTTGTCTTCCTGCCATTTCATGCTTTGATCCTTTCCTTTTTGTCCCCAAAAAAGGCATCTAAAGTTGGATTGCTGTGCTTGCTTTGCTTCCTTTGCTTACTCATGTTGCCACTCAATTACTTGACTTTTGATCTCTTTGCCAGAGTAGAACTCTTCTTCCAGAGGGGAGATCTTTGTCCCAAATCCCTGGGGTTTTCACAGCTGCCAGAGCTATTACTTGGATACCTTCTCTGAAACTTCCACAGGTTCTGGAACCTGGTTACACACCCCAGGTCCTCGACCCAAGACAGCAATCCAAGTCCAAGCAGGTTAAAGCAAGAGCAATTATCCCTCAGAATGGTCACTTGTTCCCCCAAGATCTGCAGGCCAGGAGTTCTGAAACAGCCATATGGAGGCTGCTCCATGGTCGCTGTACCTGAGCTGCTTCTCCCTTCGGGGGTAGAGGCTAGGCCACACTCTCAGTCCCTTTGTTCCCAAAGTCCACAATGACCTTTTATTTTGCCTTTGGCATTTATAGGTTGATAATTATGGAAATGGCCACAGCTGCTGATGATCCACTTTCCTGAAGTCCCTCCAGCTGTGGCTGATCAGGGCCACCCTGGGTCTAAAACGCAGGCTCAAGTAGGGCAGGGCTTGGCTCCCAGCATGCTAAAATGGACCTTTCCTCTCTGTCTGCCAGATTGCCTTCAGCAGGAGTTTTGTTTCTCTCTGTCATTTTCTGGGTTCTGCAGCTCTAAAGTTTGTTTAGAGTCATATTTTATAGATATTGGAGGTGGTTATAGGAGGAGCTAATGGAGTTTTCCTGCTTCCTGAACCGCTATCTTGTTTCCACCCCCTGCCCCCCCCTTTGATTCACTTCTTAAACAGAATGGGTATTACATCGCTCAAAGTGAGAACTCTGAAACACTTTAACTTAAAAAGGCCAAGGTTCCCATTCCAATCATCCTGATCTATAAGTGGCCACTGGACCCAAATGGTTTTGGAGGAGAAATTAAGGTTAGTGACTTTGCAAAGCCCTTACTCACTCAAATACAATTCAATTGTAAGTCATATCATCATCTTCCTGGTGTTATGGTTCACCTTGAGAAAGAAGGACAGACTACATAACCACATAGGTAGTGCTGAATACTTTAAAATGAAAAACAAATCCAATCTAGAAAGTACGCTTCCTTTGGTAAAATCAGTGAACTGTCACTTTTCAACTTCTGTTCTTTTGCATTGTGAGACCAAACAGTGCATTGGGAATAGTGTTGAATTTGGAGTCAGAGACCCTATGTTCAAATTCTAGGCCTGCCATCTGTTTGACTTTGAACCAATAACATAAAAGTCTCTGAAATTCCATTTTCTCGTGTGTAAAATGGGGTGAAAATTCAACTAGAAGGCCTCTAGGATCACCTACTGTTCTAAATCTATGATCCATGGAAAGTATCCCTTCAGGATACATAGGTCAAGGACTGTAACAGTATAAACCTTTTTCTGTCTTTCCTTCAGCCTGATCTGAAGAACCATAGCTTCAACCCTATCCAGTTCTTCTAATTCCTGCAACTACATTCTTGCTCAAAGTCAGGGATACGGTTCTAGTAAGATTTTAACCACTAAAAGTAAAATCTGACAACTGTTATTTTCCTTGAGGGCCCTACAAGATAATAGACCATCAATCTTAGACAAGATAGTTTAGTGGAGAGATGACCTTAGAGTTGACACATGCTGGTTATGTGAACCTAACCATCTCAACCTGTCAGCATTCCAGGGAACTCTCTATCACTACAAAATACATAGCAGAAGCCATTTTGATAAGTATTGGTAGGAAATATTTTCTTATTGATGATTCCCAACACCAATAAGATCACAGGTTTATTTCCCCCACCCCCACTTCAAAAAGAAAAAAAAAGCATCTTGTATTTTTAAAGGGTAATTTTGGAACAATGTATTACTGCCCGTTAATATTGTTTTGTTTCCCTCCTTTCTCTTTAGATGGGTATTGAATAGATTTTCATGACTGAATACAATAATAGAAATAAAGCTTGAAGTAAATTTGTAGGTTATCTTGTCCAACCCCTGGCATCAGAGGCAAGAATGATGAGAAGCAATCACATTCCATAAAGAAAAAAGAGAGAGGGAGTGTGTGTATATGTGTGTGTGTGTGTGTGTGTGTGTGTGTGTGTGTGTGTGTGTGGTGGGGAGAAAATATTATGATTAAAGGAAATTATAGCAGAACAGCCCATATACATTAAAGCCAAACAGCTTAATAAGATTATAAGAAAATAACTTTTCTGTGTATTTCTAACCAAATAGAAGAAATAACTCTTGATTTGGAATACAAAAAAGATCCAAGTTTCGATTCCTTCTGAGATTCAGTTAAATTTTATATTGGGGGAGGAGGGTGAAGACACAAAGTAATGATCCTCAGTTATGCCCAAAGATCTCCACTTCATTTAGCTTGAACCAATGCTGTTTTACAGGTATTTTCCAAGGTCTAGATCCTGAGTGTGTGGAGTTGTAAAGCATATAAATATAAACTAGCAAGGGTCTTTCTAGACTAGGTCAAACCAGGCCTGCTTGGGTCACTTTGAACTACAATGGACCCCTTTATGGTATCCTAGATATTGAAATCTAAAGGCTATCCAGAATTACGTCAAGTTTGTGAGTGGGAGAGACTACTTTTCTGTATAAAGCATTTTCATTTTTAAAAAGAGGACATTTTTAAAAGCATAATTTGATATTATTATTTCTTTTTATTAACTTGATTTTTTAGTCACAAATTTTCTCCCCCCCTCTTCTATCCATTAAGAAGAGAAAAAAATGCAATATCCATTACATAGGTTTAGTCATGTAAAATACAGTTCCACATTTGACATGGACTTGATTATTTCCTATTAATGAAACTAGAATAAAGCAAACAAAATTATTGATCATGTACTTACAATTAGGAAGCAAGCACCCAACATCACAGCTTTCATTTTCACATCGAGGTCTAATGGGAACTGAATTGCAAAGTTATCAGCATCCGTGAATGTTTCTTTTATAATTCCTGTCCATTGCTTTGTAATTTTTCCAACTACTATCTCTTCATTAAGAGATTTTATCTAATGAAGGAAAAAGAAATTATAATCTCAAACATTTATTCAATAGAGAATGAGAAAAGATCTTATTTTTATTACATTAAAGGGTGTCATGTAGATATCATTATTTGTAAAAAACACATTTGTACATGCCAATAGAGAATGGATAAATTTGACTATATTTTTCTGAGATAGAATATTTCTACCTGAAGTCAGATTTGACTCAATTAATCCCTGTCATACACACTTAAATGAATCTATGATCTCATTGAATTTTAGAATTCCTTCCATTACTACAAATCCATGTCTGCCTATCCTTTGTGACTCCCAGACCCAAGCACACCAGAGGCCTTCCATACTCTGTCCCAACAAAACAAGAGTACTAGTGGGACACAATGGTTCTTCACACCCATGAATCCCTTGTGCTCATCCTGTGATCAGCCCATCTTCTCTATCACAAATTTTTGTGATAACATCTGTTATTCCCCTTGTTCTTTGGAATTCCTTGATAGTTGTATTATATACTTTAGTATATGGAGCTAAAGTGGTAACTATTTCTTTAAGGAAGCAATTCTAATAAATGACTAAATTACAAAGCATGTCTCAGTAGAGGGAGTTTCTTCTAGAATTTCCCTAAACTAAGAAGTAATAACATAAATTTATTTTAAACCACCACCAAATCAAATTCTCTCTTCCTGTGACTGTAGCTTTCAGTTTGGTCTCCAGGATTGTTATCTAACTCACATTCATAGAGAAAGCAGCTAGCTATAGGTGCTCTGCAACTGGAAGGTCCCCTGCGGCTTTAGCACTGGGAAGTCACATTGGCTTCTACCTACTAGAATCACAATACGGTATGCAGAATGCCCTGTACAATTTTGAATTGTTTTTAAATGAACTATGTAGTACAAATACATTAGACTGATACTGCCATTGCTTTAAACTATATGGGTGGGAATTTTATCAAATTCTGAGGTGAGAAAATCTTACACTACTTGTCTTAGATTAACAATTATTAGCTATCAGAAAAAGTTTCTGGAGAGGGCATTTTGATAGCACAGTGAATAGAGCACCAGCCCTGAAATCAGGAGGACCTGAGTTCAAAACCAGCCTCAGATACTTAACACACTGCCGTGTGACCTTGGGCAAGTAACCTAACCCCAAATGCTCTGCCTTCCCCCCTCCAAAACAAAAACAAAAAATATAGGGAGGAAACATAGCAGGAAGAAAAGAAATCGTGTGTAAATATTCAGTGAGATCAGAGCTGAAGGAGAGAAGACAGAAAATTAATTTAAACCTTCTCATTTTGAGCAGTGTTTACCTTTCACTTGTGTGAGGAACATAGAAAATACTGAACTAATTATCTTAGGGAGAGGCAAAACTATCAAATAAAAATGAGAAGAAAATACAATATAAATTAGGCAGACAGACAGAGGTAGCAAAAACATCTAGCCAAATGGCAGAGACTAGAAAATTCATTATCAGCCCTAAATGACAAAACTAAAACCAGTATGGTTAGGCCTGTCTCAGTAAAATTCTATTCAAAGCTTTGCTTTAGCAATGACAAAGACACCATTTTCAACTGCTGAACCTCATAATTAATTGTACAGGCAGCATAGCAAAGTAGAAAGACCAAAGGATTCGGAATTAGAGGAACTGCATTCTAAGGCTACCTCTGCCACCTACTGTCTACATAAATTTGGAAAGTCTTTTAACCCCTGTGACCTCAGTTTATTCAGTTGTAAAATGAAGGCATTGTTCTAGGGGACATCTAAGATCCTTTCTGTCTTCAGTTCTATGATTGATAGTAATTTCACATTTCCTCCAACATTGAGCTGATCTCATTTATAAACATCATAAATCATTTAGTTGGCTTAATTACTTGTATTTAGTTATATGGGTCAGCTACTATCCTACCCACCCCTCTTCTGTGTATTTTAACCTCTCAGATTATAATAAAGGGCCTAGTTCTTGATTCAAGTAAAAACTAAATGAACAAGTTGTTAACACATATAATCACATATTTATTTCAAATTCCTTTTCAAGTTCAACTGTTCCTAAGAGACACAAGTAAATCATTTTTAATCTTATCATCAGTATAATTTGGGGGGATAAAAGGGTAGACAGAGAGAGAGCTGGTTGGACTCGGAAGCAAAGATTTCAGTTTAAGTTCCTGCTCTGTTACTTATTAGTTACAGAATTGGGCAAATTCTTTTGTTTCTCCAAATCTTGCTTTCCTCATCTCCAAGATCTTTCGAAGGAACTTAGATCTAAAGATTTTAAAGTCCCTCCCATCTGAAACATTTGATGCTTCTGTGATATATCACCAGATGCACCTTTAGAAAATCACTCTTTGTTTTGGTGGGGAAGAGGCAATTTAGGGTAAGTGACTTGCCCAGGGTCACACAGCTAATAAAAGTGAGAGGTGGGATTTGAACCCAGATCCTTCTGACTCCAGAACCAGTGCTCTAACGACTGAATCACCTCACTGCTGCTAAAATCCCATTAAAAAAACCACTATGCTCCAGTAATATCCCTCCCCCCACTGAAACAAAGACATCAAATTCGAAATATAATATTTTTTAAAAGTGTGCCAGCAGTTAAAACAACTTTTCCAAAATGACTGACCCATTAATTTTTTGTTCTTATCGTGAGTACAGAAACTCATAAATATTACTTTCAATGTAACTTACATCAAAGTCAATGTCTGTGCAACACCTGCAAACAATACATGGGCCTTCGATTTTCAGCACCTCCTGCTGGTGCTCATTTAGAACTGTAAACTTTGGCAGAAAAGGGTGCCAATTTTGGACGATGTAACCTATTGGTACACCAGGAGGAGACTGTACTTCCAACTGCAAAAGGAAAAGAGATTGAAAAGACACAGTTAAATGACGTAAACTACCTCAATATTTTAAACAAAGAGGAAAAGAAATGACCTAAACACATTTTGAGTGCTCAGGCAATGGGCAGATGAATTTCTGAAATAAGTCTCTTAAACTTTGTAGACTTGGATTCTGCTCTGATATTTCCATTACTCCATGTAACTATTGTGAATTAACTGATCCAGAAATAGACTGGAAAGGCTTAGGCAACTCAGTTCAGGGATTACTTATATAATTGTAGCATACTATTACCAAAAAAAAAAAAAAAAAGAAAAGGAAAAAGTAACCTGTTTTTAGAGCTTTGTTCATTGTCCTACTAAGTAACCTTTACTAGGATTATTACATAAAGATAGTTAGCTTGGTATGTGTATTCCTCTGGAAGAGAAAGTGAGGTCAGAGAAGAAAGATGAGATATCAAAAGCACACTGAGCTGTGTCCCACCAAGTCTAGCAAACATCTTTTCTTCATGGAGACTAGCCAGCTGCTTTTATCCACATACTCACTCAGCTCTTGCTCTATATACTCTCCTCCTCTCCCATTCCAATACTTTTTGACTTATCAAATTAGCATCATATCCCCTTCCAACAATATTTCTTATCTGATGGAAAAGGAAAGTTCAAGGTATAACTGACCTGGGTATCAGAAAATCTTTAGAGAGATTTTCATGTCATCTTTGAGATGAAATATGGGCCAGATGACAGAATGAGTAAGTGAATTTGGAAAGTAGAATAACTCTTAATATGTCAACTTAATATGTCAACTCTAAGAAGAAGCTTTTGACACCAAGTATCAGGAATTTGTTTTGACCCTGTTCTAATCAACAGTTTTTTTAAATCAGTGACTTAGGTCAAGGCATAGATGGGTGATTACCAAATTTGCAGGTGACACAAAATTTTGGTGGTGGGGAGAGAATGTCGCTAATTTTGTGATGATAGAATCAAAATCTTGACAGATAGTACACTGGACCAAATTAATAAAATGGAGGGGATATATGTAAAGTCTTACACTTGGAGTGTGTAAATCACCATAAGAAGCACAAGATAAGGGTAGTATGACTAGATAGCAATTTAAGTGATACAGATGTGGAAGTTTTATTAGCATGCAGATTCAAAACAAATCAATATTTTCATGTGGCTCTGGTAGCCTAAAAAACTAACAATACGTTGGTTTGAATTAAGGTGAGTATGGTACATAGAATGATGGATTACATAATCTTTTTGCACTGTGCCTTGGTGTTAGATTGGAGTGTTATGTTAGATTCTATATATCACATTTTGGTGAAAACCTTAATTAGATGGAAATGCTTCACAGAGAAAGGAGGTCATTAGTCTGATAAGTGGTATCAAGACGATTGCACTCAAGAATTTGGTTGAATGAATTTGGCATATTCTGCCTGGATGAGAGAAAACTTTACAGGGGACATGAAAGCTGCCTTCAAGTATTGCAGGTCTTTGAAATGGAAGAAGAAGAAAAATTATCCTGTTTGGCCCCACAGGGCAGAACTGGAACAACTGGATTTATGTTGCAAAAATGTAAATTTAGGATTGATATAAGAAATGACTTCTTAAAACTATAATTTTTTCAAAAGTGCAATGCAATGGCTTAAGGACAGCATTTTCCCCCATCCAGAACATCTTCAAGTAAAGAATAGATGACCTGGGGGGGCTAGGTGGCACAGTGAATAGAGTGCTGATCCTGGAGTCAGGAGGACCTGAGTTCAAATCTGACCTCAGACACTTAACACAAAAACTAGCTGTGTGACCTTGGGCAAGTCACTTAACCCCAATTGCCCTCCAAAAAAAAGCACAAAAAAAGAATAGATGACCGGCTTTATTGATGATATGATAGAGAGAATTTTATTATGAAAATGTTAGACTAGATATTTTGAAGCCCTTTCTAAGTCGGCCTCTATGAGTCTAGTCTTAATCTGAAGGTTAGGGAAAAATTATAAGTGATACAATCATGGTTGACCATAAGAAAAAATGAGAAATAGACAATGGCCTTATTAGTGTCTTTCTTCTCTCTTGGGCATCCCTTTCCTCAAATACCTTTTCTATATTTCAAGTTTCTATTTAGCTGTTGGCTATCAATTGTCTGCTAATGGTCTGTTATCTGGTATTGGTTTATATGATTCTCCCTAGAGGAATTTGCATTTTAGAGGGGATTGCTGCAAAGAAAACTTAATGGAAAACAAGCAAAGAGAATGACTTTTTGGGGGGGAGGCAGGGTGTTGGTCTTCTCAGTCTAATTCTAGCTTAGAGCTTGCAGAGCAGTACACTGTAGCTCTCTCTGTGATCCTACCACTTATTTTCAACAGTCTTCAATGAAAGTGTTCATAGAGATCATCTATTACTACCCTATCCTTGAATAGAAGGCTCCTTCTACTATAATCTCTCCGTGTCACTGGTCATCCAGACTTTGCTTAAAGATCTTGAATGTTAAATTACAAGGTTGCCCATTTAGCTTTGCAACTTCTAATGGTGAGCAAGTTGTTGTTTTAATTATATCAAGTCAGTTTGCTTCTCTGCAATTTCAAGTCAACAGGGCTGTATTAAGCTTTTCTATGTGCCAGGGACTGTACTGAGCACTAGGGTACACAAACAAAGGCAAAAACGTGACTCCTTCCTTCAAAGAGTTTAGGTTCTAATGGGGAAGATGACATAGAAATAATTATGTACTTAGAATTTTCACTTATTTCTTAGCTCTACCTTCTGGGACCAAATACAAGTTTAATGCTTCTTTCATAAAACAGCCTTCCATTGCAAACAGTTATCATGTGCCATGCCCACCTTCCCCAACCCCCAGTGTAAATATAGACTTTAATCCTCCATGTATGGCATGGTTTTAATGGGACACATCAGTGTCCACTAAAGCTGAGGCAGCATCATGACCGAGTGGCTTGTACAACAAAAAGATGCTCACTGACCTTTTGGAGACAGCAGGGATAAAAGCAAGAAACACATCTCAAAGGCCTGTCAACTGTTATCACTTCCCGGCCTGCATTGTCCAAAATCTTTAGAACAAATGGTCTTAAGTTTCCACAACAGATCCGAGTACAACAATCATTATCCTCCACTGCAAAGTAAACTCTTTGCCCAAAGCTGTTGCTAATAACGTATTTGTTGTTGGTTTCGAAACCTGTGAGTACTAAAAATGAAAACAAAAACAAAAACAAAAGGAAGATATGGTCATTAGCACAAACAAGACCACTATGGGGAAAACAATTTTAGCATAAATATGCTAAATCATTTCAACCTTATTAATTCCACCCTGCTGATCCATATGGGGCAAATTGT
>CM053600.1:169256650-169281036 GCA_028646575.1 Pseudocheirus occidentalis
AGGAACAACTGTGGCCTGTGAGGTAAAGTGTTGCAGAGTATATAAAATATTTATAAGGTAGTTATACATTTTTAAAAGAGTAGATAGAAATTCAAAGCAAGATAGAAATTCAAAGAATTTCCTTCTTCTTCTGGTGGTCTAAGACTTTGAAGAAACCAGGGACTGGAAAGGAAGATTAAGATCAAAATATCATCAATCCACCAGAAAAAGCTACAATATTCAAATAAATGGAACTGATCTAGCTCAAGACTCCAGACTTGCAACTGAAAAAGGATATTTCAGTGTTGGTAACATATTGCATTGGGCTGAAACTGTGTAGCACATGGAAAATGTATATATCTGTTTAGAGAGGCTTGTGGACCCTTGTACAACGTAAATGGATTAGAGTGATAGAAAGTCAAGCTGATTAAAAATATTTACAATGATAATTTAGTTTAGATTGGTGTTTCCATTTGGCCCTGTATGGTGAGGAGAAAATTTCTATCTTTCTTGGGAGAAATTCAACTTAATGATAGCTTCAAAGTATTATAGATTTTTTAAGGGCTTTAAAACCCACAATCATTATAGGATTAAAAGATTTAGAGTTGAATGAAAGCATAAAGGTTATCTAGATCAGCCTATTTTACACATGAGGAAACCGAGGCGAAAATTAAAGGCGATGTGATACACTTAAGGAGACACAGGTAGTAAAATGGCAGGGGGAGGATTTTACTCCCAGTCCTCAACATTCCAGTTTATCATACCTTCCACTAAACTTGGAAACTGAGAGCCAAAGAGGTAAATGACTTGACTATATAATAGACTTTAGCAGAGAAGACTATACACAGGGGAAAGGGAGCCTGATACAAGTGGAGTTCTTGTAGTCTAGAGGGTTAGACTTGATATCAAATGGGCTGTACAGTTAATGTTACATAGGAGCAATTTGTATCCATTTTATCACCTTTTGCTTTAACCAATTAAACTGATTATTAAAATAGTGATCCATTTAGTTGACAATTATAAGAGAAGTCAAGTGATTTGGTTGATAGACATGCACACACCCCTAGACTGACATCAGACCTCAGTTAAACCTCCTGCCGGGGTCAGAACCAATGGGTGAATGAGAACCAGCTGACCCAAGGAACCTTAAAAAAAAAAGACAAATTGTTAATACCCACAATGCTTCTAGTGGTTACAAATGTAGCACAAGCTAGGGAGTAATGAGGCAAGGGTAAGGTCCTTAGTAAACCCTCCAGAAAATAGAAGAGATTGATTGACCAAGAAAGAGTTCACGGAAATGGTGACAAAAGGATCTGAGCTTGGATTGTTCTGAAAGCCTGAAACAGGGAAGAGTGCATTCCAGGAATGGGAAAGGGTCTACATAAGTCCATGGAGGGAAGCTTGTCTAAAACATAGCATACATGAAGGTAAACAATGTCATAAAATAAGGTTGAAAAGGCACATTGGAGCCACACGGTGGGGTGAAGGTGGGGGCTTAAATACTAGACCAAATAGGATGTGATGCCATAATGTATTTTAACAAGAGGGAACTACTATTGTCTTTGGAGCAGGATCTGTTCAGACAGGAGCTTTACAAAAATGATGTTGGCATCTATGTTAAGGAAGAATTGCAGAGAATACTGGAGGTAGCCAAGCCAGTTGAACAACTATTGCAATAGTATAGGTAAGAAATCACAGGAACATGAACCAGAGTAGTAGCATTGTGGGTAGAGAGAAGGGGACAGATCAGTGAGATGTTGTAGAGATAGAAACAGAATGGAGAGGGGAGGTAGTGAGGGAGAGGGAGAAGAATGAAAGAAGAGAGGCTTTGAAGCCTGAGTGACTGGGAAGTGAGTAATAATGTAATAACACAGAAAAAGGACGATTTGGAAAATGGACCAGGATTTTTGTTGTTGTTGGGGAGAGGTGAGGTCAGCTTTGGATATGCTAACTATAAAAGCATCTCTATAACACCACAACATTTACAAAGTAATTTAGTGTGTTATTTCAGTTAGTTATGCTAAAAATACTGTAGGGGAAGTGTTCTCATTTCCATTTTATGGATGAGTTAACAAGCCAGGGGAGGGTAGATGACTTGCCCAAGATCACACAGATAGTAAGTATCTAAGGTCAGATTTGAATTCATGTGTCCTTGATTCCTTGTCCATCACTCTATGCCACACTGTGCCACCAAGCTGTTCAGTTTGATGCTATTGTCATCCATCCAGGTGACGTTCAATTGACATTTAGAGATAAAAGACTGGAGTTCAGGGGAAGGTTAGGTTGGATGTATGATTTCAGTGAAGAGGTGATAACTGATTGACGCAAAGAGAGCAGGTGGAGAAAGTGGAGAGAGAAGGTCCAAGATTAAGCTATGTTTTAGGAGTGGGATGTAACCAGCATGGGTCACAGAGCCGATGCAAGTTAATAATGTATTCAGTGCCCTTCTTCCACTCTTGGTGAAAATTTTAAAACCTACCCCTACACACACACACACACACACACACACACAAACACACACAGAGAGACACTGAGATGGCGAGATAGAGATGGAGGCACAGAGACAAGGCCAGAGAGAGGTTAAATTAGGCTGCAAAATATTGATGAATGATATCCTTGAGTTTACTGACACTATTGAACCTTTCCTATGACTATCTTTCTAAGATAATGGCATAGCACTTTAGGGATGGCCACTAGTGCCTACAGCAGATATCCAAAAGTTGTTACAGCCATAACTTCTAGTAAACCACATCCCCAAAGTTGTGTATGTCTAAAGACCTTTTAGACAGAGAGTGGTTCGTTTCCACAAGGAGGGTGAAAATTTAAGTTTTCTTGGAGCAACACGGCTAGTTAGTTATTCATTTTTTCTCACTGTTGTGCTGCCCATTAGGATTGTTGGACTTTGAAACCCATCCAACCCACCTTACTATATTCCACAGGTACCCCTTTTGGCTTCTGCCCCCTTTCTGGCGAGACACCAAGCCCTAAACAGATACTATGAATGATAGTTCACTGGTGAGCTCAACCACTATAATAATATCCATGTGGAAATCTACCTTGCTGATAGAAAATAGCACCTTTGTTTCAGTTTCAGTAGACCATAAGATGCTTCCACAATTTAATCCTAGCTCCAGATCAACTTTACCTTGTCTGTAGTAGGAATGATTAATTGATACCATGGACCAGAACAGAATTCCTGATGGAGTGAAACAAAAGTGGGGAAGTGAGCTGGCTTTTGTATGTCTATTAGCTCCCTGAAAATAATCTCTCTTAACTCTATTCAGTCTTATAGCCTTTTTATTTCTTTTTTTTCTCCTCCCCTCCCTTCCACTCCCCTCCCCTCCCTTCCCCTCTCCTCTTCTCTCCTCTCCTCCCCTCCCCTCTCCTCCCCTCCCCTCCCCTTCTCTTCCCCTTCCCTCTCCTCTCCTCCCCTCCCCTCCCCTCCCATCCCCTCTCCTCTCCTCTCCTCCCTTCCCCTCCCCTTTCTTTCCTCTTCTTTTCTCTCTCCTGACTTCCCTTTCCTGGCCCCCCCATGCATGTGCACACACTTGACACATAACAGTTAAAATGGCAAAATATTAAAGAAGTGAGGAAATTCAAAATAGAAGAATGCCTGTATACTCAGGTCTCTTCTGAAGAACTGATTTATGTTAAACATAAATCAAAATGCAATTAATCTTGAAAACCAATGAAGTAATGAAGTAATAACTTAGAATAACTGTGAAAAAATGAAGATGACAATAAACCAGTTATGAAATATATTTTAAAAATAGATCACCCGTTATGAAATTCATAATTCATTATCCACTCACCCTACAGTCTTAAATAGAGATTAGACCTTTGTCAAATCTGAACCTCCCCTAACTGACATTGAAATTTTATAACTAAGAAGATAAAATTTGTTTCCATGAGGATAAAGTAACCTCGGATGATATTTTAAACAGTGCAATGGTCCTTTCCAACTTGATTTTGCAGCTCTGCCAGATAGATTCTGAAGTTCAAAAGTTCTGTATTTTAGTCTGAGGGGTTGTTTTAAAAATAACATTTCATTCAAATTAAAGTGGTATATAAAAAGGGTAACATCCCTCTAAGATTCAATAAATCATTATTTTTTTTCAAGAAATCATTATTAAGAAAGCAACTGACATGTATTATTGAATCACTTTCTGCCCCACTACTAGGAATACAAAAAAGGGTAAAAACACAAAATGCCCTGTGCCTTCAAAAAGCTTGCATGCTACTCTGGAAGACACAATATAATTAATTACACATATGTAGGATGAGATTAGGTTAGAAGAAATGCCTGTCATCTATGTAGAATATTCCAGATGCTAAGAATATGGAGACAAGGAAATATGCTTTCAAAGAACTTGCAAGGATGTCAAAGTCTTTATATGATCCTATGACTTTATGGATAGATGGACTTTAAATTACGTAGATCTAGGTTGAAATCTTGCCTCTCAAGATACAACCTCTCAGCATTTTTCTTCATTTATTAAAACAGGGATATATCTTTAGTACCTACCTTGCAAAGGTATATTTCATAATATATTGCACTGAGAAGAGTGGAAAGAGTTCTGGATATTAAGTCAGAGGACCTGGGTTCAAGTGCCGCTTTTGATGTTTGCTACCTGCTTGTCATGGCCAAGTCTCATTGCTTCACTGAACCTTACTTTGCTCATCTGTAAAATTAGGGGGTTGGATTAGATGACCTCTCTAATCACTTTAATTTCTAAATCTAAATTTATATAAATCTATGATCTATATAAAGTGTTTTGCAAATTTTAAAGTCCTACATAGAGGCAGCTAGGTGGCCCAGTGAATAGAGCACCTACCCTGGAGTCAGGAGGATAGGAGTTCAAATCCAGCCTCAGACACTTAACACTTACTAGCTGTGTGACCTTGGGCAAGTCACATAACCCCAATTGCCTTGCCTTCCCCACTTTCAAAAAAAAGTCCTATATAAATGTCAGTTATTTTTATATATGGGCTATGGGCCAGGACCAAGGTTCTAGTTCTGAATTTGCCTCCTCTACTACCTGTGAATGATGATGAAAGCCAATGAAAAATCTTAGTTTTATTGCCCAGAAAATTAGGATCACAGAATTTCAGAGCTGGAGGAGACTTGTGACCCACTTAGTTCAACTAATACTTCAAAAAGACATTCTCAGCAAATGATTATGCAGTCTGTGCTTGAAAAGTATGGGTAAAACACCTGCCGAGGCAGCCTGTTCCACTTTTAGGAAGCTCTAATTATCAGGAGAGTGTGTTTTCTTTTGTTTTCTCCCAACCTAAAGCCTAACTTTGCCTCTTTGCATCATCTGTCCATTGCTCATAGCTCCTTCTGACTGAATTTAGCTCTGTCATAGGTGCTGGCATTGGGCAGCTAAGCATATGTTTCTTGAGATTTCCAATCTCAAGTATTCGTTGCATTGTAGATTCTATGACCAAATTTTTTTCTTGATGAAATTGGTACAAAAATGTGTAGAATGGAAAGAACATAGCAAGATGACTTCTTGGGTTTACCGGTTTCAGCTTAGATCTTCCTGACTCCAAGCCCAGTGCTCTATCCACCTAGCTGCCCCCCTCTATGTTGCTACCATCAGTAATTAATGCATTTTCCACTGTGTACACAAATGTACCAGTACTAGTTTGGGTTCTTCCTATGTTGCCAATAGTTCTCATTTCATTTGCCATTTCTATGAAAATTTGCTATGGTGAGCCATGTAGAATGAGTTCAATTTTTTTTCACATGGCATTCCTTCAAGTATTTGGAAACAACTGGAATTTTACACCATCATTAACAATAAAAATGATAGGTAGATTAACATTTATTTATTAAATGTTTACTATGGTACCTGGGGTTCTTTCAAAAATTGTAATCCTGGGGGAGAGTCACCAGCCAGGAGTGCAAGACCTCAGATGGGAGAGTTCTCCAGCATGGTAATTCAGAAGACAGGAAGAAAGAGGAGGTTTCTAGAGAGAGAGGTATGGGTTAGGGCTGTCCTGTCAACCTCATAAGGTCACTGATGACTTGGAGAAGATAGTACACATGACAACACTTTGTCATTTGTATGACAATACACAAATTGTAAGCGTTATGTGTAAATTCCAAGAGGATATGTTTGTAGGGAGCTAGAGAAATGCAATTTACCAAGCTATAGAAGATACTAGGCTTGAAGGAATGAAAGAAAGAGTTTCCCTAAATTGGAAGGGGCCTAGGGCATGGATAGACAATTTCAAGACTTCTGGTTCATAGAAATTAGGTAGACTACATTAGGAACTCTGAGAATATAGAAAATTCTACCATTTCATCACCACCCTTATCTATACCTCTTCAAGCTTTTCAGTCAATCCTGACTTTCAAGAGCACTTAAAGTTGTTTGACCACATGATTTACCTTTTAACCAATTATTAAAAAGGAGAATATAACCAATTCAGGCCACATCTCCTTGATGATACTCAGTTGACCCCTGCTAGAAGTCCTTATAAACTGTGAGAATGATGGACAGATGGCAGAAAGGGAAAGAAAGCAGCAAAAGAATCCTTTTATAGACTGATAAGACAAAACACATTAAAATTTAAATGAAAATCAGAACCAAGAACAAGTGAACTCCCCAGCATCAAAATAAAAATAATGTCGCAACTTATAAAAATTACATATGACTCCAATTCTCTTGCAGGTGGTCTGTATCAGAAAAGCCAAGGCCTTCCTGGTTTTCTCCCGGGCTATCCTGACCCTGATCATAGTCATTCCATTGTGCCTTCGAATTCAAGGAAGCAAGTATTACTACAACCTGTCCCACCACCAGTCAATCTGCCTCCTGGTCTAGAATACTTGAACCAGGTGTTTTTATCTTTTTGTTTTTACAATCTGTACTTCCAAGCCCCTGCCACTCAAAAATGAATTTATACTTACGATATTGAAAAAAGGTTTTCTAGCTAATTTGGTTTTCAATTATTTTTAAATTCCATTAAAGAATCAGTTTCACGTTATAAAGTGAGTGTAAAGATTTGTTTTCTGTAATTCTTCCCTACTGAGGAAAAAAAAGTCTTAAAAAAAGAGTACAAACCTGTACAATATAATGGTGCTTTTTCCTAAGTTCTTGGTTTTGCTGCTTATTTTGCTATGAAATATTAGTTTTGAAAACGTATTTCAGATAAAAATTATTTTCTCTTTTGCCTTTGCTTCTGGTTAATTTTGTTTAGCAGGTGAAAAATACATTTGTGTATTGGTCTTTCAATTTATTAAATATATGTCATTTCATTTAACTATGACGGTTAATTATATGATCTGTTCTTCTAAGAACCAAATAGAAATCCATTTTTCATCAACATATAAAATAAAACAGATGCAGGTGTCATTGGGCCGATAGTTACAGCAGAAGATATTCTATATCAGTTCTATGCATGTAATTTACAAAGCCATCAATATTTTCATCAGCTAACATATAAAGGGAAAAATTATTTAAGTGACTAAAAGTTTTTTATGAGAATTAATATTATTAGAATTTAAGAAAAGCTATAAAGGTGATAAGAATTTCAGGACTTACTGTTACTAATTCGAGCTCTATAAATGACTCAATCTTAAATATACAAAGAAATAAATAGGGGGCAGGTAGGTGGTGCAGTGATCGTTGGAGTCAGGAGGACTTGAGTTCAAATGCGGCCTCAAACACTTGAAACATTTACTAGCTGTGTGACTATGGGCAAGTCACTTAACCCCAGTTACCCTCCAAAAAAGCAAAAAAAAAAAAAAGAAATAAACATCATTTGCATCATTTTAAAATTTAAATACATTAATATACACATGTAAAATGACATAACTGTTTTTCTCTTTTTGTTGTGTTGCTTTCTTCTTTTTCATTATTAAATTTTATTTTTAATTGATAACAAACACGTAGGACATAGTACAACAAAAACCATAAAATTTCCTATGCACAACTTGGTATTCCTTTCAAATACACAACTAACTTATGTAAATTTCTTATTTTTATTATTATCAGTTTCCATCAGGATTTCGCCCCCTATTATCTGGTCATCTTTAGTTAGTATGTTATTTTCTGTTTACTCTCACCATGTACTCTGTTGTGCTGGGTCTCTTTTTCTTATCATTTTTGCTTTGCATAATGGTCTTTCCTTTTTAAAATATATTTTCCATACTAGCTGGTCTTAGTTTTATTATAGTATGCCATTATATGACTTCACAACAATTTGTCTAACAACTTCCTTATTCTCATAATTTGCCAGTTTGATTTTAATTACAAAAAATTTATTTAATAACCTTTGCATGGTTAGCTTCAAATTAATAGTAGCCATAATACTTTTAGAACCTGTTTCCAACCATGGAATTATAGCCTCAAAGTATAAGATGATTTGTATAACTTTTATTATAGAATGTCAGACTGATCCACCAAAATAAACAAATACTAACTAAAAAACACCAATACTAACCCAATCCCTACAATTTTGCAATTCCACTAACAATGAATGAATCTACCTGCTTATCTATAATAAGAATACGATTTTTTATCTTCCCTTTCAGAGCAGTAATGGTATGGTAAGTTAGTTGAGACACTGATTGCCATAGCTCTATTATTAAGCCTCCTAGACTTCAATGCTAATTATTGTAGGTATTAACTAGGTCACACAAACAAAAGTAAATTCCCTCAAAGTGCTTTGAGGGAATATGAAGATTTTTGAAACATAGACTCTGATTTTAAGTAACTTTATGATTTAGTTTGGAAGACAAGAGAGATGACATAAAAAAAGAAAAGTACCAGATAAATGAATAGACATTGCTTACTAATGGAGATGAGAGGAGGGAGAGATTCAATGGTGTACTGCAGTGGGATCAAACACAAATAGAAATGGGGTCAATCAAACCATACCGTAAGGATTGCTTCAGGCTATATACTGACTTAGAAAACCACACATTAATGTTATCTGTGTTCTATTGTATTTTTATTGATTTTGTTGAATATTCCTCAGTTGCATTTTAATCTGGTTCAGGTCAATGCATTACAGTGTTATTACAGCTTTTGCCATCTCTGGCTTAGATTAACCAGGGAAGTCTTCCTCAAGAAGGTGAGATTTGAGCTGAATCTAAGGATAGGAAAAAAAAAATGAGTAAGCAGAAAGGGATGGGAGAGGTATTCAAGTGGGATGAAAGCTGTTTCCCAAACTCAGCATCCCATCTCCTACCTCCCTGCATTTGTGGAAGCCATTCTCAATACCTGGAATGACACTATGCCACTTAGTCTTTACCTTCCTTCATGATTCACTTCAGCATCATGTCCACCCGATCCCTCCCCACCCCTCAGCGTATATGCTCTCTCCCTCTTCATTACACTATGCTGTATTTACTTACATGTATCTATTGAGAGACAGCATGGTGTAATTGATGGGGAGGGCATTATTGGACCTCCTGGGCTCAAGTCTTGCCTCATATTTTTTTTAGCTGTCTTACACTGTGCAAATTACTTAATCTTTCAGCCTCAGTTTCCTTGCCTGTAAAGTGGGGATAAGAATCTCTCCTGCTTCTCTAGGTGGTTGTGTAGATCACATGATATCATATTTACAAAAATTGAAAGGCTACACTGCTCTTGTTATCAATAATCTCCAATAGCTCCATTGTTTTCATGTATAAAATGGGCAGATTGAACTTGACCTCTGAGGCTCCTTCTAGCTCTTAATCTGTGCTCCTATGATCCTATATTGTATGCCCCAAGCATCTTGGGGGGTAGGAATTATTTTATTTTCATCCCTGTGTCCTGCTAAATGTTGTTTGTCCCGAAGCATCCCTTTTCCTATTAGAGCGAGCATGTACTTCTGCAGGCTAATAGTAATGATAGCAATCTTAGTCTCAATAATGTTGATCACAGTGCTGTAACAGGGACAATTGCATAGATCTAGAGATGGGAGGCCATAAAGTCCAACATCATCATTTTGCAGATGATGAGGAGTTACTAATGGTCGTTGGAGAGCATCCAGTGCCCCGGCTCTCATATTATTTAGTTACTGAATATTCAGCTGAGTAAGGATTCCACATGTATATAGTGCTACAAGCACTTTGCTCACAAGTCAAATGGCTTGTTTATCTATTATTGTCCTCATTTTTCACATATAGAAACTGAGGCTAGAAGAGGTCAAGCGACTTAGCAAGGATAAGCTCATGAGTGTCTGAGGTGGGATTTGAACCTAAGTCCCCAACTACAATCAACTTCTTAGCTCATTTTTTTTAATGTTCTTACATCTGAGTCTACAAAGAACTCACGTTAACACTAATATTGAGTTATCAGCACATCTGCTACAGTTTCCAGACTGTTTGGCATTCTTTCAAACCATAAAGTCTATCTCCTTTATCAAAATCAAATCTCTGTTTCAATTCCCTCAAGGTACAAGAGATTTCTGTTATGCCTGATAGGGTTTAAGCAGGAAACAGCATATGTTCCTGGGAAAATGTTTATAATTGCAGATGCCCTATCCAGGAACCCACTGGCAGACAAATGCACTTCAGAGACTCAATAGCACATGGAGATATGTAAAAGAGCTGGGGAAACCAGCCTACCAGCTTCCATCTGCAAAGTGCATCAGCTGTAATAGCTGACTAGAGTTGATTAACTGCTGCAAACTGTGAGAGGATGTTGTCAGACAGGGCTTTGCCAAATATAGAAGTGGTATACCAGGGCCAGAGGACTGGGATTGCACAATCACATATGGTCATCCCATATCTTCCTCCATACAGGAATGATCAGACACTGTGTGCTTAGCAATGCACAGAGGCTTTTAAAACCATACCCGACAGAGAGAGGAAGGCTGACCTGAGAGGTGCAAACACACACGGCTCACTCAAGTAACTTGTCTAGATGCATGATGTGATGCTTTCCTTATCTAGATCTCTCTGGAAAATGAAAGTTTTTCCTTAAATAAATGAGCAGCTATTTACAGGGAGGAGTGTATTTTATTCACTTCATGCAAGACATTGGCTTTATTGCTTTTGTGGGCCACATACTGCTGTGTGGCCCTGTGAAAGTCACTTAACTTCCTAGTTAGCTAAGTAACTCTCTTAAGATGGTAGGTAAATTGTAGAATGGTTGCTAATCTGTGTTGTTGGAAGGAATTTCCAGTTTCCTCATTGTGAATTCTCTATACCAATAAATTCACAGGTCTGCAACATATAGATATAGGATGACCTAAAAGTCTTAGTGCAGTTTTATTTGTTAGTACCTTAAAAGTGCACTAAGACTTTTGGAACATTCTGCATTTCTGTTTATATGTGTATAGATGTAGATATATAGATTATAGATATATAGTATTTTGGAATATGTATTATATGTATGTACTAAATATATGCATGTCTCCATTATACATATCTGTATATCATATAATATATACTGTATATGTGGCTGTATATTATATGTGTGCTATACACATACTTACTGTACGTGTATTTATTTAATACATATATACAGTATGATATATATGGACAATATTGGTTTATATGAATGGTATATATGCCAACACATGTGTATATGTGTGTACATGCATGATACTCATATTATACAGTGTGTACACATACACATGTGTGCCCAAATATGCACACGCATGATTTTGTTGCTATTCAGTTGTTTCTGTCATGTCTGTCTTTGTGACTGCACTTGGGGTGTCTTGGCAAAGATACAGGGGCAATTCATTATTTCCTTCTACAACTCATTTTTTGAGATGAGGAACTGGTGCAAACAGGGTTAAGTAACTTGCTGAGGATCACATAAGTAGTTAGTATGTAAATATACACAGTGTATATACATACATAGACACATAGATACATACACACACACACAGCATGTCAAATTGGAAAGAGTGTTCTCACAGAGACAGAAAGATCTGGATTTAAGTCTTACTTCTGACCAGCACGGGTTATGTGACCCTGGTTAAGTCCCTTAACCTTTTAATGTCTAATACAGATTTGTATTAGAGGACTAAAGACATTCCTTATCAGGATCTCTCCACCTTTATAAAGTCACAGATTCATTAAATGTGTGTGCATGTGTACATTTTAGTGAATTCAACTCTTTTCATCATTTCAGATAGAAAAACAATTTACAGCTTTTGTATAATTGTAGAGGACCCAGGAGTGGTGATTTGTGTATGAACATCAAAATAGTAACAGTTAGAATTTGCATAGAACTTATTTAAGGTTTGTAAAACACTTTTAAAATGTTGGGTTCATTTTATCTTCACAAAAGCTATGGAGGAAGAACTATGCCCAATTTCCAGGTAAATAAACTAAGGCAATCAGAAACTAAATGGCTTGCCCAGGGTCACACAGCTAATAAGCATTTGAGGATGAATTTGAGCTCAAGTCTTGCTGACTCCAGACACAAAATTCTCTCCACTGTGCCACCTACCTATTTCATGAGGCTAATCAACAGTAAGTTGCACCAAATGCAGTACTTGAATCCAGGTCTTCCTGACTTCAAAACTGATTTTATATCCTCATTGTCATCCCACCTCTTCCTCCACATATGCACATTACACTAAGGTTTGCCCATTGTGGCAGTCTCCTTATTTCCTACTATAGTTTAAGCAAAAATTATGTGTCTGGATCCCTTAAAACATGGATAAAATTAAGTCCAATGTTTCAAGTTACCTTCTAATTAAGAACTATGTGAAATCTGTGGTATTTAGCATTTAGAATATTTAAATCATACACACACACACACACACAGACCAAAAATAAGCCCCATGTAAACTTTTAAAATAATTCCCAGTTGATTTTAGAAAAGAAAAAAAAATCTGGTTAACTTAGGCATATTTATTCCAATGCCTTCCAAGAAAAGTCCCAAAGTATTTGGTGAAAGAACTCATCTCCAAATTTAACTAGTAAAACATCAGTGTTTGATTCTGGAAGAAATGGTTGTTTCTTATTGCCCCATAAACACTATAGCTTAACTTGGAATAGAAAAGTATATTAATTTGCTTTAGAGAATGAATAAATTTGAATTAGAACACCTTGAATTTATTTTATTTATTTTGGGGAGGAGGAGGAAGATTTAGACCTCTTGTTATCTGTGCATGGAACTCATAATATGGAAAGTCTCTCCAACTATTGTTTCAAAGGTCTTCTAATAACAATTAAATAATAGATATTTTTGGAAAGTCAAAATATAAATAACATGATTCTTCACCTTCCTATATGTGTTGGAAATACCTACAGAATGAATAGATTTAATTTTTGAATATTTGCAATCCTTGATTTCAGGTACCAAACAAATGCCGACTTTTGTCAATGCCTGAGTTTAGGAACTTGTTTCTTCAGGGAAAGCAGGCTTTTTTTCTAAGAAACAACAAAATGCCACTTAAATTGGTGAAAGCCTAATGCTAACTTTTTTCTTATAAAAAATGCCAGCTCATACTTTTCTTTGGAAAACTATTTTCTTTCATTCAATTGTGAAATTGTGAAATTCAATTGTGAAATGTTGAGACTAAAAAAAGGGAGAATAAATTGGAGGTTTCAGTCTTTAGGAAAGAAAAAATGAAAAGAAATCAAGAATAAGCACGTACAAAGTAAGCATGATCTTGTTACAGGGCATCTTCAGATGCTAAACCTCAAAAACACCTTCAAAAATGCAGATTTTTCATACTTTATTCTCTTAAAGAAGTGATTTGAGTCACATAGTTTATTTGCTGCAGTCAACTCCTTATTACTGGTGGACAAATTAACTACAAATTCACAACATGTCAGGTTATTGGCCATTCCCTTTAGCAGCAAATACTTCCTAAGTGCAACAATAGTAATATTAGCTTACGTTTGTATGGGACTTTTAGTTGTAAAGATGAGATCCAACGAGATAATGTATTTGGGTGCTTTGAAAACCTAAAATGCCAGATAAATGATAGTTATGAGAATTACAATAATAATTATTATTTCTACTACATGTTCAAATGGATTATTTCATTGGATCCTTTAAAAAAATCCCCATGAACGAGGTATTAAAGGTATTTCTATCCCCACTTAATACCTGATGAAGAAGCTCAGAGGTATTAAATGATTTGCCCACACAGCTGGCAAGTAGGGGAGGCTATATTAGAAGGCCAGATGTTACCTTGTGCCTGATCTCAAACACTTTTGTTTACACTACAGTTGTTTCTTTCATCTGTTTGAGTTCTTGATTGCTGTGAATAGAATCATACTGTGGACCAATTTGAGTGAAAGGGCCATCTTTAAGTTAAATCAATTGCTTTCCTAGCCAAAGGAAGGTATGAACCAGAAAGTTTACAAAAACTAAATAGTTTTGCATTAAGTTAGTCCTTTCATATCCATGAAGGATAAGTCCCAACAGAAGAAAGCAGGGAATGGCCAATTCACCTAAGGATGACAAAAGAAAGAACTCTTACAATCCTACTTTTCCATTGTGGCTTCATTAGAGGCCTGTCAACTTTCAGAATGCCTGAGACATCAGCAATCACATGTAAGCTGTACATTCATTTTAAATCCAGAGGTTAATTAGTTTTTAAAATTTTTCCATTATGCAGAAGCTTTTTTCCTTAGTCCTTATATTTAAGAGTTTCCTGAACTTATCATTCTTTAGCAATGCTTTCAAGCAATCCTTCCATGACCCTGCAGGTTGTTACCTGAATGCGATCATTGTAACCTTTCTTTTCCTCACAATCAATGAGTGCCTTCTCCAAATATTCTTTAATAGGGAATCAGTGAAATAGAGTAACTTCATGTACACTGTGATTTGTGTTGACAGTTTCTATAACATCTTGAACTTTCCTATGAGGCGCAATGTAAACCTGGTATCTCCTTTATGTCGTCCTTTAACAGTTAGACCTGATAATTATACACCAGCAGGTGGAGCTGCTTGAAAGTGAGTATGGTACATGAATTTGAACTTTTAGAAATTAAGTTCCTTGTGCTCAGAGAGTCTCACTTGTTAAAAATTTGATGAGAAATGTAGTTATTAAGTTTCTCTTAAGGCAATTCAAAGAGATCAATGTACAATACATGGAGACTATGGCTTTCTCAGTATAGGATACTGCCAATGTGTGAATTTCCTACATCAATAGAAACCCTAAACCATCTGTGACCTAACAGATGAATCCCAAGCACCGCCTGAGGTATATAGAGGCTCAGACTTGGTCAGTTTCACCTCATAAGTGACTCCGGCATGTTCTCAACCTTTATCTATCTGATTCATGTTTCCTATCTAAAACATGCTCTTTTCTACCTTTTAATACATAACACTGAAATTTTTACAGTTAATTGGTATACATACATATTCCTCCCATTAAAAATGATCACTTGATAAATTTAGAATTATCACTATAAAAATTTGCTGGTAATTATTTATTGTCATTAACACCCTATCAATACAAAATCATTCTAAAATATAAGGTGCATTTATTAATTTCTTTCAGTTAAAGTAATTTGAAGCTTGCTAGTGAATGAATGCATTTCCAGGGACGAAAAGTGGGTGTAAGGGGTTATGTGAAGAGGTATAGGGAGCGACAACTGGAATCTTATAAACTTCACCAATGTGTAAATCAATCTACAAATGATTTAACAATTTAAAGATGTTACAAAAGGAGCTGCTATTGATTGGACTTTGCTAAATAAATAATTTTCATTACCACCACCCCCTGAATTTGCCTAACATATGTTCAAAATACAAGTAATATGAATACTAAAAAATACTAGCGATCATCCAAACAAAAACTTTTTCATAAGGGGGATTTAGGATAAAATCATTATCTTAATCTTCAAAACAGAAAAATAACATTTGAACCCTTTGCTATTTAACTTTGCATTCGCAATAGAGAAATACATAGATTCCTGGTTAGTTATTTATTAAGTTGAAATGCTATGGGAGGTATATGGAAGGTTCCAATTTAGCAGAGATGTGGAAAGAAAATGAGCAATCTAATCCCATATAATTACCTACAAAGTGTCTTCATAGGTCAAGGGATTGAATTGATATAGAACAGACATGTAATTGAAGTCACAAATCTCATGTTATATGAAGTGGGTACAACAAATTTAATTATGTAGTTTGAAGTTTGTTTTAATTTTTTTCATAAGTCATAAATTGACTTCCCACATGCATAATAAGAATGAATACTAGATTATAATAACATTTTGATTACTCTTCCCCTTTTTTTAGTGATACTTGGCACTGAAACTTCCAACAAATATGAGATTAAAAACCGCTTGGGACAAAGAGTGTACTTTGCAGTGGAGGAAAGCATCTGCTTTAACCGTAATTTCTGTTCACCATTAAGATCCTGTACCCTGAGGGTCACTGATAACACTGGTAGAGAAGTGATTACAGTGCACAGACCATTGAGATGTACCAGCTGCTGGTGCCCTTGCTACCTACAAGAGGTTAGTCTTCTTCAACATCATTTAAGTAGTTTTTCTTCCTCTTTAAAAATAAATAAAATAAAATATTCTTAATTAAATAATGTTCAGTATAAACCCTGGAAAACTAATTTTAATGGCTTTAATTAGTATGCCATGTTGTAAGAGCATGTTTGAGAAACTGATGAGTGATTAAGAATTTTCATTTCCAACACAAACTCTGGTAAACAAGAAACCACATACGCGCACACACACACACACACACACACACACACACACACTCACACACTGAATCTAGGGCAGGGACCATAAATTGCACCAGGGTGAGTAGCAGCAGATGTTCTTAGTTTGGAGGAAGAGAAGCAAGGTAGTATGAGGGAGAATGTCATCCAAACCCGTTACATGGCAGCTCCCAATTTTAACTGATTATTCTTACTAGGTGTTAAACTGAATCTCAGAACCATAATCGAATTTGGCAATCTAGGAAAAAATGCCAGTTGCCATATCTAAGTTGTATTTCTACTTTTCATTCTTCATCTAAATGATGTGTATATGCACATACACATGTGTTTGTGTATGTATGTATACACACCCACATACATATGTATTTATATACATAAGTGTATATAAAGTCTACTATATCTGTATAATAACTATGTCCTTTTACGCCTAAGGATGAGATTTCAGTAAGAGAGATTGTCAATGATGTCAGTCACAGTTATAAAAAGATGATCCTTATAGTCAGCTTCAAAAGCTTTACTCCATTTATATGATATATAATATGTAAAAGCAAATATATAAATATAGCTGATAGATACATTGATATAAATATAGAAAATAAAGAGAAATCATATATATGCACACATATATACAGAGAGAGAGAGGGAAGGAAAGAGAAAGAGAGAAGGGGGGAGGCTTTTGAGTTCATCCTCACATATGTTAAACAGGTTCTAGGTGTCTGTAGGAAATTCCAAATATCCTGGGCACCAAGAATACTACATAACTAGTATAATGGGTTCAGCAGGAGAGGTTCTGATCAATTAGCAGCTACGGCAGCCATGTACAGTTCACTAGCTCTTTGGAAGGAAGGTGAAAGGCTGGTGGGAACTGCCTTGTTCCCTTTGCCCCTAAATGATAGAACTGGAATTAATGGAGGAAAGGTACAGAAAGATGGGATTTGGTTCAATGCAAAAACAAACAAATACAACTTACCTAGCCATAAAGAGTTACTCAAAAATGAAATGGGATGCATCTGGAATTAATGGTTCCAGCTCTTAGTCTAATTGGGAATGAACATTTGTCAAGGTTGTTGTATAAGGGATTTCTGTTCATGTACAGATTCAATTAATGGCCTATAATATTGCTTCTAATCCCGAGATTCTCTGATCCTGTGAATTCATCTTCTACAAAATGCAAAATATATAAACACAGTAAAAGTTGTACGAAAATTTTGTCAATGAGATCATAGAATATAGTGCCACTATGAAAAAAACAGCAACAACCACATTTGCTTTCTTCTAATTTTAAGATAGATTCAAAGTCCATCTCACCCACCATACTAATTTTAAATAGCAGGAAACTGAGACCCAGTGAGGTTGTGACTTGTCAGATGTCATAGAAAAATAAGTGCAAAAGAGAAGAATGAAATCTAAGTGTTCTGATTCTAAGACCCATTGCTTTCCATTATACCATAATGCTTCCTGCTGACCCACAAACCAAACATACTACCTTAATATTCATTTATAATAAACTACTTTTGTTCAAATTCATCCATTTTCTTCCAGTTTTTTAATAGAGCAAATGAACCAAGGCACAATGTGCTAAACAGCTGAATTGAAGCCTCACTTTGTTCAGTCAACTAGAAAAAAGTAATTTCAGAAATATACATAGAAGAATGAGGAAGAAATATGCAAAGAGGTTCTATTCAAAAAGGCAGAATCAGAAATGAAGGAAATTTCAAATTATGGGGTGGGAAACTTTTGGAGAAAACAATGGGGGGGGTCACTAAATAACTTGGAAGACTAGCTATCAATCAAGTTGGAATGTGATGAATAAGCCTTTAAAAAAACATGTGTGATTTAATCAGAAGTAGAGAGACTGAAAATTGAGAATCTAGAAAGAGACACATTTCTATAGTCCTTGTGAGAGACAGCCAAGGCTTAGATGAAAGTTATGTCTGGAAAAGAAATAGAAGAAAAGATGTGAACAATGCATGATGTATAACAGACAAGAATTTCCCAATCACTTTATATTATTGTTCTTTTTTTTTTAAATTGTGTTTTGTTATTGCTTTTCGGAGTGGGGAGGGCAGGGCAATTGGGGTTAAATGACTTGCCCAATGTCACACCACTAGTAAGTGTTAAGTGTCTGAGACTGGAGTTGAACTCAGGTCCTCTTGACTCCAGGACTGGTGCTCTACTCACTGTGCCACCTAGCCACCCACCCCAGTCCCTTATTTCTTATAGCCCAATAGTATTCCAATACATTCATATACCACAACTTATTTAAATAATTTCCTTTATATTCACAGTGATAGCCAGGGCCTCTTCTATTTCTCTTACCAGCATAAAATTTCAGTCTCATATATTCTTTTTTGGCTCCTCATCAACATTCTAGTTAGAGTGAGCAGCATAGATGTGTAAGAAATTGGCAGATATAGAAAAATTGTCATCTGTCCTCTTCTTAGGCTATGTGGATATTGCTAATTTACTTTTGGGGATGTACATATTAATATTCTCAGATGCTCAGAGGAATGATGGAAATAATTGTTGGTATGGTAAGCACATTTTAAAAAATAACATTTTAATGAAGTTTTTGTATTTTAATTGTGAGATGATGGATTTCTAATCCATGCTTTTCTCCCAAATTAGCAGGCTAGTTGAGGTTATGTTGGTCCATTACATTCTATGGATTGTTTAATTATTAAACTGAAAGAAAAAGATGGTACATTAAATGAAAACTCAAATGAAATATTTTAGGTAAAGTGTTTGGGTTTTGTTCTCCTCTAGTCCAATGTGAGATCCTTGGGTTAAGGGTTCTTTTCTTCTTTAACTGTTTCAGTTAAGTTAAATGATCATTTATATAGCAGTTATTATTCACCAAGCTCTTCTTATATAAAAACACTTTTGTTCTTACCCTCAAGAAGCTTGCATTCTAACAAGGAGAAATAATATGTAAACTGGTAAATAAAACATATGAAATACAAGCAATACAAAATTTATACTATGTATCTTTGAGGATGTGGGAGAGTACCAACATTGGAAATAAAAGAAAACATCTCATGTAGCAAGTGGATTTTGAATCAAAATGTGAAGTGACTAAAATATTCCAAGATACAGGTGAGAAGAGAGAGAATTACAGATATGGGAAACAGCTATTGGAACAATTTCGACATGGATTATGGAATGTATCCACAGTACCTACCACACTGTGCCTTGAATTTAGAAAGAATTTAGGAAGATGGTGGAGTACATTCCAAATGTAATGCCAAGCAAAGGCAACTTCCAATGTTCAGATTATCAGCATAACAAACCCCATTTATTCAGCAAAATGTTCACACAACAGAGGTCAAAATACAGTGTAGCCCATTCATTTAGCAAGTAAGTTCTCAATTCAATTGCAAAGTACAAAGGTCCAAGTATCCCACCCCTGGACCAGTAGTTAAAGTAGCCCACTCCTGGGCAGTACATTCATTTAGTCTCTTCTCAAATGGAGTATAGTTTCCAATCATAAACAAAGTACATTCTTTTAGTCAATCATACAGCACAAAAAGGCCAAAGGTTTCCCACCTCTGGACACTACTGAATTACAATACCATCCATTAGCACCAAGCATTTTCTCTAAAGGGGCAGAAGAGCACAAAAGGCCATTCACCTTTAAGCTACAACAAAGTTAAAATATCATCTCAGCATTGAAAACCCAAGGAAAGGCCCTTCTTTAATCTTGACCCACAGAAAGCCCTTAACAATCTCAGTTCCTGGGGAGACAAGGCTCAACAAAGCCATAGCCAGTGTCCTCATCAAGTCACTCTCTGCCTGTAGAACAGTCCCAGAACTCACGAAAACATCAGCAAGGCCCTTTTCCAGGATTTCTGTAAACATACCACAAGAAAATCCTCCTTCAGGGTTTCTGAACTAACAGCAAGGTTCCAGGACCTCTAAAAGAGCAGCACTGTTCTTCACCAGCAGCTGAATCTGGCAAAACAATGTCAAAACAGACAAACAAAATACTGGCATCACAGCCATGCCTCTTCAGTCCTTGGCAGCTCTGGGTGGCAGTTCTCAAAAGTCATGGGCAACTTCAATGGGCCTTCAGCAGTCTTTTTCTCAGCAACTCAGGCTCCACAATACTGGATACTGCTCTCCAAAAGTCATTCTGGCCTTCTCTCGGCTTGGGCCTCTCTCCCAATTCATGGCTCCTACTAGTTCAGCCCTCTTTCTTCATGTCAACAAGTCCATCCCATCAGTGGGATTCACAAGCTCTGGGTTTTAACACTCAACCCCAAAACCAAGCCAATACAGGGGCATCTCCAAATTCCATTACCATTACACCAAGATCTCAGGATTTCCCCCACAAAAGAGTTAAAATAGCACCTTAGGGTAAACAAAGTGTGGGTGGAGATAAATAAAAATAGGAGTACAACTGGAGTCTTCCTAGGACAATTTGAGAAGATCATTAAAAAAATCCCAGGATGAGGTTTAGTCTTGTGAAGAGTGAACAACTCCAGGCTAGGTTTAATTTTAACAAGAGGCAAACCTTGGGGTTAGTTGGCTTGATGTCTCAGCCCCAGCCATGGGAAATTGTACCTCTGGGATAGTGAGGGGAGCTGGGTATTTCAGCCTGGGAAGGCTGAGGGAACTTCTGCTGACCAAGAACACCAGACCCAGTTGTGCTGCAAAGAGTCGTGGAGGTAATAAGAAAACAGCACATGCTCAGTGAGTGCAAGACCAGTAAGACAGAAAGCTCCTGACTGGGCACTTACAGGAGGTTGGAACTTTGGCTTTGATTCTAGACTACAGGGGAAAGCTGAAGATCTTGGGCAAGAGGCACCATTTCCTACACCCCAGGGCTAGAGGTGACTACAAATAATTAAGCTATTACCACAAAAAAGAAAGACATTTACAGGCAAAGGAGAAAGAATCCAACCATAGAAAGCTATTATGGGAACAGAGATGATCAGCGTTCATCTTGAGAGGAGGATATTGAAGTAAAGAAACTCACAAAGCATAACATCAAATTATCACCTGTCCAAAAAGTATTCATAGATCTAAAAAAAAAAGATTTTAAAAATCAAATGGCAGAGATGGAGGAAAAACTTGAAAAAAAACAACAATAACAATCCAAGAAAAACAAGAAGGGTATGAAAGTCAACAAATTAGAAAAAGAGATCCAGAATTTTAAGGAAGAAAATGGCATCTTAAAAATTAGAACTGGGCAAGTGAAGTCAGTGATATTATAAAAGATCAAGAAATAATTAAACAAAACACGAATAATTTAAAATATTGTAGAGAAAGTGAATTATCTTATAAGAAAAACAACAGATTTGGAGAATAGATCAAGGATAGAAAATATAAAAACAATCAGACTAACTTAATGTTACAATAAAAAAGAATCTTAATACAATAATACAAGAAATAAAGAAAATTGTTCTGAAGCATTAAAACGGGGGGCGGGGGAATCATTTATTACCATTTAAAAGAGACACTGAGGAAAACTCATAGGAATATCATAGTCAAATTCCTAAACCCCTTGCACAATGATAAAATGTTAAAAGAATCAAAATTAAAATAATTTAAATATGATGGTGCCACAATTAGAATTATACAAGATTTAGCAGTAGAGAGATTAAAGGACTACAGGTCTTAGAACATAACATATTGAAGAGCAAAGGAACTGGCCCTCTGCCCAAAAATATTACACCCTGCAAAGTTAAGTATTATCCTGAATGGAAAAAATGGACATTTCATAAAATCTCAGACTTTCAAGACTTTATTTTTAAAAAAATCCTAAACTTGATAGAAAACTTAACATACAGGAAACAAGACTAATATACGGCACATACCAAAGATTGATTATAAGGGATTCAGAAGGACAGACTGTTTACTTTTTACATATGTAAAAATGTATGTCTAAGATTCTTATTAATAATTGGGTAGCTCATAAGAAAGATTGGGGTCAACCAGTGTATGATATGAATTTTAAAAGCTAAAAAGAGTAATTATTTCATACAAATGAGGTACAAGACAAAGAACTGATACAGAGGAATTATAGGAGGTAGGAGGGCTGGTAATTTTGGTAACCTACTTTCATTGAGAATGGGTTTAAGAGTGAAAAATACATGTATATTAAGAAGAGTATAAAAGTCCTCCAAACTCAGAAGAAATAAAATGGAAGAGGCATTGGGAGAGGGGAGAGGAAAAGGGAGGGATATCTAGAGGGGAGGCTGAGGGAATGGGGGAAAGGGGTTATAGAAGGGTGTTTAGATTTTGGGGAATGGGAAGATAGGAGAGGGATCCTTGGAGACATGTAGGCAAGTAATAGGAGGGCAAGGTAGTGGGTAGAAATAAAGGGAATAGAATATATTTGGGGAAGTACATGACTGTATATGTCTTTATATATGTATATGTGTATGTATATATGTATAGCTATAGGGAAACATATCTGAACTTTATTGTAGCCGTGTGAGGTGTAGGGGGAGGGAAAAAAAGAGCAAAGTAAAAAGTACATAATAGAGAACAAAAGAAAACTCACAAGAAAGCAAAGATGGTCAATTCTCAAGACAACATGTATTATTTATCATATAGGCTTTATTGAAATGAAAATTTATTATATTTTGAATCCTCTCTTATGTTCTGCTATGCACATGGCATGCTTTTTTTTCTTTCCAACTTTGTGCTTAAGTTCCAACATTCAAGTTTATGATATCTGTTTCTTTTTCTGTATTCTGTATTTGTGTTCTGGCATTTGAGTCTAAAATAATTGTTTTTTAAAGAAAGCATTTAATAATTATTCATTGAATTGGAAGATTGTAGGACACCATATTTTCCATATTATTACAGATAAAAATAATATCCAGGAACTACTGGTGTTTAAATATAATCTCAATGAAAATCTTGAATTTATATTCTGTTAGATCTTTGAATTTATTTTTTCCCTAATGTAAAAAAGTAAATGAGGGTTACATAGTGGTTTTAAGAGATCTGAATTAACTCTTTATATTGCCTTGTTCCATTTGGGATAATAATTCAATCAATCAATAAACATTTATTAAGTACCTACTATGTGCTAGTCACTATACTAAGTAGTAGGGATACAAAAAAAGAAAAACAACAAAGGACCATCCATGCCTTCAAAGGACTTGCAGTCTAATTAGCAAATGATACGAGTTTGCTTGCATTATTTTCTCATTTGTGTATAACCAAAGCTCACCAATTCTGTCTAAATAACACTGGAAAGGGCTGAGCCAAGATGGCAGCGTAGAAGCAGCAAAGCATTGCAGCTCCAACACAAACACGCTAAAAAACTCATAAAATGGGACTCTAAACAGATTTTCAAGCTCCAAAACTCTCCAAAAGACAGAAAGCACATCTGTTGCTACAGGCAGCTCAGCGGGTAGGGCTCTTCTCAGCAGTCTGGGAGCCGCCACTGAAACCCTGGCCGGGTCATGCCCTGGGGCATCAGGTGGGGAGCCGCGTCTATAGGAGAGTAAGTGGGCTGCACTGGACGCACAGTTACCACATTTATCAGGCCAGAAGAAAAAAATGCTAAGAGAAAGGCCAGTGGATTTTGTTAACTTGGGAGAAGATCGGGTCCAGCCAAACTGCTCCCAGGGCAAGGAAGCAGTGGGAGGCGGCTATACCAGCAGGAACAGAGCAGCAGCGGCCTCCACTGGGCTGCTTCAGAGCCATTGGCCTGCAGATAGCAGGGGGGCTGGGGCGATCCATCAGGGCCAAGGGCTCTTGCGTTGAGCGGCCTGGATCTGGATCGTGGTCTTGAGTGGTGGTCCTGGGGTACGCTTTCAGTGAGCCAAAGCTGGGGGGGG
>CM053600.1:169281536-169300092 GCA_028646575.1 Pseudocheirus occidentalis
ATCATTCTTATTCCTCTTCCCAATTTTTCCTCCACTTCTCTCATTTGGTTTTCAAAGTCCTTTTTCAGTTGATGTATAGCTTCTAGGCATTCTTCAATTGTCTTGGAAGCATTTGGTGTGGGAGTTCTGATTTCTGGACTGTCTTCCTCTTGTTCCATGCTTTGATCCTTTTTATCCATAAAAAAGGATTCTAGAGTTTTATTGGTGTTTTTATTTTGCTTCCTCTTTCTCATGTTGGCCAGTCAATTAATTGGTTGGTTTTTTTTTAGCTCTGTGAAACTCTGCTTCCAGGGGGGAAAGCTCTGTTCCAAATCGCTGGGGTTTTCCCAGCCGCTGGAGCTATTAGGGGGCTGTTTCAAGTCCCCCCAGCTTTGGCTTGCTGAAAGCGCACCCCAGGACCATCACCCAAGACCACTATCTGGATCCAGGCTGCTCAACCCAAGAGCACTTGGCCCTGATCTATCGATTCAGCCCCACTGTGGAGTCCATAGGCCAGGGGCTCTGAAGCAGCCTGGTGGGGGCCACCACTGCTGGTTCCAGTAGTTCCCCTCCCCCACTGCTTCCTTGCCCCAGGGGCAGATTGGCTGAACTGCTTTATCACCCCCAAATTAATTTTCAAAATTTCACTTTCACTAACCGTCACTGACCAAAGCTCCCCTTAGGCAGGTGCTTTAGATTTTCTTTGAAGTAGACTCTTGTGACTTGGGAGGCTCTGCTGCTCCTTGTGGCCGCCCTGGGGCCGCCTGCGGTTGCCTGCGGTTTTGGGCTGGCTGGGTCTCTGCTCTGCTGCAGTGCGAGCTGCCCCTCTACCGTCCTGTTCCTCACGCCTTGGCAGATGTGGAGGTTCTGGAGGCTGTAGAACCTCTGCAGGCTGGCTGCGGGGCTCGGCTCAGCTCCTTCCCACCATCCCAGGCCTGGCCCTGGTCTTGGCTTCTGGCTGTTCCAGCCTCCACTCCGGAGGCGGCGCTGAGCCCCTGCTGCCGAGCTGCCTTCAGCAAGAGATGTGTTCTCTGTATTTTTGTGAGTCTGAGACTCCTAGACTTTCCTAGACTGTCTGAGCTCATATTTTCTGGGTGTTTAGGGTGGTGGTGTGGGAGCTGCGACCTTGCTGCTTCTATGCTGCCATCTTGGCTCCGACCCCCCCCTAATATTATTACTATATAAATAGAGATAATGTGTACGGACATATTGGTTGTGCCAGTGCCTTTCCTTGGTCCTTGTTGCTTCACTGATAAGATCTTTTCTGAATATTCATGACCTCTCTAATTGCAAGGTGGAAAAGTTATCCTATGGCCCAGTGATAAAAACATTGTTCTTATATTGATTAAATATTAATCCAACAGGCATTCATGAAACATCTACTGTATGCCGAGCATTATGCTATGTGCTGGGATACAGCAAAAATGAAATAATCCCTGTCCTCCTGGAGATTATATTCCATTTGGGGGAAATAACAATTAAGCATAAATGAGAATATAGGGAAAGTGATTTATTGGGGAGGAAAATGCACACTACATCTTGGGGGATCAAGAAAGACCTTGGGTAATACGTGGTGCATGTTTGAAGAAAAATAGAGATACTAAGATAGATTGGTGAGAAGAATGTGAATTTGAGGTGTGGAGGATATAGCATGCTCAGTGGCAAGGAGACAATGGATGAAATGGCAGGTATGAAAAACATACTGGATTGGAGAATAATTTGTAATAATAATGGAAAGATAGGCTAGAGTCAGGCTGTGGAGGACTTCAAAAGCTGAATATAAAGGGTTGTATTTTTTTTCCTAAAGACAATAGGGAGGATGTCTCTTTCCTTTTAGGAAACAACATGATAAGATATGAATCCCTTGCCTTCTTGTGTAAGTTTCCCCACTGGCAATCTTTTTCAGGCTGATGGATTGATTGATTGATTGATTTTTGTAAATACCTAGATAGAAGTCAAATTCTCATTTCCCAGCATACATTCCAGGGTGGGGATTAATGAGCCTAATAATGATATTCCAAGCAAGAAACCTAAAATGAGGACTATTATTTTCCCCCCACCCCCATTCACAGATAAAGAAATTGAGGCTAAACAAGGTTAAGTAACTTGCCCAGGGACACATACGTAATAAATGTTTGAGATAGGATTTGTACACAGGCCTTCCTGACTCCAGGTCCAGAATTCTATTTATTGCACCACTTATTTGTCTTACAATAAATATAGCTATCATACTCATATATATGCATATGCATAATCAGGAAAATTAGCACACCATTAAATACAAGGGAAACAAATTCTTCATATGTGGACAAATTAGAATCTACTCACTGGATTAAGAAAGTTGGGATGGGGGTGGCTAGGTGATGCAATGAATAGAGCACCAACCCTGGAGTCAGAAGGACCGGAGTTCAAATTCAGACTCAGACAGTGGCCTTAGGCAAGTCACTTAACCCCAATTACCCTGCCCTCCCCCCTCCAAGAAAAAAAAACAACAACAAAGAAAGTTGGGATGCTGATATGTATGTATATACTAGAAGAGATGTATGGGGTGTTCATGGAGAACTACCTCTGGTGTAAAGACTTGCTGAGCCCTTTCAGGGCTGCCTGTCTACCTTTGGTATCCAGCTGTCGCCAAACTCCCACCTGTGGCCTCAAGAAACTGTAGCATGAACAGTGGCTACACCCCGGAAAACTGTCTCAAAAGACTGCTTAAAGCAGGTTGAGGGTAACCAGCAGTATTCAAATCCATTGGTGAGTTAGAGGGATGTCTACCTCAAGCATGTAAAGATTTCCTCCAGTGAAATAGGTACACGAGAACAATTTGTTCTAACAGTCACAAAGGCAGCTGTAGCAGATGCCATGGGGCTCTTACAGATAGGTCAGACATGGAAGACACCAAGGATATCCTTTGTTTTCCCAGCCATCGCCAGTCATCATGACCTTTATCTTGCCACTGGACTTTGATGACTGGAGGAAAGTGAGGCTGACCACTTTGTGTAACTCTGCTTCACTTAAATCCAATTCAAACACAAGTCAAGACATCACCCATGAGGTCATTGGTCCTTTTTGAAAATGAAGTTTGAACAGTAATGTGTCACTTAGTTGGTCTGTCGCTAAAAAAGCATTTATTAAGCACTATGTGCCTAAGGATATCAAAAGGAAAAGACAATCTCTCCTAAGAGCTCACAGTCTAACAGAAGGAGACAACACGAGAACAGTGATGTTGAGTGTTATGTCCTGGGTTGGCTAGGTTGTGCAGTGAATAGAGCACTGGCCCTGGAGTCAGGAGGACCTGAGTTCAGATTTGGCCTCAGACACTCGACGCACTTACTAGCTGTGTGACTTTGGGCAAGTCACTTAACCCCAATTGCCCTCCAAAAAGCAACAAAACAAAACAAAACAAAAAACAAACAAAAACAAAGAGTGTATGTGTCTGTATAGAATGAATTGGAGATAATAGAGAGAAGGCATGAGGGTTAAGGGGAATCAGGAAAGCTTTCCTGTAGAAGGTAGAATTGTAACTGAAACAGGAAGGAAGCCAAGGAATTCAGAAGGTAGAGATGAGGAAGAAAAGAATTCCAGGAATGGGAGAGTTAGTGAAAATGCAGTTAGGAAATGGAGGGTATTATTTTTAAGAACAAACCACCTTAAGTATTTTTCCATGTGATATTCAAAACACTTTAACTCTCTCATCAGGGAGTTCCCTATGTCATTGAAATGCTAAATCTAGTCCTTTTCCCTATATTATCCTATTCTATGAATGAGTGGCTCCTCTCTAATGCCAAAAGCAATATCTCAATTCTTTTTAAAATCAATTTTCAGAGTTCATTAATTTCTTTGTAGGCATCGAATTGAGAGCCAGCACTAGAAGATCCAACCTGGAATTAGTTTTTGTTTTCATTAATAACTATTAATTTCTTCATTAGGCAACAAAAGAAATATACAAAGAAGAGGAGAAGGAAAACAAGAATTCTATTGTCTTCTAACAAAAATTTATTGTAGACCTTATCACCCTAGCCCCCAGAGGTTCACATACAAAACTAAAGGGTCTCTTCCCTTGCAGAACTTATAATCTATTAGGTTAACAGTAGATATTTACATATAAGTAGGTTCAACATATGGTATAAAGAACTAAAAGCACCACCTAGCTGCCCCACTAAATTCTTTAACAACTGGAAATATCAGGAAAGGATTCCTATAAGAGTTGATATCTGAGTTGTGTTATTGAAAAATGAAGAATTCCAAAAGTAGAGGAAGAATTGCATCCTAAGTAAAGGATACCACCATTATAATGGCACACACGTGGTAGATGAAGTGTTGTACATGATAGGAAAAACAAGCTGGCCAATCTGACTAAACTGAGTGTATGAGAAATGGGAAAAATGAAGGCAGGCAAGATAGGGAGGAGGAAGTTAGAAGAAGAAAAAGCAGAAGAGGAAGAAACAAAAAAAGGAGAGATACGATGAAAGACCCAAGAGAGGAAGTAGGAAGAAAGAGGACCAAGTAAAATAGAGGCTCAGAGATAATTGTTTCCTCCCATTCAATTCAATTCAGTAAACATTTATTAATAAATAAGAAAAAGAAAGTCTCCACCCTCAATGAGTTTATAATCTAACGGGGAAAGTCAAAACACAAAAGGAAGCTAGAAAGCACAGAGGGCAATGCCTGGCAAGGGAGCATTTTGTTCCATGGAGTTGAAAACCATCAGAGCTGCAAATGGAGACTGAGTTTTCTTCACTCCCATGAAGGTGAGTTAGATTTTACATCCTGTGTGCTCACGCTAAGCCAAATATCACAAATCTCCTTAGTTCTTAGTGTGTGTTTTCATGGTAAAAATATTCAGTTCTACTCAGTTCAATTCCATAAGCATTCTCCAGACACCCAAAGTCTTCAGATCCCTAGGGTAGCCTCACTGGGGGAGAAACAAAGCTCAGGTGAGATAACCATCAGCAAACACTTAACCATTCAGACAAACAGGTAGATTGTGAATTGAAGTAAAAACCGCTGAGCTTGGCAAGGCTGCTAGACTTTACCTAGTAAGAATCCTCACTCCCAGGGCAATGCTTTAGGGAAAGCTGACATGATCATTCGCCTCTTCTGCAGCCAATACTTCGGGGCCCTCGGGTCTGAGCTGTGAGCTGGCTGGCTAATGCAGCATTCTGCACTGTGTGTGATATGGCTGCTGAGAGTGAGAGAGGCAGCTCCATGCAGAGTCACTGTAATCTACTGTACTGAGCTGCAGTGAGCCAGCTGGGGGCTGGCTGCAGTATTTCAGTGAGACCGACGGTCCCTGCCAGATGTCTGGAGGACAGTGACCACAGTTCCCCCACAGGCAAGCAAGGCACACCAAGAACCAAAGTACAAGGTGAGATGGGTTTCAGCTGATGGGAGTAGGTTTAAGCAATATCCCAACCCCAAAGGCTTATCATTAGTTGGGGATAATAAGTTGCTCTAGGGTCTTAGGAATTTTATTCTTTGCTTGTTTCCTGTTCTCCCTCTTGATCTGCTTATTAGCTGTATCACAAAGAAAAGAATGTGGAAGGAATAGTTCCATGAAAGAGATAAGAAAGAACAGTTTTCTTTCTGAGAGGGAATAGGTGTGATGGAGGGGAGGGGGGGTTGTTTTGGAGTGATAGGTCTTGGGTTCTAATTCTGGCTCTGCTGCTTTCTACTAATGGGACTCTGGACAAGACCTTTGACCTGTTTGGGCCTCAGTTCCTCAATTATCAAAGGAAGGACTTGGTCTTCAAGGTACATCAAAATCTATGTTTTTATTTTTCTCACTGACTCTTTAATTCAGGATTTCATAGACTCTACACATTAGTCACATGTGATGTTATGTCTAAAAGGGAATTTAGTGGCCAACTAATCTAACTCTTTGATATAAAGATGAGGAAATTGAGGCCCACTGAAGTGAAATGGTTGGTCCAAGGTTATCAGTCTGGTAGAGAACAGAGACATATGGAAAAGGCACATTCCTTTACTTGTCTCTTGGTCCAGGGCTCTATTCCTTACCACCAATTGCTCCCCTCAGTGACTTCCAGGGTAATGGTTTTGTCTGTTTATTTTTAATTCCCTAGTACAGGCATATTAGCCAGCAAATCTCAGAATTTTCTTCCTCTTTTCTAGGATCTTTGGAGGAAAAGTTGTTGGGAATTCTGACAGTTATAGTTATGTGGATCAGATCAAGCAAATGTCAGATACAAAAAGCAGAGATGACTTCAAAGCTCCTCATTCAACTTCTCTTATTCCCCCTTCAGGGAAATTTACAAGCCTGAAATTGAAAGGGAATTTCTACAAACAAACCATGGTCCTTTGCCTTTGCTTCAGGCCCAGCTGACCTGGTGTCTGGGTCATGTCATTTGCCCAGAGGGTCCTCTCTGTGGGAAGTGCGCTCTAGGTCTAGTGTTTTTTTTTTTTTCTGCAGGTTTTAGGCAGATGGGGGCACCTCTAGATATATTTGTTCCAGAACCTTCTCTTTCTCCCCTGTTCACCCTGGCGCTCTCCTGTATTTAGGTTTAATTTATATTTCTTAGATTGATGTGTTTTTTAATGTAGGTATATGGAGTAGCCAATATGCAGTGTACCTCTGACTGCAGAAGGGTGATTCATCTTTAACTTTTTTTTCCCTTTTTAAATAGCACTCTCTGTATTAATTATAACTTTCAAGCAACTAGAAACAGAAGAAAGACAAAGGAAAGAGTTTTGTCATTACATGTTTCAGATTCCAATTCTCTTGTTTGTTGGGGAGGGAGGAATCTATTTCTTACACTTTGGTGTTTAGGCAGAAAATAATTAGCCTTTGGTGGGGATAACTTTGGACATGAGAGTAATGTGTGTGTGTGTGTGTGTGTGTGTGTGTGTGTGTGTGTGTGTGTGTGTGTGTGTGAGAGGGAGAGAAAGAGAGAGAGGGAGAGAGAGAAAGAGATGTTAATAAAAAGTAAAAAGATGAAAGAAAAAAATAACCCCAAATGACTGCCACCTAAATGAAAATTTAAATCCAGTCTAGGTTAAAAAAAATTAGTGTGGTACAGGGTAAGGAGGGTTAGATTTGAAGTTAAAGTATATGGGTTCAAATCCCAGCTCTGTCCCCATTTTGATGTGTTACAAGTCACTTTTCCTCACCTATAAAGTGAGAACATTAGACCAAATGCCCCTGAGATCCCTTCCAGGCGTAAATCTCTGATGTTAAGTAGTAGTAGATCTGACAAAGAACTGAAGGAATATTCAGTTTAAATGTACTTATGAAGCATTTACTGTCCATGGAACACTTTCAGTCATCAGGAGAGATAATCTAAACAAGCTATCATCTGTCCTTCTATATATCTGGTTTAAATCCTAGTGGGAGGGAGCTTGGCGAATAGAGTCAGGAGGATCTGAGTTCAAATTTGACCACAGACACTTAACACAAAAAATAGCTGTGTGACCTTGGACAAATGACTTAACCCTACTTGCCCTACCTCTCCCTCCTACAAAAAAGCAAAAAAACAAATTATAATGGGAAGAAAAGATATGTACTCAGATAATCATAATATAAAATAATACAAAGAAATGTATAGAAGAAATAGAATGCCTTATGTAAAGTCTGAAGGGGGAAGAGTTGTTAATGATGGAGAGATAAGAATAGGTTTCCTGAAAAAGTCACCATTGGAATTGAGTTTTGAAGGATGATAAGGCTTTCAACAGGTAGACATGTCTATGGCAGGAAGGTGTGAAGGGTGACAGTATGAATGGCATATTCCCGATAAAGTATCAAAAAGTTAGGATATAAATGGGTAACTAATCCTGGTCCCTGGCACAGTGCAAACAAAGGCAAAAGTGAGGGTCCCTGCCCTCAAGGAGTTTACATTCTGCTAAAAATAGTGAGAACCGAACCAATTTAAGTGTAATAGTTGAGTTGGGTACAAGATGCTCAGGTTTTAAGTAGGAGACTGGTTATTCTCTCTTTCTGTGTCCTACCCAGGAGGTAGATGGGACTCTAGCAGATGATTATTGCCTTCAGTAATAACTCTATCCAGTCATTTTTCAAAGGAGAAGGGTTATTTTAAGTCTACTGGGGTTGATGAATGTGAAATGAAAGGTACTAGGGTCATGTCACATTGTGGAAGGCCTTGAATGCCAAGCTTAAGATTTTAAATCTCATTCACTAAACAGCAGGAAAAGGTTTTAAACAGAGCAGTGAAACTAACAGGTCTATGCACGAAAGATTAATTTTGAAGTAGTGGCATGAGATACCTAATTGTCATACAGTATGAAAAAAAGAAAATAAATATTATTAAATATGCATAAGATTGAAAAATAGCCACAAAGGACAGGGATTATAAGGAATTCATGGTGAGCGAGCCTCAAAGTAGGAAGTCCTGAATCCGTGTTCAGACTCAGAGATGAACTTGCTTTGTGCCCCCAGTTAAATCACTGAAGCTCAGATGCCTCCAGATATTTTTCTGAGACTATAAGCTCCAAAACATTCGTAGTTCCAAACTAGTAAAGGGAGGGGCAGCTAGGTGGTACAGTGAAGAGAGCACTGGCCCTGGAGTTAGGAGGACCTGAGTTCAAATCCAGCCTCAAACACCTAATACTAGCTGTGTGACTTTGGGCAAGTCACTTAACCCCAATTGACCTGCCTTTCCCCCCTTCAAGAAAAAAAAGCAATAAAAAAGCAAATTGGTAAAGGGAGTTTCCTCACTTGGAATGCACCACTAAATCCACCAACTAGAACAAACCCTTCCTTTAAATGTGTCTGATAAATTTTGTTGCAAATTGTATTTATGATAGAAACTCAATAACATTGATTTGCCAAGCACTGTGCTCAGGATACAATGAGAGGTAAATGATTGTCCCTGCCTTCAAAGAGCTCACAGTCTAATGAACTAAAAGTTCATGCTAAGTTTCTAAACTTGTTTCTTATATAGAAAGGGTATCTGTTAATTACATGAAAAACAGTAGTGAAACAAGAGTTTCATTTATTTTTTCTGTCTTCGTGATGTGGGCACATTTCTTTATTCTCACATAAAATGTCAAATTCTTTGAACATGGGAATGATATATTTTATGCCTTTGTACCTCTTTACAAAGACTGGGGGAGAGCCTAGAACATAAGAAATACTCAAATGTTTGTTGAATTAATGAAATCAACTTCCATGGCAGCAAAGGTTTGTGGGAAACACTATACAGGTGGTAGCTGGTAAACCAGAGGATTTTGTGAATTTCCTAGATATTAGGAGGGGAGGTAGTTACTGAAGAGAGGAAAGGCAATTGGAAGAGACTTGAGTGAACATACAAGTCAAACGTCACAATTTACACTGATTTGTAAGGATCCTCAAATTATAGTAGAATAAAATCTTATGGAACTCTTATTCCATCACTCTCATTTTACAAATGAAGAGACTGAGGCCCAGGAAAGCTAAGTGATTTGTCCAAGGCAATGCAGGTAATAAATGGCTGAGCTAAGATTCAGAACAAAAACTGAATCCAGCTTTTGTTTTTTTCTACCATACCACACTTGGTTTTGACTAGAAATAAAGACAGTAACATCTGAACATACCTCCCAAGGGAACACTGCCCCCTACTCCAGGTTTAGAGGAGCATCTGATCTTATTTAGCATTTTTATAAATCATCATGGCTAGCAGCAGTTTCTTTCAGATAGCAAAATTCAAAAATACAAATCAGTTACAAGGAGGATAAGACTCAAGGTTATACAACTGAATATTAAAATTACCAGACCTGTTTTGTTAGAATCTTTTTTTGCCTGCCTTACAAAAAATGGTGGGAGAGAAATCTGGAAGCTCCACTATAAAAAGTCCTTGATAATGACCTGTCAGTTCTTTTTGCCTTTCCTGTTGAAGTGGAAAGTCAATGTGTCATTTCCCTGTGCAGTGAAAACTAAGGATGATTTAACAGCCCTTGTTGTTTCTTGGTGACACTATTTTCGTCTGATGCTGCACATGTGACTGCATCTGTAGGTATTAATCAACCAAGGCAGTAGGATAAGGGGACAGGGAAAAATGCTGAATCTGACCTTACTTTTCAAGATGATTTTCAATAGGAGAGATGTCATCATTTTGAATATTATTGTCAAAGTTTTCAACAATAAAAATACTTATTGACCTCCCTAAATATGGAAAGTGAACGTGACATATTGAATGGTAGATGACCAACCTTGGAGTTGGAAAGACTTGATTCAAGTCTCACCTTTAATACATATTAACTCAGTGACCCTCAACAAATAATGTAAACTCCCAACATCTAGACAATTGTCTAGCACAGCCTGTATATTTAGAAGGAGCTTCCTCACCAGGACCTTCTTACACCAATAAATTCATGTTTCTTGATGGAAAAAAATGACCAATTTCATGGAAGCTGTGAAACCTGACTCCTTGAACACGTGTATAGGAGACTTGGACTTTCCAAATTAAAGTCCATTAAAGTTCTGTTAAAGCAAACAAAGGTATTAACTAAATGAAATTAAAGATTAATTAAAAACCCTAGTAATATTTATGATCTTTCAGTTTATGATATTCAGATTTGCAGAGTTTATGAATAAAGAAATACTTTTGTCCACTGGCATATGTTTTCTCCACTGTGAGTCTTCCTTGAATATGGAGGTAACTGAGGGTTCCTAATTTCACAATATTTTTAATGCTCCTACAATGTACTTGATGCTGGAATACAGATAAAAGCAACATAGTGTTCAGGAAGTTTATCTTCTATTTTAGGGATGAAATAAGTGCATAGATAAGAAGAACATAATTAAATAATGAAAATATAAAAATACTCTAAAAGCTGGAAGTGAGAGAACTAGAAAGATGAGAAAACTGAGGCTAAATGATGAAGTAACTTGCCCCAAGATAATAAATGTTGGGAACCAGCAAAGAACACTAATAACTTGAGGGGATCAGAAGAGGAAATTAAGGAAGGAGTCACTGAGGAAGTGGCGATTGATTTAGCCTTGAAGACAAGGATGTCAAGTGGCAGAGATGAAGAATGAGAGAATACCATGAATGGGGGACCAGCCCATGCAAATCCACCAATCTGAGAAATGGAATGTCAAATTTTTAGGCATATGTGATTTGGGTTAACTAACCTCTGATATCTCTTTTGGTTCTGGGATTCTGCAAGTATGGCAAGGTTCCATGGTCCATAATTCCATGCAAGGTTTCTTGTTGCCTTTGGAAACACAAGTCAGATTTATCCACTCCTTTATTCACCACTCTTTGAAGGAAATATTGGGACATTTTTTTTTCCTATTTAGCTGCAACTTTATCACCTTTTGATTTCATTTATATTGAGAATGTCTTGAAGATGCAAGAGCTCTATTAGGTCTTCTCAACCAAATCTCAACCAAATCATAGACCCAATGATAAACTCTGTTTCTGTCAGCCAAAGTCTTACTGGCTAAATCTGGAGAGATAAAATCTCTAGAGATTGGACGCTAGGTAATGAATTTGTTAGTCACAGCAACTCATGAAGCCATCAGCTGTAGGATGGAATGATTGTCAAGTATTGGAGCGTGTGTATATCTGATATCACAGTGATGATGATTTCATGAACTATGGTTTGAATATATTGTTCAGTTCCAGCCACTCTATTTTAGGAAGGATATCTGTAAGCTGAAGGGTACCTAAAAGAGGAGAACTAGGATGGTCATAAGATCATGGGATCAAGGAAACATAAACCTAGAGATAGCAGGCATCTTAAAAGTCATCTTGTCTAACTCCTCTCATCTTTACAGCCCGAGTAAATCAAGGCACAGAAGGGTTGGTTTGATTTGCCCAAGATCACACAGATAGTAATTACCAGAGTCTGAATTAAAACTCAGGTCCTTCAATTCTAACTTCAGTCTTCTTTCTGCTGTACCACACTAGTTAAGGGTTTTTAGTTCAAGCCAAAAGAGATTCAGGTGAAAGACTTGGTTATGTTTAGCCTGGATCAGAGAAGAATTAGAAAAACCCTAAAAGCTGTCTTCAAGTACTTGAAAGGTTGTCACATGAAACAGAGTTGACACTTGTTTTGTTAGAGCCTAGAGAGAGTAATTCCAAGTTAAAAAGTAGATAATTTACATTTGATAATCAAGAAATATTTCCCAGCAATCGTAATTATTAAAGTAGAATGATGTCCCTCCCTGGAGGTTTTTAAAACAAAATTTGGATGAGCACATATTAAGTATATTGCAGAAGGTTTTTTTTTTTTTTTGCTATTTTTAGGTTGAACGAAACATTCTCTGAAGTCACTTCAAAATCTGAGATTCTTTAAAATCATCTGAACTACATTTTTACTATTTGAAATGGTTAAAGAAAAAGGGGTTAACAGCTATGTGTTTTCCCTGTTGACATACCTATAATATAACAAATAAACTAGAGTTTGGAAACCCCTTTTCAAACTTTAACACTTTAAATATATCAGCTTTTATTAAAATAACAAATTGATGCCAAGCCCTTCACTAAGAATGCACTCTCAAATTATAGCATAGTTTCCATTGGCAAGTGGATACACTTTATGACTTCTATGAATACATAGAAGCAAAAAAGAGGGAGAGCCTGTATAAAGATTCAAGTTCAAAGCACTGATAAATATGCCACACAAGTGTCTTGCTAGAATGCTGTGCCAATGGTATGCTGTTGGGCAAAAAGGAACTCAAAACTACATGGCCTAGTTTGAAGTAAGCACTTCTTGCTCTGTCTGCCTATTTGGCTTCCTTCCTGACTCAGCATAGCCAAGTCAAAGGGAAGCAGCTGTATTTTCTATTAATTGACTGACATTGAAAGCAGGAAGGGTAAAAGATTCCCAATCCTCCACAATTTTTTGACTGGCAATTCCCAAAATCTCTGGAAAGATCAAGAATAAGAAAAACACACATAAACACATCACAGAGATTTTTTCAAGATAACAAAATGGAGGTATAATTTCTAGTGCTATGATTGCTTCAAGGGGAAAATTCCTATTCAAGAAGATTTCCATGGTTTCATCCAATGAGGGTTTCCTGTAGATCAGGTATTCTTAAAGTTAAGTTGGGAAATGGAATTTCATGTGAGAGTAACAGCAAGAGTCTATTCTTCTTTAATGGGGGGGGGTAGTTGTACCTACAAATTATTATAATACTAATTAGAATGCTTTGTTAGTCTCATGGATGAGCTAGTCAGAACTTGATTTTTTAGCCATGCCAATAGCCAGTCAGAATCTGAGTGTAGAAAGTGACTGTAGGAGATTCTGAATACTTATAGAGTGAAATGAAGTAAATTCCAGGTGTCTTCCATGCATCCCACTGATAGCTTTCCTGTTACTTAAAGTAAATCTGATTCCATAATGTCAAAATGCCAGCCATTCTGATAAAACAGGGAAAGAGTCGTTTGGGTGAACATTAGGGCATTTCAAATATTTGGATGCTCATTCTAATATAAACAAAATATCTGCAGGATTAACTCAAATCATTTTAAAATATAAGTGTCTATGTTTAGCATCAATACTGTTATTGCCTAAATTAATTCAATTCAACAAACTTATTAAGTGATTAAGCACTTACTTTGTAGAGACATCATAGTTATGGCTAAAAGTGACACGAAGACAATTATGACATGGCTCCCATTCTCAGAGATCCAACTCTTTATCAAAGGGGGAAAAGGACAGGGAAACTAATAAGACAAGATAGGTAAATAAAGGATTTACAAATATCATGCTATGAAATACCTGAGGGATGGGGCATCTTAGGTAAAATGTGACCGTGTTAATATGTTGTATTTTATCTGGTGCCTAAAAGTCAGTCAATCAGTCAGCCAGTGTCAGTCAATTGCATTCATTAATTGCTTGATACATGTCAGGGCACTGTGCTAAGTGCTAGGGATAAAAGTAATGGTAAACATATGGTCCTTGCCTTCAAGCCTCTCACATTCCATTTGAAGGGACAATTAGGAAATAACCAAACATAACAAGATAAATGCAATGTAAATGGAAGATTATCTCAGGGGAAAGGAAAAGTAAGTAAGGCACTCACTGCAGAGGGAACCAAGAGCAGTCTATAGAAGGTAGGGATTGAGATGAACTTTGACAGAAACCAGGAAACCTAGAGGGGACAGAGAGTTCCAGGCAAGAGGGGACAGACAGTGCAAATGCGTAGAAGGGGAAGTCGGAGTGTTGTGTATAAGGAACACCATGAAGACCAATGTCTATGAGTTGTGAACTGCAGAGAAAGGAGTAAAGTGTGAGCAGGTAGTGAGAGGTTAGTTTGTGAAGGGCTTTAAACTCCAAATAGATGATTTTACATTTGCTCCTGGAGATACTAAGAAGGGGAGCAACTGATGTGGATGTACCTGTGCTTTAGTAAAATTATGTTGGCAGCTGAGTAATGTTTTACATTAAATAAATGCTTACAGTTTGTGAATGGAATTCCAAATGGGAGTCGGATGAAGTTTCTAGGCGATGGGTGCGTATGAATTCACTCTTGAAGGATAGTTTTCAGCTGATATATATGGGAGAAAGGTTTGCTAGGCATGATTAATGGTGTTGGAAAAGCATCCAATGAGTAATAAAGTGCAATTTAGTTGGAACAAAACATATATGAAAGGGAATAAGGAAGGATTAAGTGGCAAAAGTTAAGTTGGATAACAGTGAGCTGCTTCTTCTGTGTTTGAATGTTTAGGCTCCATTTGTAGAATGCTAAAGACCCACTGAAGATTTTTACTTTTGGAATGATGTGGTAAAATTAATCATTAGGGAGACTCAAAATAAGAAATCACAAAAGGTAAGAAACTGACAGGGCTTTAAGGGCTACCTGGGCCAGTCCTGACATTTTATAGATGAGGAAACCTGAAGTCTAAATTGAAGAGGAAATCACTTACCCAAAGCAGCTCTGCCAACAATATGAAAGGGGAATTGAAAGGATGAGGAGTTGGAAGTGGGAAAGCTCTCTAGGAGCCTATGACAATAACCGTGTAAGAGATAAGAGCCTGGACTACTGTGATTGCAATGGGAACAGAAAGGAGCAGAGAGAGGTAATACATCTTCAAAGGGAATAGTACTTAGTTGGAAATAGAGATAAGGGGTAGAGAGGAGTCAGATATGATGGTGAGCTTTCCAGCCAGACAGAAATGGGGAGGGGTTGTTGGGCGGAAAGGAGGGAATGCTGAATTTCACAGGAATCAATGAATTTTAGAACTGGAAGTGACCACAGAGCTCCTCTAGTCCAATTCATTCCTTTTTTTTTTTTTTTTTTTTTTTTGCTTTTTGGAGGGCAGTTGAGGTTAAGTAACTTGCCCAAGGTCACACGGCTAGTTTTTTGTGTTAAGTGTCTGAGGCCGGATTTGAAATCAGGTACTCCTGACTCCATGGCCGTTGCTCTATTCACTGCGCCACCTAGCCGCCCCCCAATTCATTCCTTTTCTGTGGAATGAAGTTAAATGACCTGCATTAGTATTTTGGTATTAGTTCATTTCAAGTAGTATATAGCAATAATACTTCCAAGCTGTGAGACCCTGAGCAAGTCAAAACCTGGGTCTTAATTTTCTAATCTGTAAAATGAGAGGCTAGAACTCGGTAGCCTTTGGTGTCCCTTCAACCCTAAATCTACAGTCAGTAATACATTTCACCTGAACACTAAGAGTTATCACAATACCTTGAATAAAGGAGGTGCTTACTGGTCATATGAACTATTACAATGGCCTCCTAATTATTCTCTTGCCACCTATCTCTCTTATACCCAAATCATCCTAAAACAAAACCAAACCTGGAAAACCATACTTCAGGATCCTAGAGCTCAGTTCTCATCAACGTTCTCCCGTTTGAACATCTTCAGTGGCTTTCCACTGCCTATAGAATGAAATCCATCCCTCTTTTAGCCTGACATTTAAGATCTACCATGATTAATTGATCAAAATGTCTGTAGTAAGCACCTATTTGATGCTAGACATCATTGAGATTCTTTTAGCCTTCTTCCAGCATGAAGGACAAACAACAACAACAAAGTCAGGCATTCAGAATACAAATATCAAATAAAGACCCCTGCCCCCAAGTTGTTTCTGTTCTGTTGTGGGGTGGGAGGGTAGGAGGTATGTAACTCATCCACAAATAAACATAGGATTTATGCCAAATGATTTGAGAATACTAAGGGGGTATATGTGATTGATTAAGGATAGTTTCTCAAAGGCAGTGACGCCTATGCCAAATCTTGAAATCTAGGAGTTCCACAAGGTAGAAGTTAGTAAGGTAGAGTGTTCTAAGCATGGGGAGTTTCCCATGCACATGGAAATTTGTGTGCAGAGAATACACATAGAACAAAATATGTTGCAGGGAAGGGGTTGGGGGAGGAAAGAATACTATTATATCAATGGGGAATAGTAGATTGACATCATATCATAAAGGTCTTTAAATGCCAATTATAGTAGTTTAGACTAGAGGCAATAGAATCCCTAGAGCTTTTGGAGCAATGCTTTCTCATAGTCCCAAAATACTACTTTTTGACCAACACAATCTACTATTCCAGCAAAAACAAAAAATAAGGATCTTGCACACAGTAGGCATTTAATAAATTTTTTGCTGCACTGTTTCTACTTTTTCTGTTCCCTGCAATATCCACTGTCCACATCTCTACATACAAAAATTTTATTCATCCTACCCAGGAAAATGGCTCTTTCCTTCCCAAGGCCTTCCCTGTCTTTAAACCAAATGTGTTCTCACCCTGCCTCTGTATCCTCACAGCCATCTGCACTATTCATGGCACTGTTTATATCCTGTTTTGTTTTGTAGTTACTCCTGGAGTTCCTATATAACCCCATTCAATTATAAGCTTTTACAGGGGAAAGGGTTTTTTTTTTTTTTACCTCATTCAGGTTTGTAATCTTTACAGAGTCTTGTACATAGTAGGTGTTCAGTTGTCAACAGTTCAATGCAACACATAGGTTATACCATGTTTAAGATACTGGGGGAGATGGGACAGGCTAAAAGTCTGGCACAGAGAAATGATAACTTGGGAACATCATCAAAAGAATTCCTGCTTAGGTATGGTTTGAACCACATGATTTCTGTTGTCTATGATACTCTGAGCCCCTCTTATGAATCCTTACTAAGTAGGCTCCACCCAGTATGCAACATTTTTCCAAGACACCAGAAAATTCTCATTATTAAGGAAGAGGGAGGGATAATGACCAATGTCATATGATTCTGGAGCTTATGAGGCAATACTCCTTTATGGAAGCTGACAGACATACTGGACTTGGAGCCTCTTACAGGTTGAAAAAAGATAAAAATATATTGGCAACAAAAGAAGTCATTTACCCTTTGGATATTGAAGCCAAGTGGTACAGTGGAACATGGCAGCAGAGAGAATCCTATGCTGCCAAGGAGGGTAATATCATGAAACTAGATTCTCCTTCTTGGTTGTTGACAAGGGTGGCTTCTTGGGCAATGAATCTACCACAAGCCTGCCACAGGAGACTGGGCACAGGGTAATGTCAGCAGCGCTGTGACTTCCATATTTTTTGGCTCTATATGAATGTCCTTTAAACTCACTTTTAGATTTGACTTTGGAAAGCCCAAAACCAGCTTCATGGAAACATGAGTAGAGTATTTTACTCATAGAAGGCAGTTAATATATACGTGTTGAATTGAAATGCATTGGAAGGAAATGAATTGAATTTAGTATATTTAGGGGAGGAGATGAACTTTTCCTTCATTACTTCATACTGGCATCAGAAAAGTTGAAAAACCACTGATTTGTATTCGAAGGACCTTGTTGTCTTAGTCAATCAACAAGAATTGGTTAAATATCCAATACATGCTAAGTGTTCTAGGTACAAAGACAAATCCTACTCAAAACAAGACTGACCCTCAGTACTATCTAGTTGTGATTCAATGATAAGCAAACAATAGTCCACCACAAACAATACCGAAGGCTTCCTAAAGCTGCTAAAGACTATACAAATGAAAGTATATATGCAAAGTTATATGTTAAATTCTATGCTTTCAAACAAATATAAATTATTACAATAATTATTCCATTTTGGTTGGGTTTTCTTCATTTAAAAGTAGATTTTCTGCATTTTGCACTTATTGTCTGTATTTTTAAATGTGGAAGAGGGAGGGAGAGAGAGAGAAAGAGGGAAAGAGACAGAGACAGAGAATATCAATTTGACTTATATTATTAAAGTGACAGCCTGAAATTTTTCTATGTTAAAATTTTGCTGATGTTGCTGTGGATCCTCCCAGTCCAACAGCTGTAAATCATGTTTGTCAGTACAATAAACCAGGTGAGCATCATCTCCATGGTGACTTAGTCACCTGTGCTAGAAATATGAGCTCCTGGGTCAAGGTTATAGTCTCCTTTCTTTTAATGCACAATGTAGGCAATTAGCAGCTCTACCTATTGATTTGTAAGTTGATTAGAGTTCTGTATTTTACGATGTCTGTTATTGTCTAAAACAAGCCAAAACCATTAAAAAGAAGTAGGCTCTGTTTCTGGATAAAAAAATAAGAGAAAAGACATCATCTTCTGGAGAGAAAAAATAAGGGTGAAGTTCATAAAAGAGCCTTCATCAGGTACAACTTAGATTAGATGACCTCTGAGGTAATTTTTTTAGTTCATAATTAAAAA
>CM053600.1:169300592-169324094 GCA_028646575.1 Pseudocheirus occidentalis
AATAATGTAAACAAGAAAACAAATAAAAACTAAATTAAAAAAATAATATTATGATAATGTAGAAGGGTGTAGTTGTAGAGAGCTTACCTCAGAGTCATGACGGCCTTAATTCAAGGTCTGTCTCTGACACATGTTCTAGTTGGTTAAGTCATTTAATCTATCAGTGATTCAGGGAACCACAACATCAAGTTGCAAAGCAGGTGCCATCTTCAATGGTAAAGAGAATAACTTCATTGTAAGTGCTTTATATTGATGAAATCACAGATCCAGTCACTAAAAAAAGTTATATAACAGTATCTATATCTATATCTATACCCATATATGTAACTATATATTCTACATTGAATATGTATATATATGTTCTATGTTATGTGTATGTATATATTCTACAATGTAGTCAATATCTTTATATAACAAATATGTCATAATTCCTGCCACAGGAAAGGAAAGATGATGCCTACATTGGAGAATTACATAATTGATCAGAAAGTCAATCCTTTGGACAAAAACATTATATTTAGTGGTTGATAAAAGATCAAGCATAGGGAGCCATTGACTACAATTCTCTTACAGTTCTAAATGGACGTCCCTTGATCAGCCTCATAGGATTGAGCTATGTTAAAAGCCTTCCTCTAACTTTTCTATTCCAAAGGCCTCAGTGTGGTTGTTCCACTTAGTGCCTCGTCTTAGCAGGCAAGTGATAGAAGCCTTTAAAATATCTTTTCTTGCTCTAAAAGTTTCCAAATCAGCATTAGGATACTCTGCCAATCAGCGAACATTGTGTTTGATGTACCACCCAGATGCAATCTTGGTAGCCATGGAAACATACAACCGTTCTCCAAGGTTATCAGGTCTAATCCATTGACTTCACTGTCATTTGAGTCTTTGTAGATTTAATAAATTCACCGGTTCAACAAAAGTAATTGCTTCTCTGTGTACTATTTAATTCTTGGAGCATTAGCATAGCCAATATTCATTCCCAATTCAAGACATATGTGTGCATATAATAGGATGGTTCGGAATGTGATTGGACATATGATTTGTTACAGAAATAAAACTTGCTCCTTGTCTGTGCTTTAAACAAAATGCTATTCAAGGCTGTGTATGTGGATATATTGGAATATTACTGCTCCATGAAGAATGACAAGCAAAACAAAACAAAGAAATATGAAGAAATCTTCATTAAGTGATGAATGAATAAATCAGCACCACAAGGAAAATATATACAATTGCTTCACTTATGTAAATGAAAGACAGCTTTAAACAATAATAATACTTATCTTTAAACAATGAAAAAGCATTAGCACCAATTTGTAAAGCACAAATCTATCATGTCTCATAACAAAAGCAGAACTCTCTAAGTGTAAGCTTGCGTTGTGAATGCAATCACAGTCATTCTTGTATATTCTTTTTTTTAATGTTTGGAAGTTTTGTTTCACTGTAGTGGAGATATATATTTCATTAAAAAAAGTTCCAAATTCTCTCCCTTCTTGCTCCCCCTCCCCCACTCATTGAGGAGGCAATTAATATGATATCAATTATACATGCAAAGTCATGCAAAACTTTTATTTCCATATTAGCTATGGTGGAGAAAAGAGGCAATAATAATAAAGTAGAAAAAAAAAAGCATGCTTCGGTTTGCAGTTGGAGTTCCTCAATTCTCTCCCTGAAGGTGGATAGCATTTTTCATTGTAATTCCTTTGGAACTGCCTTGGATTGTTGCTTGATCAGAGTAGCTAAGTTTTTCACAGGCAATAATTGTACAATATTCCTGTTACTGTGGACAATGTTCTGGTTCTGCTCAAGTCACTTTGCACTAACTATAAGACTTCGTAGGGTTTTCTCAAACCATCCTGCTCATCATTTCTTATAGCACAACAGGATTCCATCACATTTACCACAACTTCTTTAGCCATTCTCCACCTGAAGGGCAGCCTCTTAGTTTCTTTGCCCCCACAAAAGATTCATTATAAACATTTATTTATATAACTAAGTCTTTTTTTCCTTTTCTCCTATCGCTTTGTGTTACAGAACGTAATAGTAATGCTATTGCTGGGTCAAAGAGTATGCACAGTATCAAAAAATTAATAAGCAAAATTTAAAAACAGAACTTCAAACTTTTCTGTTTTTATTATCAATTCTTCTTGTTTTGATAAACACAAAAATAATTCTCCTTTACAGAGTATATTTCACCAAAAATAGATGAAAAGGATGTGTTCTTTCATTTTGGCCATTAGAGTCCGTTTCTTCCTTTCGTCTCTACTTTATTTTTCCTTTGTAGAACTTCCTGTGTGTTTCCAAATTCTTGGTATCCACCATTCCTTAGGACTTGGTAATATTCCATTGCTTTCAGGTGTGAGCGATAATTTATAGTGAATTTTCCCCATTCTGAAAAATCAAATCTAGAATGGCTTCAGTATTCACTATTCCTAGGTTTAGGTTACCTGATCTTCCAGCAATCTGGGACTTAGAGCAATGGAGACCCTCCACTGTGCCACCTCAGCACAAGATATGCCAAATTAGGTTAAGACTGCTTTCATTGGACACCCACATGTTTCTGGGTCCTTTGTCTCCCGCGCTTAGGTTGTGGGCCAGCCTCCCTAGCAATAAGAGTGAAGGCCAGTTGGGGGTGAGGGGTGGGGGTTCTGCATTAGAAGATCATATAACCAAGAATTTTGCTTCTACCTGTTGCTTTCTCTCCCTGCAGATGCCATGTAGGTGACAGGGGCAGAGTCCTTTCTCATAAGAAAGAATAAAGACCTTTTCTGACCTCAGATTCAGACTCTGAACTCTTTCTTCTCACACACAGGTACCATAATTTGTTTAGCCATACTACAATTGTTAAACACATAATTAGTTTCCAGTTTCTTAGTATCATTAATAATGTATTTTATGTAATTTTTTATGAACCTTTTTTTGAAGTCAATGACCTCCCTAAACTCCAAGAATTCAGATTTTTAAGACAAATGGTTTTTAAAGAGAGTTAAACCAATTCATCACTTTACCAGAAGTGTATTGATTTGCTTGTCTTCTCAGTCACCTCAATACTGTTTCCTTACCTGCTTGATAGGAATGAGGTTGTATTTGCCTTTCTCTTATAATTCATGTTTTTTATCATTTTCCCCAGGTCATTAAGGATAGTTTGGATTTCTTTTGAAAACTATTAATTTTAAAACTATTGTCTCTTAATTTAGTAAGGAATGATACTTAAGATCTCTGTCTTCTGTTCTAAAGCTTTTTTTCTTTTCATTAAAAGGACTAATTTCATTCTTTATCTCTTCAGTTCTTTTATTAGAATGTATAATTATTTTCATGGCTTATATGTAACCATACCAATTTTTTCCTGGGTTCTAGTTATAGTTGTTACAGAATTATGTAATTATTTTCTAGAATAAACTTATGCCATAGTATGTTTTCATTATATTAGGAAACTCCACCCCCACCACACACTCCTGTTTTTAAACAGATTTAACTACTTTTTTAATATCATGGTCATTTAGATAAAGATCCACCCTCCCACCCTTCAATCTCAGTCATCTCTTTGTAGCACAAAAACAAAATTCAGGTAAGAAAATTCTCATATGGATCACTTCTGAAAACACTTGCAGCTTTTCCACCCCTAAATTCTTACCTCACCAAAGGAAAAATAAATAAATGTTCCACCTCTTTATTATAAGATTGCTCATCATCCTGAGGAGAAGAATGGGTAAGAAAAATCTGGAAAGTCTTATAGGAACTTATTTGATGTAAAGTGAAGTAAGTAGAACCAGGAGAATACTGAACACAGTAACAGGAATATTGTATAATTATCAGCTATGAAAGTCTTGTCTAGTCTCATCAAGACAGCAATCTAAGACAATTCCAAATTTATCAACTTCCCTTGATTTTTCTTTTCCCCTATGTTCTGATAGTCATGATTTCTCTTTCGTCTCTTGCCCATGGGCATATTTATGTGAATATTCATGATATTAGAAAAAAAGCAAAGACTTCCAAACAGTACATTAGTTAGGTTTCCCCCCTGTATCCCCCACCCCCGCCACCTTGACTTTATGGGAGGACATGAACAAGTACCACATGGTGTGGGTACATATAGATGAACTATGATACAGATAATTGGCAGGAGCATCGAATTTAATGAAATTAAAGGTCCATCTGAATAAGTGAGTTATTGTATAGAACATTTTGCTTACTTTGTTTCAGTTACTGTGATCTTCCTACATCTCTCAAAACTTCTTACATTTCTTTCAGAACAGTCATTTAACCTTTCATTCACATATCACAATTTATATAGAAATTCTCAGATGAGGCAACAGTTCAAATGGACTTGATTAAAAGAGATGAACAGGGAAAATGCAGTTTGCTAAGGGGCACATTAGAATGAATTATTATCAACACTAAATGTATGCACACACATAGTGAATGGCACAGCATCTAAAGAGTTGAAAGGTTAAATGAGTTACAGAGAAATTGAAAACAAAATTATAATAGTAGAAGATCCCTATGTATGCCTAGAGAAATCTAAGTCTTCCAAAAAGAAGTAGGCTAAAGAAAGGATACCCATTTTAATCTTTACCATTTCATATGATTCTGACACTATTAGCCATCACAAGACAACAAGAAATTGAGTGAATAAATATAAGCAAAGAAGAAACAAAATGACCACTTTTGCAGATGAAATGAGGATTTACTTGAAGAACCCTGGAGATTTAATAAATAAAAGTAAATAAAATAATTCATAATTTCAGATAATTGGTAGGACATAAAACAAACCCATAGGAATCATCAGCATTTCTGTATATTATTGCAGAAAGAGATTAAAAGTAAAATTCAATTTAAAATCACTACAGAATGCATAAAATACTTGGGAGTCTACCTATTAAGACATGCTCATCAACTCTGTGAGTATACCTAGAAAACATTCTTTACACAAATAGAGAGATAAATAATTGGAGAAATATTTATTGCTAATGGAGTAGCATAATTTAATATAATAATAATGACAATACTACCTTACTTAATGTACTTATTTAGTGCCATACTAATCAAACCACAAAAGAATTGCTTTATGTTACTGGGGGAAAAACAATTCAAGTAGAAGAATAAAAAATCAGGAATCTCAAGGGAAATTAAAAAAAAAACTAATGGGAAGGAAGGGCACCTAGAAGTACCAAATCTCAAGCTATAACAGAAATCATAATACAGCAAAGTAATTTCATCCTCATTAAGAAACAGAAGTTTATTAGTGTGACAGATTAAATAGACAATATATAGCAGGGGATGAGGTCAATATCCTAGGCTTTGAAATAGTGATTTGTAGAAGAACTCATTATTTGACTGAAACTACAGGATAAATTGTAAAGCAGTTTGGGAATAAAATAATAATAATAACACAAATAAGAAAAAGAACAAATCCTTGACCTCAAGGAGCTTACAATCTAAAGTGGGAAGGCAAGGCATAAAAGGAAGTTGGAAAGTTGTTGAGGATGGGTAGGGAGGCAACAGTTGGGCCCATCTTGGTCTGTGGAGTTACCACCAAGCAAAGCTGCTGATATACAGTGAAATGAGTTGGAAAGTCTAATCCTTCCCTCCATAAAGGAAAGTTTTGGGAGGAGTTTAGTGTATTACCCTACAGCCTTCCTATCAGAGTGGGGAAAAAACTGAGTGAAGAATCTGGGAAGATGTAGAATATCTAAGGCTGACTTAGCAGCATGGTGATGGCATTAAGAGATCAGTTTATCCAAAAGGGGCATCTTGTTCCTCAAACCCAATAGAGGTACTAATTGAAAGCAGAGTATGCTGCACAGTCCAATTTCTACCCTCTATAAAGCATTTCACCTCATATGACCAGATCAGTTCCAAATGGGTACATGACAGAAATAAAGTATGATAACATAAACACATTAGAAGAAGAAAGAAAATGCCTTTCAAATTTAAAGATGGGGAAGAATTAATGAATAACCAAAGATAAAGAGAATTTTAGAAGATATAATGGGCAATTTTGAGAATAGGAAATGTAAAAGATTTTCCACAAACAAAATAAATGCAGACAAAATTAAAAATAGACCTAAGAAACTGGGAGAAAATATTTGTAGTGAGTTTTTTCTGAATGAAGATTTCATTTCAAGATATCTAGAGAATTGATTTAAATGTATAGAAACAAAAGTTATTGAATAATTGACAAATGGTCAAAGGATGTGAATAGGATGTATTGAGAGGAAGAAACACAAACTATCAAAAGACATTCAAAAACACTCAAAATCATTAATAACAGAGAAATAAAAATTAAAGAAACTCAGAGGTCCTATGTTATACCCACTAGATTGAGAAAACTGCAAAAAAAAGGGAAAATAGCAAATGTTGGAGGGGATATGGGAAAATCAGATATTTTAATTCATTTTTGATAGAACTGTGAACTGATGTAGTCATTGTGGAAAATAATTTGGAACTATGCACCCAAAATTCGCTATTCTACTCTTTAGACCCAGTGATACAATTGCTAGAGATATGCCCAAAAAAAACAATGACCTATATGTGCAGTTCTTTCAGTGGTGACAAAGAATTAAAAATTACAAAATCACTTATCAATTAGAGAGTGACTGAACACATATTAATATAATAGAAGATTATTGTGCTATAAGAATTAATTAAGGGGACAGTTTCAGAGAAACCTGGGAAGGCTTTTATGAACTGATGCAGAAAATATCTTCATCCTTGACTCCAAATCTAGTGGTCTGTGCATCACATGTGAGTGGTTAAAACATTTATCTACCAATCTATCAATCTATCAGTCAATCAATCTATCTATATCTATCTATCTGTCTATCTATCAATATTCTTCAGCTGAGTGTGGATTTAAGTTCTGTTAAAAATAAGCAAAAAGAACTTTCCTATCTGAGGACATAGAATCAGTCCATTGTTTAACCCTCCAATATCCTTTTCTCCCACATAATTCTGATACTTGGATAATATTTTTATGCATGATGTCCAAGTTTTCTACTTTCATGAAGCTATATTAACTCTCATAACTCAATCTTTCCAATGGCGCATGCTAAGATTTAAAAAGAAAAACTGTTTCTCTATTGATAAAGATTTTCAAGTGCTGTGATGAATTGAAATGTCTTTACTCCAAATATTAAAACTAATTATATTTTATTGTACGTATATTATACTAGAGTCATCTGGGATTTCAACAGTTGGTAATATTATATAAATTCACAGACATTGTACTGTAATGGCTCATTACAGTGCGAGGTGAGAGTCAGGAATACAGGGTTCAAATGGTACCTCTGTCACTTCCTAGCTGTCTGTCCCTGGGTAAGAACTCTCTGAACACAGGCGCAATCCCCTGAGCCTCACCTACTAAGTCAAAGATGAGTGACACTCTGCATATAAGTAGAGTTAGTTCCCACAATGCAAATAATTCAAACCCTGTTTTCCTGACTCTAAACCCAGGATGTCAACCATTACAGTACACTGATCATGAAACTGTGACATGATATGACTAAATCTGTGATGTGACAGCTACTAAAAGGATGAACTTGAAGTCAAAGGAACTTAATTTCAGGGGCCTCTTCTAATTTATACTAGATTTATTATGTTAGGCAAATGATTTAGGCAAATCATTTAATACATTGTAACTCAGAATAGCAGAGAAAGGTTCCTTATTATGAGTCTCCTAAGCTAATTAAACCATAGATGTGGTCAAAAATTATATTATTAATCTATTAATATTACTTTTAAGTAGATCCTCGTAAAGCCAAGCATGAGCAGCTTTCCAGAGGATGGCTCCAGCTGGTCCTTTGAATTCTTCAGAAGCTTCATTCTCAAAATCAAAATTATTGTCTCCCATTCTCAAAATCAAAATCACTTTTTCCATGGAAGTTCCAGTCCAGCAGCAGCAGCCCAGCCTTCAGGTGCTCATCCCAAGAACTTCTGACTTTCCCAGCTGGGGTTTTTCCTTCTATGCAGCATTATCCCTCCCTGTTCAGCCCCTTCCTATTACATCAGCAACAGGGGTTCCCTGTTCAGCCCCTTCCTGTGATGTCAGCAACAGGGGTTCATACCTTCTGTTTCTTTAACAGAGGCTTAATTTGAAACTAGATGCTAAGTACCTGTCAGTATAGCAATACAAAAGGATCTTCAAATTCCATTATTATTACAATCCTATAGAGCTATCATAACTCTATATCATTTTGTTAACATTCTCAAGACTATGCTCTTTCCAAACATGCAGTGAGATCAGAGAATGAGTGGGAGAGCAGAAGTGATGTATGTCAAATTTCAAGCAGGAACATGACTATTATTTTATAGCCAGAAGTTAATCATCTGATCTAATTTTCTACTTTAGCCATTTTATGCTTCTGCCCTCATCTTACTCAGGCTGTTTATTAAAGGGCTTTGAACAAGTTAATGAGCCTTGAATTGATTATATAAATGATAAAATTTGTCTTCTCATAGAATGAGATCTATCTGAGATAATAGGTTTATCAGTTGTTATTGGTTACCACAGCCAACTTGACTATTGAGAAGCCGATTAATTACTTGTTAGAATACCTTAACTATGAACTGTTCCTTTCTTTCTCATATCTTCCAACTTTGGACATTTTCTTGTTCATGTTCACCAGCTTTAGGGAGGGAAAAACATAGGCTAGTACTGAGACTGACCTTAGGAAGAACTGTGAAATCTATCTATATATCTCTTTTGTGGGGATAACATATGAAATCTTAACAGACTCTTTGAGATGTTGGCTTCTGTGTGTTGTCCTTTCCCTAGACTTTTCATTTTAACATGAGTAAAATGTGCTTTGGAACTACAAAAACAAACTTCTATAATGAAGGCTGAATGACAGATTATATCTAAATCCAAATCCTGGAAGACCTTATAAATGTTAGAAATACATCAAATAAAAAAAAAGTAATAAATATGATAATGGAAAGAGATTCACTTAAGGAAATACATACCTAGGTCAAAGGAAATAAGTGAGAAAAGACAAATATTTTAAAGGTTATTTGCTCCTAATGTCTCCCCTAATATAATAAAAATCAAAGTACAAATGATATTTACAAATTTAATGCTACCCTATTCAAAATGCAAAAGGGTGTTTTTCTTGCATCTAGCCTTCTTATCTAAGAGTTATAACTGGTGTGGGGTGTCTAGGATTTTTCAAAAATTTAGAAGATGTTTATAGCATTTGTGCTTCTTCCATAGGTGAAAGTAACTCATTTTACCACCAATAAAATAGGAAGCTACCATATTCTCTGTCTTTTCCTTCCCTAATGATTACATTCTAGGTGATCAGTGAGCTGGATACCGAGCAATAATTAGAGATCTAGACCAACAGTCAATTCAGGAGGCATCAGTTTATTGCTGGCCAGTGGCAGCCCAGGAACGAGTCCCTGGATCTGCCCTGATCCTTGGTTTAAGCAGAGTTTATATAGTAACAAATTCTTACCATATGACAGTTGAAAGCGGTTAAAATAAAACCACTGTGTATATTTGGCTGGGGTGGGGAGGGAAGAGGACTCTGGAAAGCCCCCTTCTCCTTTTTACCGGAATGCAGGTGCAGGGTGGTATTGCCTGCGAGACAGAGAGGAGCCCAAAAGCAAACTGCCTTCCCTTTAGAAATCTCGATTTTATCTTATCAGAACACAGGGGCAGGTGAAGGAGACCACACAGGAGATTTCACTAATTTCAGGGTCCAATTAGCACTGTGGTCTCAAGTCTCAAGGCTGTCCAGCACAATCAGAAGCTCTCCAAGGTACTGCCACCCTGCTCTCCCCCAGCAGTGCATCAAGGTATCTCTGCTCCTTCCCCCCATGTAACTCAGTAAACCAATCAATTAACATTTATTAATTGTCTATTAAGTGCTAGACAGTGAGTGCTAGGGATATGTATATGGTAAAAGAAAGACAATCCCTGCCCTCAAAGAATTTACAATCTAGGGGGAGAAGACTACATTGAAAAGGAAGTTGTAAAGAAATGGAGAGGTAAGAAGAGGGCAGACCACCACCCAGGCTAAATGAAGATATCTGAAGGGGTGTGTGGGAAATGAAGAGATGGCTATTTTAGGTATTTTCCTTAAATTAGTCTTGGGGAGGAGTTCTCTGCTCTACCCTTTAATTAAAGGGTGAAGCTTTATATACTCTGTTTTATATACTCCAAGAAGAAAATTCCTCCAAGAAGGCAAATGGTAGTAATGATGTGCGAATACCAAGTCTTATGTGATCTTGCAATATGATTAAATTCCTGGAAACATGATAGAATCTAGAGCAGTGGTTCTCAACCTTCCTAATGCAGAGACCCTTTAATGTATGTATATGGGTGTATCTGCATGTGGATGGACCCTCCTGGAGATGGATAGAGGAGCGCTGTCTCCTAAGACCATCAGAAATATGTGTTTTCCAATAGTCTTAGGTGACCCCTGTGACCCCTATGAAAGTGTCACTCATTTGGGTGTTGAAGGACCCACAGGTTGAGAACCACTGATAGAGAAGAATGCAGCTGGATAGGAAATGAGGAACCAGCTTTGATGTGTCCCCTGTTGAGTCCTTTCTCCTCTCCTGCAACAATTGAATTTGTCTTGAAAGTTGATTAAAAGAATCCTTCTCTACTATTTTGCTTTCTCTGAAAGTCTTACAGTATGTACCCTAGACACCAGAGTTCCTAGTTATGGCTCTGTACCTTTCCTGTAAGTAGCTAATATTCACATAACTTCCTCTCAGAGAACAAACCTACACATTGTACTGTTAATTAGTTGTATGCATTACTCCTTCCAGGAAGATTTTCAGGAAGATAAAAAAAATCATAAAATCATAGATCTAGACTTGGGAGGGATCTTGAAGACAGTCTCATCCAACCTTTTCATTTAACAGATAAGGAAACTGACAGAGAGATGTTACGTGACTTGCTGGGCTAATTAGAACTATTATATGTCTAAGGCAATATTTGAATCTGGTTTTTTTCCTACCCTAAATTCAAGTCTTTATCCATTACATCATGTTTATGAATATAATCTGGCCCTTCAAACCTACTACATTTTAATTTTTTCATTCTAGTCTAACATTTAGTATAGGAATATGCTATGGATGAGAATTTTGGGGGTGCTTTTATATGCATACTATAGCCCTTATTGTGACAGATAAAGCTTATTTATTTTTAGAAACATTGGCCAGGATCAGTTTCCAACAAATTCAATTTAATATAACAACCAACTTCCCCACCCCAACCAGATGTGAGCTAGTATAAAGATTAAAAGGGAAAAAATTGAAATCAGAGACACTGGGTTCAAATTCTTACTGTTTTACTTTTTTCCCTCTTTCTTTGTGTCAAAATAATTTTTGACATTTAAAAAATTTTTTTGTTTCAATGAGTTTTTCTCCATCCTCTTCCCCCTTAATGAGAAGACAAGCAATTTTAGATGTTTAGATGTTTTACATATAAGATCATGCAGAACATATTTCTATAAGAAAACACATTCCCTCCCCCCCAAAAAAACAAGGAAAATAAATATTTTTTTAAAATATACTTCAATCTGCATTCAGATTCTATCAGTTCTTTCCCTGAAGGTACTTTCATTTTTCATCACAAGTTCTTCAGAATTGTCTTGGATCATTGTATTGCTAAGAATAGCTAAGATATTCACAGTTGATAATTGTACAATATTGCTGTTATTGTACAATGTTCTCCTATTTCTTCTTATTTCGCTTTGGGTCAGTTTATGTACATCTTTTCAGGTTTTTCTGAAAGCATCCTGCTTGTCATTTCCTGTAGCACAATAAGCTTCCCATTTTAATCATATACCAAATCTTGTTCAACCAGGAATATTATAGCCAAATTCCAGAGCTCCCAGGTCAAGGAGAAAATACTGCAAGCAGTAAGAAATAATTCAATTTTTGTACAGACAGTAAGGATTACACAAGATTTAGCAACTTCCAACTGGAAGAAACAGAGGGCTTGGAATATGACAATCCACAGAATAAATGAGATAGGAAGGATCATACTCAGTTTTGCTGGGTAGGTTATTCTTGGTTGTAATGAAATAGAGGACTTCCAAGCATTCCTGATGAAAACACCACAGTTGATAGAAAATAGAACATTCAAACTCAAGAGAAGCAAAAAATGTAAACATGAAAAGGGACTTGGTGGAGTTAGTGTTTACATTCCTATATAAGAAGATGATACATATAACTCCTAAGAACTTTATCATTATTAGGGGAGTTAAAAAGAATTTTCCTAGAAAAGGGGAGTGACTATGAGTCAAATATGTTGGAATGATCTCCAAAAAAAGAGTAGGTTTGAGAAAGAGGGAAGCACTTGGGAAAAGTGGAAGGAAGAGGTAGAATAACGCAAATTTTCTCACCTAAAGGGGACTTAAATGAAAGAGTTTTTATAGTGGAAGAGAAACCACGGGGCATGCTTGTACCACACTCTCATCAGAATTGGTTCAAGGAGGGAAGAATGTATGTATACAAACTCAGTAGTGTATAGAAATCTTGCATACCCAATAGAGAGATAGGATGAGAAAGGGATAATAAGTGTGTGTGTGTGTGTGTGTGTGTGCGTGTGTGTGTGTGTGTGTGATAAGGAGAGAGAGACAGAGACAGAGACAGAGAGACATTGAGAGAGAGAGGTCAAACAGGGAAATGGGATGGAGCAAAATGCAGTTGGTGATCATAATTGTGAATGTGAATGAGTTGAGCTAACCCCTTGAATGGAAGTAGAAAACAGTATGGATTGAAACTAGAATCCAACAATATGTTGTATAAAAGAGACATACTTGTAATAGAAAGGCTCACACCGAATAGAAATGAAGGACTGAAGTCTATTATGCTTCAACTGAAGTGAAGAAGGCAGGGTTGGCAATCATGATATCAGACAAAGGAAAAGCAAAAATATGGCTAATTGAAAGAGAAAATCAGGGGAATGACATTTTTCTCAAAGGTACCATAGACAATGAGGTAATATTTTTTTTAAAAAATACAAATTTCTCTGATAAAAGGTCTCATTTCTCAAATATATAGGGAACTAAGTCAAACTTAGAGACATTCTCCAGAACCCTCCATTGTCTCATCTCCAGGTAGTCTCCAGGTGCTCCCAACATAATCTCTCATCACTGGAGTCTGACCTCATTTGACTCCTCCTGTAGACCCTCCCTAAACTCCTCCTCTAGACCACTCCTAGATTCCTCCCACAATCTTTCTGTATATATAAGATCTCCATCTTGTCTCCAAGAGAAAGAAGGCAGAGAGAAGGCCAGAGAATGATCTAATGCACACTCACTCTGTGTCAGATGATTCTGGCCTGCTTGTCTAGTCTAAGCATCACAGATACTGAGGCTCCTTAAGAGTCTACCCATTATGGTTAACTTTTAATAAACTTTGCTTTTCTTTGGCTGAGAGAAGACTTGAGTCAAATTCATTCAATAGGACCTGGCATGTTGATATTTTGGGGTCTAGAGCACCCCTAACCCTATATGTCTTCAGCAAGACCTATAAGAACTGATGCAAAGTGAAGTGAGAATAATGGGGAAATCATTGTTTACAGTAATGGCATTATTGTAATGATGCTCAACTGTGAAAGATTTGGTTACTCTGATCAAGGGATACAAGACAATTCCAAAGAACTCATGAATAAATAAATAACAAATAATGAATTAAAAACATGCCATCCACATCCAGAGAGAGAACTAGTGAACTTTGAGTACAAACTGAAGCATAATTTTCTCATTTTTTGTTTATGATATAGCTAATATGGAAATGTTTTGCATGATTTCATAGGCATAACTGATTTATTATTTGCCTTCTTAAGTGTCTCAGAGAAAGGGGGAAAGAACATAGAAATCAAAATATAAAAAGAAAAGAATTATAAATAAATGAGCATTAAAAATAAAATTTAAAAACATATCCAAAAAATATATAAATTAAATGGGGAGGTGTAAAGCCAGGTACTAGTGGAAGGTCTAGTAAGACTTTGTATCAAAGAGAGTGGATGAGCTGAGCTTTGAAGGAAACAAGTATTTCTAAGAGAAGATGAGAAGAGAGTTCATTCTTGGCATGGAGGATGGCCAGTATACAGACACAGAGATCAGAGATTGAGTGGCTTGTGGTGGAAGCGAAAAAGGCCAGTTTGGCCATATTATACTTGTTTGTATATTGTTTTGTAGTAGTAATTCAGTTGTTTTACATGTGTGCCTGCTCATTAGATCAGAATGGTTTAATGATCTAAGGTCATTTAATGTCTATATCATGTATGTCTATGATTCCCAGCATCCTTACCATAAGACTATAAACTGAGTATTGGGTTTTGTTCAATTTGTAGCTTGCTGAGTCCTAGGTATCTTTTGGCTGTCTTGAATATCTTATATAAAAGTCGTTTTATTCCCTACATGAACTATACTGTTCTTGTCCTCTTTATTCTGCCAAATATTCCCATTTGTTGTCCAAAGACACTGGCATTATTCCACTTCTTCCTCCTCAGGAGCAGGGCAACCTTGGTGATTTTAGAACTTATGCTAAAAGGATATAAACAAAGAATTAAAAAAAAATTCTTTTCTTGGTGTGTAGCCACTGAGCAGCACTCATACTTTGGTGATTCCTCTATCTTTAATTTAACTTTTAGGTCTTATAAATATTATGACTTAAGTGTAGGTTTTTACAGAACTTTGATAATAAATTTTGGTCAGCATATGGAAAAACACATGATAGAAGAGGTAGGTTATAGTGGGTAGAATGCTTGGGTTGGTATTCAGGAAGAATGCAGTTGAAATCCTTGCTCTGGGTTTTATTAACTATATGACCTTGGGTAAGTCACTTAACCTCTGTGCATCAGTTTCACCATCAGTAAAATTGGGATTATAGCCCATTCCTCAGAGGCTGTTGTGAGAAACACATGAAATAATATGCTAATTATTGTTGCTATCGGTATTATAACATTATAATTGTTATTCCATCCCTGCTATGAGAGAACACAGGTTATTTTTGGTCTTTTATTTCAAAAAAATCATAATTTCACAATTATCTATCATCCATAATCCCAATTTCATAACTGAGGGAATTTCTGCATGGACCTTGGCCTTATTTTTAAAAGGTTAGCCTAGATTGGAATGGCAAACTTTGCTTGTCTTTGTCCTTCCCATTATTCCCATGTCTCTTTCAGTATTGTGGAGTTTAAAACTGATTTCTGAGAGAAAGAACAGCATTCATGGGAAATGCCAGATGAACACTGTGGACAACAAAATCCTTTTTCATTTATACAACATAGACGCACAAGCTCCCTTTATGCTGACCCCACTAGGGCATTTCCATTTGGATCAGAATGGGATCATTTCTGAATTTGGAGCCTAGCCCAGCTTCCATTACTGTGCAGCCCACAACATACTGGTGATTGCTAATTGGGTGCAAATTGTGGTGGTGTTTCTGGTGACCTGGACATGTGTTCAACAGAAACTGAAATGAGCCCCTCAACTCATTTCCCATAGACCCGAAAACATCTGCCAGATGGTGATAGCTTTCCATTACTATTGAGCTGGATCACATTGGAACAAATGACTTAGATTTACAGCATTCAAAAGCTCACTCTGAAATTTCTAAGATATCCATAGAGATTAGCCTTAATGAAAAACCACATTAATCTACATTGGGCATTGTGATTAGTTCTAAAATGAGTAATTCTTTCCTCCCCCCACCAAATTCAGGCTCAAAACATCCTTTATTCACTTTTCTATAATGAGGGCAAAATGTCAGGAAAATTTATTGGTATAAAGCTAACTATTAGGATATCAAAATTAATTTTGATTCCCTGAGGTATCTTATTTTAATTAACAAATTCAAGCTTCTGCTCTATTAATTAGCAGGGTGAAGGAATAAGTTTTAGATGAGTTTAATTCTAATAAAGCATTTATCCTCTAAAAATCATAAAAAAGGCTTTAAGAATCTCAATCTAATTTCTATTCCTCATTTAATAGCATCACTGAGAAATCCTAGTCACAGGAGTTAAACAACTATTATTTGTTATTTTTAATTTAAAGTTTTATTTTGAATACAACTATTTTTCAAACACTCTTTATTAATGGTACCATAGCTTTTTCATCATGTCCTTGAAAAATTATTAACCTAATTATATATTCATTTAATTTTTTACAACATTACTCCTGTCCTTAAAAGGCTGTTTGTCTGCCTCACTACTAGTACCCTGTTATTTTCTCATTGTAAGACTACAAAATAAGGAAACCAGTTATTTTGGCCATCCATCCAAACAGGAAAACCCCAGTCTTTTTGAGTCAGGCACAACTGAACCATGCATCCTTCTGCCATTAAAAGTAGTCCGCTTAAAAAAGGACTTGTTTCCTATTACATGTTCTCTAACTTAAGAATTTGTTACTGGGTATCTTGCTGCATTTGACAAAGTTGAACAATTTTATAGTGGTTTCACCTCCCACAGAGCCAGGAAATGATGGCTCCAGGCCATGTAGAATGAAGAAATCCATTCTGAAAATCTTCATATAGGCATATCAAAATCCTCCATGGACTTTTCTACTTACAAATGAGTGAGGATGTAAGCAGGTTGAAATGAAATGCATTCTAGAAGCTGCTCAAGGGTTATCTTTGGGATGGGTCTATCTTATATAAGTAACAATTCCAGAAAAAGATTCGTTTTTGCATATGAATTCTGTCTTCAAAGGCCAGACAGGTTTTGCATTAACTACACACCATGACAGGCAATGCCTCCAAATTTCTTTCTGGAGAAATGCTGGATTCAGGAAGAACTTAATTCAGATTCCACCTCACACACTATCTATGTGACCCCCTAGGCAAGTCCCTAAACCTTTTTTAGACTCACTTTCAATAATAGTCCTGAGGATCAAAGTAAATAAGTACAGCACTTTGAAAAAAACCTTAATGGGTCATCTAAATGTCACTATTTCTTTAAAATTGTAAACAAGAAGAGAACATCAATATTTTGAGTCACTTTTAGCTTTGGAATTTCAAACCAGCCTAAATGATTCAATTATTTTTGAGCTCGTGTCAATTATTGATTATTGTAGGAAAGATACAATCTGATGGATTTGCAAAAGGTTTAGAATGTATTCTCACATATTGTTGCATGTGACAGGTGAAAATCTTCTCAGGTAGTATTAAAATCTAGCAGATTTGTAGCAATTTACTGAAAACTTAGCACCCTGGGCTAGCAACCTGGGACCCTTGCCTTACTTCCCTGGTCATAAGTTGAGGGTTTTGCTAAGCTTAGCTAATGTGTAGGAGGGGAAAGTACTATGGACCCAGACTGTTTTCCACTGACCACCATCTGACCTGTATAAATATAAAATTGGAAATCCTTTTGCAGAACTCTGGACAGGTCACCATGTCCTAAAATCCCCATGATTTATAAAATTTTGTCTGCTTTCATATCTATCTTGATACTGATTGCCTATTCTGTCTGCTTTCATGTTTGCTAGACATATATCTTCTGCTTTTATATTTATTTTTGATACTGACATTTTATCCACAAAGCCAACAGATTTTTGTGGTCAAGGCTGTGAACCTCAGTTCCTAATTAATGGGCCAGGACAGAGGGAGAGCAGGAAGGGGTAGTCTTTTGGGTATTTAACCAAGCTTTGCATTTTGTATTTTGCCTTTCCTACTATACTGCCTCTGGTAGTGGGACCACCCTTCTTGCAAGAAGAAATAATTAAATACATCCTTCTTGTCTCTACTTGGAGGTATCTCTGCTTATTTTTATTTGAGCAAAGGTTGTTTTCTCCTACACATCACTAATGAACTAAAACACTAAAAATAATTTTAATTTGTAAGGTACCTCCTATCCTACCTTCTTGTAGTTGGATTATTGCCAAGTATGTTGAACATATAAAATGATTACATTATTCTTCATCAGTATTAAGCTTTCTGGTATGTACCTTTGTGATCTTCCTGCTGTCATCTATCCATTAGTATTGTGGAGGTTTAGGGTTTAGGGGTGCTCAAGATCCCAAAATATCAACACGCCAGGTCCTGCTGAATTAATTCGACTCAAGTCTTTTCTCAGCCAAAGTAAAGCAAAGTTTATTAAAGATTTGCCATAATGGGTAGACTCTTAAGGAGCCTAAGTATCTGTAATGCTTGTATTGTATAATCTGACACAAAATGAGTCTGAGCTAGATTGAATTCTCAGCCCCTTCATGGAGGCAAGATGGAACTTACATACAGGAATATTGTGGGAGGATTTAGGGGTGTTCTAGAGAAGCAGTTTGGGGAGTGTCTTGAGGAGGAGCCTAAAGAGGGGACTGAGGCCAGACTCCAGTAATAAGATTAAGGGTGAGAAATAGCTGGAGGCTACCTGGAGAAGACAGACAATGGAGAGTTACACTAGTTTAAGGGTAACAGATTTGGGTATAGATATTTTGATGAGATCAAGGGTGGGAAGTAGCTGGACAGTGGAAAACTAGGCTAGGTTAAGAGATTTGGGCCTAGGATAATGAAAGGTTTATGGCCTCAGGCAATGCCTTATCAAGTGGGAAGATTCAATCAGAGTTCAAGGGATTTCCCGGAGATTGTACCCCACCAGTATTCACTGCTTCTTAAACTATGGGCTGCAATTCCATATTTGGCAACAGAAAAAGGTTTCTGAATGTTCAACATGTTGTGTTGTGCAACAACTGCAGCCTTGGTTCTAAACACAAAGTGTATGCACTATGCACTGTGCAAGCCCTCAAGTCATGAAACACCAGTGGACATTGGCAAAATTCAAAAGGAGTCAAGAATGGAAAAAGTTTAAGGGGCCAGTTACAGATGACAATCTATCAATGCCTTCTCTTCCTGTGTAATTCTTTCTCATGTTTTTCTATGAGGTCTTTATAGAAGACCTAGCACAGTTTCTAGATGCTTTGGGGACTGCCACTATACCGCTGAGGCTATACAGCTGTTTCTCTCATTCTCATTATGTGATGCACCCATTTCTTTTTCCAGCCACATACGCCTGCAATGTCACTTATGCCATTTGTTCATTTGTAATATGCTATAACCTGCTTACCCCCAACATGAAGCTTTCTAATAAAGCATCTTTAGGGGCATAAGTGTTTGGGATGAAAAAGAGCCTTCATCCTTAATTTAGTGAAAAAAAGTAAACAGAGATCTCTTAGGATAAGAACAGGAGTTTATTCTCTTCCCCAGGAGAAGAGGGTGGTCTTCCCCATGAGTCATCATGGAGAAGAGGCAAGTTACAAAAGACAGGGCCAGAATTTATAACTTAACCTAGTCAAGCCCCCTTTCCTGACTGTTTCCTCTCTCATTGGTGGAGACGCATACCTCACCAAACTCTTCCCAACTTCTACAGCAAGAGAAGGGGGAGGAGGGTCCCACCAAGGCAGGAAAACAAAGGAAGGTAAAAGTGATCGACAGAAACAATGGAGGAGGGGGGAGGAAGGGAAGGTTAACAACCCCAAATTGAGAAGTTTTCACTCATTCCATACATAAGTAACCTGCAGATTTAATTCTTTTGACATCACAATTTTTTTTTTTGGAGAGGGGAAGATAGGGCAATTGGGATTAAGTGACTTGCCCAAGGTCACATGGCTACTTTTGTGTTAAGTGTCTGAGGGTGGATTTGAACTGGGTCCTTCTGACTTCAGGGCCAGTGCTCTATTCGCTGCACCACCTAGCCACCCTGAGATCATAATTTCCCTTGATTTATCACCACAGGGAATAGAGTAAATAACAGTGTGGAAGAGATGGGCTGTTCCAGAAGTGAGCAGCCCAGGCTCTCTGAAAGCTCAAAATATTTCCTCAAAGGTTACAAAGCCTACAAATCTCATTCTATTTAATTGCTTAGCTCATTGTCCAACTTCATTAGTTAGGATATAGATTTAGGCAAACCAAGGTAACAAGTATCATGTGCTAGTTATTATGGTTAACTGTTGGAATACAAAGCAAAAGGAAAGACAATACTGCACTCAATATGCATCTTTATTGGAAGAAGCAACACATAGAAGGGAACTGGAAAGAGGAATTATGGGACAGAGTTGGAAATGGTGGAGAAGTCCTGAGAGTCAGAAGAGCTGTGAGGAGAAGTGAGGATGACCATTCTGGACCCCTTCCTGAAATGCACGCCCAGGTAGAAACTCCCAAGGTAAGAAGGGATGATGGAGAAATCCTAAGAGTCAGAATCTCCTTAACCAGAGGTATTGCTATAGCGTCTCTATCTCTATCTCTATCTACCCCGGGGATAGAATCCTAACTCAGACATATAATAACAAATCACTTATCTTTCTTAGACCCCGTTTCCTCAACTATAAAATAAAGATGTAATAGCACTCATCTCACAGAATTGTTATTGAGGATCAAATGACATGTAAGTATCATACAAATACCATGATTATTATGCAAATAGATCAACTCTATAGATTTTAGATTCACGTCATCTATAGCTGATAGTTTAACTTGAGTACTTCCATTTTGAAAACTGTCCTTTTCTTGATACCTGAATGAGTATGTATTCTAGTTTCCTTCTAACTTCTTCCCTTCTAAAATCTCAAGCTTATCCCCTATTCTGTTCAGGAAGATATTACCCAACTGTTAAAGCCAGCCTAATCTATGACTCCTAAATGACCCTTAAATTAATCCTTTTGTCCCAGTATCTCTCTATTTTTTATATCATGATTTATCTCAATTCAGACGTTGTGGAAAAATCTGGAATGTTTCAATATTCACAAGTGATTTTCTTTTTTCCCTTGGTAATCTCAACTCCCATGGATTCAATTATCATCTGAATGCATATAATTCTCAGATCTAATTGTGCAGACCTTTCCTCTTTCTTAAACTCCAGTCTCCCATTTCTAACTTCCTAATGAATATTTCAAACAATATGTATTGTGGACATCTGGAATTCAGCATGTCCAAAAATGAACTTGGTATCTGTTCCCCCGAATGTTCTTGTCCTCCTAATCCCCTGTTAATATTCAGCATACAACCATTCTCACAGTCATTCAGGCACGCTACCTAAGAGCCATGCTCAACTCCTCGCTCTCACCTCACCCCACTCCCAGCACATCTAATCAGTTGCCAACTCCTGTCATTTCTACCTTCATAACACCTCTTGTACTTCTGTCCTCTGACACTACAACCACCCTGGTGCTGGGCCTCATTGCCTCATGCCTTAAGAATCGCTATACCTGCTGACTGGTCTTTTTGCCTCAAGTCTTCCCTAAATTCAATTCATCCTCAATCAGGTTCAAATTGATCTTTCTTTAATGTTGGTCTGAATACATCAACACTGCATGCCATTTACTAAGATCCAGTGGCTCACTATCACTTTCAGGATCAAATATAAAATCTTCTGGTTTTTAAAGGTCTTCATAACCTGGATCCTTCCTACCTTTCCAATCTTCTTTTTCAAAATTAATTTTTTAATCCAAAATTTGCCTTCTTCTCCCTGTCAACCCCACCTGCAGAATAAAAGAAAAGCAAAATCCCTATTATAAAACTATATAGTAAAATAAAAACAAAACACCCCAATATCTGCATTGGCCATGTTTAAAACTTCTATGCATGTCTGTATACACACACACACACACACACATATATTTTATTTATATACTTATATACATGTACATACATATATGCTCATAATATGTATATATAAATATACACACATGTGCATATGCAATTTGTGTATGTATATATTACCTATTTTTATCTATCATTCTATCACATTTCATCCTTTTTTTTTTTTTTTTTTTGCTTTTTGGAGGGCAGTTGGAGTTAAGTGACTTGCCCAAGGTCACATGCCTAGTTTTTTTGTGTTAAGTGTCTGAGGCCGGATTTGAACTCAGGTACGCCTGACTCCAGGGCTGGTGCTCTATTCACTGCGCCACCTAGCTGCCCACGTTTCATCCTTAATCCTCTGAAATTATGGCTGGTTATCACACTGAACAGAATTTCTAAGTCTTTCAAATTTGTCTTTATAATATTGTTCTTATAAAAGCCAAGTTCTGTTCATTTTACTCTTTATCAGTTCAAATAAGTCTTCCCAGTTTTCTCTGGAACTATCCCCTTTATTTTCTTACAAAATAGAATTTTAACATATTTATACACTGTAGCATGTTCATCCATCCCCCAATTGATGGGCAACCCCTTCAGATTTCTGTTCTTTTTTACATCAAAAAAGAGCTATAGATATTTTATATAACCTTAGATTTTTTTTTCACTTAGGACTAATCCCTTCCTTAATCTGCACTCCCTCTAATTTCAAATACTCCCTTCTCCCCTTGTCTTCTTATTTCCTTATTGATAGAAATGTATTTCTATACTCAATGCTGTGTTTGTGTGTGTGTGTGTGTGTATGCTCCCTTATTATTATTTGTTTGTGCTTATCTTTTTATGTTCTCTTAATGTCTTGGACTATAATGTTTCTGTGTAGCTATGTTCTTTTCATCTGAAATGCTTGGCAGTTCTCTATTTCATTACAAATCCATTTTTTTTCCCTCTACATGAACTTTTGGGAATAAGGTATTCTGAATTGTAAACGTACATACCTTACTTTCTGGAGTATCATATTCCTAGCTCTACACTCTGTTATGGTGGTGCTCAGTCATGTGTGGTTCTCACCAGTGATGATGACTGCAGTTCTTCATTACTTCAGTACTTTATTTCTGACTGTATGAATTGTTTTTTTAACCTTAGAAACTTTGGTGGTAACATTTCTGGGAGTTTTCATTGTGAATATTCTTTCATGAGATAGCCAGTGAATACTGTATATTTTTGCTTTGTTCTGAGAAATCTTTGATATGTCTTTTTTTATGTGGCTTTTTTTTTTTTTTGTAGAGGAGAAGGCAAGGCAATTGGGGTTAAGTGACTTGCCCCAGGTCACACAGCTAGTAAGTGTGTCAAGTGTCTGAGCCCAATTTGAATTCAGGTCCTCTTGACTCTAGGGCTGGTGTTCTATTGGCTGCATTATCTAGCTGCCCCACTTTTATTATATCTTGAAACAGGATGTCCAGACTCTTTTGCTGGTCATGGCTTTTAGGTAGTACAATGATTCTTTTGTTTCTTTCCTATTCAATCTATTTTCCAGTTAAATTTTGGAATTTGTAGAAAAGGAAACTGTCATCTCTTAGCTTTCATATGATGGCAGCCAGGTTCTGGTGTGTGGTCTGGACACTCCGCTGGTTCATTCAGTGGAGGCTTTTTCTTTCATCTTCATTCTCTTTTTATCCCATTATTCTCAGTTTTGGGGGGAGGTAAAATTCAAACGAAAATTGTCCTTAACAAGTCAGTACTCTGATAACACTTTTACTGCTCCTACTCCTACTGCTACTGCTACTGCTGCTACTGCTACTACCACTACTACTACTACTGCTACTGCTAGTACTACTACTGCTATTACTACCACTACTACTACTATTACTACTGCTACTACTACTACTATTACTACTACTACTACGACCACTACTACTACTACTATTACTACTGCTACTACTACTACTATTACTACTGCTACTACTACTACTACTA
>CM053600.1:169324594-169344896 GCA_028646575.1 Pseudocheirus occidentalis
ACTACTACTACCACCACCACTACTACTACTACTACTACTACTACTACTATTACTACTACACTACTATGACTACTACCACTACTATCTTACTACTCCTACAACCTAAGTATTACTGCTGCTGCTACTACTACTACTACTACTACTACTACTGTTCCTGCTACTGTAGAAATTGCTTCTACTACTATCATTTCAGGAAATGCTGGTCCTAAGTGTGGTATAAGGGTAAATGAAATGTGACTTCTTGGAGAGTCAAGTCTCATGACCACTGGATCTACTCTAGGTATCATCAGTACATTATAGAATTCTCACATAAGGCAGGAGTTTATTATCAAATAAGGTAATATCTGTAAAATATTTAGCACAGGATCTGGTACATAGTAGGTGCTTTATGAATGCTTATTCCCATTCCTCCCCCCACCCATGATTATAAACATGTTTTAAAAGTGCATTAGACAACCATGATTAACTTCCTTTGAGATTAACACTGATACAATTCATTTGAAAATACATAGTCACAGTGTCACTTAAATAAGTGCCCTGAGCAATCAAGGATGCCTAAAAGCTGTAAAAACTCATTCTCATTTTTTTAGATTAATCAGTAGAGGGTTGATATTGCTCCCTAAGTTCATCCTCTATCTAATGTTCAACAGAAATCTTGTCCAATGTAACACATTGCCCCCAAAGGCCACATAACAATACAGGTGCTCCTTTTGTTATAAAATCCTTTCAGTCATGCATCATTCTTCATGACCCCACTTCGTATTTTCTTGACAAAGATACTGGAGAGGTTTGCATTTCCTTCTCCAGCTCATTTTACAGATGAGGAAACTGAGGCAAAGACAGTTAACTGACTTGCCAAAGATCACACAGCTAGTAAACGTCTGAGGCCAGATTTGAACTCATGGAGATGTTTTCCTGACTCTGCCTCCAGCACTTTATCCGCTTCGCCACCTGGCTGTCTGGTACTCAGTTTAGAATGTTGCCAAAGTAGTTCTCTCTGTGGTTTTGTCACTAATGGGAAATTGAAATACCTCTGAATAATGGCCACAGGCTGCCTTTTTATTCTGCTTCTGGAAAATCATAGGTATTAGTCAGTCAATGATGATGTGAGAACTGAGATAATTCAAAGTTAATACAGAATGATACTTAATCAGATGGTTCTTCCTGTAGGTCAATTTTTTTTATAATTCAGGACTTTACAGAAGAACACCCAAACCTTGGTTTTTATTGGACTTTTGCCATTCTATTAATTCTAATTTTCTAACTTCACTTTAATTTAGCAGCTGATGCTCTGTGGAGTTGCCAGTTTACATGTTTTATGTAAAAAATAATTGAATTTTATTTGTTTAATTCAGATGGCATACTTTTGAAAGAAAAACTGTTTATTAATTTTTTTGTTTTTATTTTTTCATCACTGAGATTCCTCCTTTTATTCCCCCATTGAGAAAGCCATCTTTCTAAAAACGAAATTAAAGAAAAAAAAGTAAGTAAAAAGAAGTAGAACATAAAAATATATCTTGAAAAGTCTTAGTTCATACTCAGTGTTCCATATCTATAAAATCCCTTCCCCAACTCGCAAGGCAGATTTTTAATAGCAAATTGAAATGTTATAAAAAACCATTTGCAGTAGAATTATTATTGATATAAGCACATTACACTAGGTTGTTGTAAACCAGGAAATTTAATAAAAATTGATACCAACTCATCACAACCAGAACTTTGTTTGACTTATGATAATGAGTTTATCCTCAGTTCCTGACGATTATACCAGCAGAGAGCAGTCAGTTCCTACTAAATTAGAAAATTAGCATGATCTTATACAAGGCATAGGCAGAACCTTGCTGCCTTCTCCCCAAACTGCTTTTAGTTATGAAAATTTGAGACGTTTAATGAAATGAATCTTAGCAAGTCAAAACAATCTATCAACGAGCATTTATTAAGCACCAAATGTATGCTAGATATGACAAATAATAAGGATACAAGTAGAAAGAATGAGATGATCCCTATCTGTATGGAACTAGCCTTCTAATGGGTAAGACAACCAATTCACTGCACCACCTAGCCGCCCCTTGATACTATTTTTCTAAGAAGAAATTGATAGATGTCAAACAAATTTTTGTAATCAAAATTTTTTTTAAACTCTATTCTGCTATATTTAATGACTTGTTTTGTAAAGACAAACTAAGGGTAAGGATATGTGGGGTAAGAGAATGAGAACTAAGCCTAAGAATTAGGAGATCTTGGTTCAAGTCCCAATTTTGGCCCCCTTGTTTCCTAACCTGTAAGATCAAGTGGATCTCTGCGGTCTCTTCTATGTCTAGAATCCTACTAAAAAGCAAGTAACATCTTTTATGTAATCAATTTCAGAAATGTTCTAATTTTATAGGAAAAATGGAGTGATTAAAAATGGCCATGTTTTCATATTGGTCTTTTCAAACAAATATAGGCAAAATTCAAATGAGTTACATTAATATTTTGTATGAATTTTTCATTGGTGTCAAATCTGAAATAACAAAGTTTTCTTTCTCAAAAGATAATATTTTCTTTCTTATCCTTTATGTGATAATTTCATTCCCTTTCTCTCTCTTTATGCCCCTGTCCGCATTTGATTTATTTTACATAAAATGTAACAGGATATTGACAGTTATATAATGACTATTGCTTTAAAAAATGTAGCAATAGTAGAAACACGAAATATACTTAAAATGTTAATAAAACCAATCCTCTTTACATTGTCTAACATTTTCTGTGTTCTTACATATAGATATAGAGAAGACAGGAATATACAATAAGTAAAGAGAGTTGGTTCATAAAATTTAATTAACAAGTATGTTACTGAACAATTATGTACCACAGTTGATTTGGGGGAGAAGGGAAGGAATGAGTCTTTGAAGGTGGATAGATATTGTCACCAAAGACAGTTCCCCTATAGTTGGGTCTCATTTTTGTTTGATAAAGGAAAAATAGTCTTCTGCAAGGGGTTATGTTCTAAAATGCAGAGGAGAATGTCAGAAGACATTTAGATTTCTTGGTATATAATGATACCTAAAATGAATGGTCTGATCACTCAAGAGGAAATAAGAATATGTGACATGAATTGGGTTGTCTCCTGGTAGGATTATATGCTTTAAATATACAATCAAATTTCAGTCAAATCCAAGAATATGATTTTTTTCCCTGTCTGCATTTATGGGGAAAAGTATATATCCCTAACATTTCAAATATCATGAATGAGTTTGATGTGAGAGATAAAATTCAAGATGGTGCCACATGATTTATTTCTCCTTCTAACCGTCCCCACCATTAAGTTTTACTTTGCTGACGTTTTGTATTCTCCCTAAGCCACAACATCTCAGCTTCAATGAATTGAATCACTAAACACTTCATGCCTCAGTCGCCAAATTCTAAATTAAGAACATTTTTTTCTTCCCAGAGAAGTAAGAAGTAATTGCAAAATTGCTTCAAGCCCTTAATTCCATCCCTAAGGTATTTAAGTAGTGGAGCAAGTCCATAACATATGATACACAAAAAAAGGGGCACTTTTCAAAATCCCAGAAGGATTTCTTGTTCAATATTTGGGATGCCATTTCAATGAATGATCATTATATCGGTACTTTGTTCTATCCTTTCTATTTAATTAGTAGATGAAAACATGAAACTCCTGCAATGTCATTAGCTGTGCACAGTCAATACATAACATTGGTATTTGAGGGTCTAAAATTGTTTTAAAAAGGTATAAATCTTGCAGTCAAATGATAAACAATTCACACATGTTCCTTTAAGTAAGTTCTCATCTATGAGTTCCATGGTGTCCAGGAACTTAATTTTATTTCCCATTTAAGAGATTTCCCTGGTCCTGACGCCTGGGGCATAGAATTGCTACAGGAATGGGTCTTCCTCCTTCCTCAGCCATGACAACTCATTTTCAGAGCTGAGTTACAATATACTTTATGCCTGAGTTGCCAGATTTCTAAATTAGGAACATTTTTTTTTCTTTCCAGAAAAGTAAGAAACAATTACAAAATTTCTCCAAACCCTTAAACTATCTCCCAAGTAATTGAGTACCTACTATGTGCAAAGCAACATGATAGGCACCAGGGAAATGAAGACAAAATGAAAAATATCCCCTATCCTTAACACTTTAAAACCCAGTCCTTAGTCACTTAGGGGTAAGAAATAGTTTAAATCTTGTGGTAATATAGAGCAGTACTTAGTGGGAGAGAATCTTTAAATAGAAAATTCTATTAATTCCATATTTCATATAATTTTACATTAGGAGAGAAAATTTGCTGTAGTCAAATAATATAAGTAGCAACAAGAGGATGTTTGTTTATAGTAATAAATTAATCACTTGACCTCTCTGAACCTCAGTTCATCTAATCTGTATATGGTCATATAGGTAGCAAGTCCACAAATGAAATTTGCGTTAAGACAAAAAGCCATACTTTCATCAGTTGACTGGGGACTATAAATACAAAGTGGAAGCTACCTTGTCTGTCCCAACCAAGGATGAAATCTTGAGTTTTGGTTGATTGTACCAACCAACCAAACTAAACAGTTAGCTCCTTCATTTCTGCTTAAGCATTTCTTGAGGGAATGTCTCCTTAAATATTCTATTGAGCTTGTAAGGAATGAATCATTGAACCTGTATTGCAGCCACCAAACATCCCTAGAACCTGAGGAGATTGTTTTTATAGTGAAGATATCCTTTATTTTTACCTTTATTACTGTTACTAATTTAATGGGCATTATAGCTTTGGTTCTCTTAACTACTGGTGATCTAGTTCCCAAATTTATTTCCATTACTGGCCAGTAAAGATTCTCCAAAAGAGGCCACTACCATGGGATTTGCGATTTCTTTATTCCTCCTTTTTTAGGTTTCATTATCATCTAGTTAGGTTTTCTTGCCATGGTGTAATTTTACCCCCTTTTTCAACCCCTCCCCCGCCCATTCCTTTAATACAGTGATTTTATTTTTAAGCTGAGTTGTCCAGTGGCTAAAAAGTCTAGAGTCAATGTCATAGGGTTCTCACAATGGTTGAGGAAATAGTAATGATTTCTTCAAAGATCCACTCAAGATATGAGGACATATTTGTGTGTGTGTGTGTGTATGTGCATTGTGTCATATTTAAAAAAAATATTAATTAACTCATAATACCCTTAATAGAAAGCAATAAAGAATCAGTATGTATTATTTTTGGAAATTGAAAAAATGATCGAACCCAAGTCAACTTTTCCATAAATGTATAGATCATAATGGAAATGGTGCAAGCTGAAGTGTAAATATTTTTTAATTAAGGGCAACATTAAAATAATGATTTTATATGAGTCCCATTTTGAGTATTTTCTTTAAGCTTTTAGGATTTCTACTGTCAAATGTTGGATTATTTGCATTTGGATGGTGAAATGTCGCCATCAAGTGGCCACTGGGGTCATCACATCTTCCTAGTTCCTCAGGGATGCCCTGGATTTTGTCTAGACTGCTATTTCACTTCCTCTGAGAAAATAGTTATTGTTTGGGTCATTATTGATGTAAAATAGCATGTTTCAATTAAAGTGTGACTTTAAAATGGATATTGAAATAATATCAATGCAGCAGCTGGAAAATCTCATGGCAATCATTGGCTTTATCATGTTTCTCTTTGTCAAAGGTAAACGGTTTAAAAGAATCTTAGAATGGATGAGAAAGCCTTTCCTGAAAATCCAGTAAATATTTATATTATATTTTTTATGCTCCAAGAGGCACCATAGTCTTCCCCAACAGCCCAGATGCCTCCTGCCCTGGAATATTAGGTTATCTTTATCATGCACCATCTGGACAATTTTGCCTTCTTGGTTTTGTCAATAAAAGCAGCACTTTTATTTCATAGTGATAACATGAATGCTTTTTTTCTGAACAGTAAGCAGACTGAAATATATTCTAAAATGCTTTTTCTTAGAAGACTGGCAAAATGTAACTACATGTGCATAGACATATATGTATAGACATATCTTCAATTTATACATATGTATATATGTCCATACAAGTTGGAGTACCTATGTGTATATGTACATACACATACATCCACACACACACCTGTGTGTGAATACACATACCTATATACTCTTAGAAAATATATAGTTCCAAAATGAAAACAACCTGCCAAAACAATGCTTTTAAAATGATACTTGGATCTTATTTGATATGAAATATATAAATATGCATTATTAAAAGGTAAAATGCTTAGTTTCCTATGTAAAAATAAGAATGTCACTGACATTTTTGTAATCTAACCTCAATAGGCAGAGTGATATATAGAAACAAAATTCAATTGAAACCTTTTTTTCTTCGACTTTCCCATGAATGTAAAATAATTCCCTGTTAAGTATGAAAATTGAAGTAACTTGGGCAGCTAGGGGGTGCAGTGAATAGAGCACTGGCTCTGCAGTCAGGAAGACCTGAATTCAAATCCGGCCTCAGACACTTAACACAAAACTAGCCCAGTGACCTTGGGTAAGTCACTCGACCCCAATTGCCCTACCTTCCCCCCTCCAAAAAAAAAAAGCAAGAAAATTGAAGTAAATGAAAACATTTTAGCCTTTTTCATATTTAATCCATTAGTCTCCTCTTAGAATAGTGCATTTTCCATTACCTACTGGAAGAGAATAAATACCTTACGAGCACATTGTAACTATAGAATTAATTCCATGTACAATTATGGTATTATATCTATATACCTGATGTTGAACTTACTTTATGTTCTATAGGATTCCTCTTTGCATTCAGTATAGAGTGGAATTAATGCAATAGGGTCAAGTAGAGAAAAAAGTTCAAAAGTAAAGGGGAAGGAGTAGCTCTCTTCGTTCTTATTGAAGCCAAAATGTGTAAGTACATATCAATGGATAGATATATAGAGAGATGGATGGATAGATAGATGGATAGATGGATGGATGGATGGATAGATAGATAGACAGACAGACAGACAAATGGATAGATAGACAGGAAGGCAGATAGATAGATAGATAGATAGATAGATAGATAGATAGATAGATAGATAGATAGATAGATAGATATGGAACAACTAGAAGACAATTTGAGAGGGCACAAATTGTAAGGGATAAGGTACAGACTAAATGCTACTGGAATTTAGAGGAAAGGCAGATGGATGGAGTTAAAGGAGAGACATGAGATGATCCTGAAGGGAGTAGTAACAGTAAGATGGACAAAAACCAGAAGAGGGTAGTTCAGGAGGAATGAACACTATAGAAAGCATGAAAAATGTGAAGGAGCATGCATATGTGCAAGGATGTGTGTGTGTGTGTGTGTGTGTGTGTGCGCGTGCATGCATGTGCGCATGTGCATTGGAGACACTGGAGAGACCAACCTGAGTGAAATGTTCATATTATAGACTCACGGTGGATAAGTCTGGCTGGGCTATCTGTGACTAGTTGGTAGATGGACTCAAATGCCGGTTGAATCAGTTAATGCATAGATATTGGATTCCTTGCAGGCTTTCTGAATGGGGGGTGATATGTTGTCTGTTTGTTTTACAAAGGTTAATCTAGCATTTGGGCGCACTGCAGGACTCAACTCGATTTATGATTGAGTTTGCCAACCAGCTCTCTTAGCCTACACTATCTCCTGGCTGTCTCTTGACTTCAGTCTCCTGCTTTACCTTTAAATCCCATCCAAGTCTTGTATAGATGCCATTTTATCGTCTCTCCTCCATCCTCTCCCTTTGTAACTCTCCTTCCCAAACCACCACTCCTCATATTTGTGTTGTTTTCTGTTATTAGAGGCACTGAATATATATATATATATATATATATATATATATATACATGCATGCATGCATACATCCATGCACACATACGTACATACATACATGCACATGGATATGTATCCCTAACACTTAGAATAATGCCTTACATATCCAAAGCTCTTGATGAATGTTTATTCTGTTCATTTCTGCATACACAATAAGCGAGACAAAAAACCAAACAGATTTTCCTCTTAACTCCATACAAAATGCGTGCTAGATGAAATAAAGAAGTTTGTAACCTTTCAGAATTCTTCTTGCCCTAAATACTTATGCTATTTAATAAGCTGAAAAACTAGGCTATTTCAGAGGTCCTCAGTTGAGTGGTTTTATTTTTATGTTGGGTAAGCATTTTAAAGAGGATGTATTTTCACTGACGTAACAAAAACACAAAGGTGATTTTTCAGTGAGAATTTTAAGAAATCTAGAATATTTTAATATTTATATTTTCTTTGTCATCTAATTGGTCCTCTATTTTATTAAGATAGTATTAAAGCTTTTTAAAAATATAGTAAAATGTTATTAAAAATCTCCACATCAGTGTCATGAATGCTTTTTGGATTAGTAAATGGACAAAATCTAAAACATTGACCTGAAAATGCCCAATTTATTAAAATTGTTAAAAAAACTAATACGGTTTCATCTTTATATATTAAACTAACATTGTATGTACACAGGTCATCTGCTGAAAAAGATTGTGTTCATAATTAAGATCAAATCCGTTTCATTTAGCTGTCTAAGTTGATGTCTATATCAATGGACAAGTGAAAGATGTACATACATACTATGTGCTTTCCATTGGAGTTTGATACCAGAAAACACATTCCTCTCCTTATAAAACAATATCTCCCATATCAAAGGACCATAGATCATAGGATAATAGTTCTAGAACTAGAAGGGTTCTCTCGTTCCATCTCATACAATCCACTCATTTTACAGATATGGAAATTTAGCATCAGAGAAATTCATTTAATTACTGAGGGTTACATAGAGAAAAAGCATCTGAGTCGGGATTTCAACACAGGTTCCCTGACTCCAAAGCCAGACTGATGGTAATTAATATGTGTACAACTGTCACTGGAAAACAACAACATGGATGATCAATAGATCTGCATTATCCCTGTATGAAAATCTGTGTGTGTGTATGTGTGTGTGTGTAGTTACAGCTGTATTAACTGTCGATGGTTACTTGTTAATGATTTTGAGATGAACACAAGCATTTGCATTAGTTAAACTTTCACAACTCAAGATCCCAAATATTTCACTGGGCATTATTTTCTTTTTTTTTTTGTAAGCAATTTTGAGTCCTGGCTTCCTTCTTTTCATTACTACTGTGCCTTGCAAAAGTGACAGAGAATGCTTATAGAGTTCCATTTAAAGATCTTAAGGGATAGGACAGTTAACAAATCAAGAACAGTGTATCATGAACAATTCTATTCCAAGACCAGATTATTCTTTTGAAAATGTTTGTAAATAAATATCCCATGACTGGTTTCATACTATTATCCCTTGAAATGATATTGCATTGACCAACAGAAGTGAAAGTTGGTAAGAAATTTAACTTGGCAAAAGTATTTATCTCCTTCCATTTTATCTGAAGAGAGACAAACTGAATTGAGGATATTTTCTTTGCCTTGATAGAAAACTTTAGAAATCTTTTGAAAGCAATGTTGAAATCCTCAGGGAATAATACATTAGAGATGACTGTGCCAACATGACCTGCCAGTGAAGTACTGATTGTTTTCTACTGAGATCCGAAAGATTGAACAAGTAGAGGGGGTTCAGTGCTCTTGACACCAACAAAAATATTTTCTAGTCAAAGAGAGATAGGACTATCTAATTGTATAATAGTGGAAGGATACTTATGTAATTACAGAGCTCCAGTGACAGCTGCTTACAGTGTCCTCTCTCATGCAATCTGGATAGTAATTTACCCATGTGCTTCCCATTCATTTGAATGGAGAACAGCAGGGGGTGGCCTCTCTGAATCTCATATAATTGTAGACATGTTAAGTACCTAACACTGAAGATCCTTCCTTTAGTATTTTGTAAGAATATGGCCTCTTTTTTGCCCTGTATTGGACTGTCATTCCCAACAGCCCTCTTGCAAGAACTGAGTTGACAATATTATTTTTCCCTTTTTCTTCTTTTGTGATTATTGCACTTTTATAATATTCATATACACATCCAAAAGGGTAAAGAACAAACCAAAACAATATTTCTACAGTTAAGAAGGGGCATCTAGATGGTGCAGTGGATTGACTGCCAGGCTTGGAGTCAGGAAAGCTCATCTTTCTGAGTTCAAATCTGAACTCAGACACTTCCTAGCTGTGTGACCCTGGGCAAGTCGCTTAACCCTGTCTGTCTCAGTTTCCTCATTTGTAAAATTAGCTGGAGAAGGAAATCGTAAACTGCTCCATTATCTTTATCAAGAAAGCCCCAAATGAGGTCATAAATAGTCAGTTGTGACTGAAAAACAATGCAATAAACACAGTTAAGGAACCATCGTATTGGAAATACATAAAAACTTGCTGTTCCAATAATATTTCTTTGTGGAGCAAAATGCAGTTACGTTTATAAAAATAAAATATCGATACTTTATGTCATCTGACAGAATTGATTTTAGAGATAAATCCAGTAATTATTTTGCTTCCATAAGAGATGTAGTGTGGTAAAACACATAGAGAGTTGCCCAGAGATAGGCAGACCTCCATTCAAGTACTGTTTCTGGCCCATATATCACTTTCTGTCACCCAACCATGGACAAGTTCTTTAGCTTCTTAGGACTCCAGGCAACTCTCTAGGACTGCAAGTTAGAGAAGATTTGATCAATGTCACTGGTAGAAGGAATTTCCACACCAAGGAAATCATGACGCCACAAAAATAGGCAGAGAAGAACAAACTTTAACAAATAAATCCAAAGTGGCTTTTGTCTCTAAAATGAAGATAATAATCCCTGGTTTACCAAATTAGCAAAGACCATAAAATGGAAATTCATAGATCCAACATGGTATATGCAGAGTAAAAAAACATGAGAGGATTTATATGAACACATCCAAAGCAAGGAGCAGAATCGAGAAAAATAATATATATATATATATATATAGGATGACTACAGCAACATCAGTGAAAAGTACTAGTACCCAAACAAGCAAAATTGAATGCTGTAAAATTGTAATGACCAAACCTGGCCCCAAAAAAGAGATATAAGAAGCCAGTCCCCCTTGATATTTTGCAGATTTGGGGGACTGACTGCAACTGCATATCATGTTAAACTTTCCCAATGTATTGATTAGTTTGCTTAAATTCTTTTTATTTCCATATTTTCAAAAATTATTATAAGTAATGTAGAGGGATATATTAGGAAATATCCACAATATGAAACAAAAGATAGATTTAAGCAAAAATAGAATTGGATAAAATATTGCAAATACATTTATATATATTTACAATTACTGCTATTAAACTTATTAATCACCTTCATATATATGAAAAAAGGGCTCTAAGCACCAGAAATCACCATAATAGGGGCTGAGCAATACTATTTGTATATGAACATGTGTATATGTACAGTATCATGTAGTCAGTCATCTAGCATTTATTATGCACATACTATGTGCCATGTATAATACTAAGCATAATGGAAAATAAGCTAGATCTGTTAGGGATTCTCCAGGACCCTTACCTGCTGTGTGATAATTCCCTGAGTCTCAAATTCTCTGTCTGTAAAATAGTTACAATATCTGTACCACTGAATTCATAGGATGTTGTGAGGGTAGTATTTCAAAAGCTCTAAACCATTATATAAATATGAGTTCTTGGGTCTTTCTCCATACTGACTCCTAAGAGTTGATTATTATATTTTCAGTGTAAGCAGTTATATCTTGGCCATTGACAAATGCTATAAAGTAGGATTTGATTTATTATTTTGTTGATTGTCAGAACAGATTAAACTTAAACTTTTATCATGTATACTCCCCCCACCCCACCCTGAGAGAGTCAGTCCTTAAACATTTACCAGCACACCACTGGATGGAGCCCCCTACCTCCCAATGAAGCCTATCGCACTTTAGGGTAACTCATTATTAGGCATTTTTTTTCCTTTCCTCAAAACTAATTTTATTCTTTTCAAAAATTTAAAAAGTTCTCCCATTTCTACCCTATGGAGGCAACAAAAGTAAGCCTAATTCTTCTTCCATGTGATAATCCCGCCCAAAATGAAGACAGAGGGAATGGCCCCACTATGTCCTCTGCTCTAAGCTAAATGTTGCAAATTCCTTCAATTGATCCTCATGTCAGGATTTCAAGATTCTTCAACCATCCTGGTTGCCTTATCTGGCTGTTTTTCAGTTTATCTACATCTTTCATAAAATATAGCAAGCATAACTGGATTGAAAACTCCAAATGTGGTCTAGTCAAGGTAGAGTACTGTGTGATTCTACCTCTAGTCACTATACTCTCATCCCTCCCCCCCTTTTTGATGCATTCTTGTTTTAGATTTCTTGATTGGATATCACAGTTCTATCAGATTTATTTCACAGTTCCCCAAAATCTCCAGACCTCTTGCTGACAAGCTTCTGTCTACTTCTGTCTCCCTCATCCCATACCTTGAAGCTGACTTTGTGAATCCACATACAAGACTTTGTATTTATTCCTTATTAAATCATCTCACTTGATTTTTATCCTTATTAACTACTCCTTTCATCTTCGAGTGATCAACAAAACTTAATGAACTTCTCTCTGTGCCTTTTTCCAGTCCATTGATAAAAAATATTGAACAGTACAGAACTAAACAGAAACTCCCTACGGAGTTTCACTGGAGATCTGTTCCAAATTGACATCACACCATTGATGACTATGCTTCGGCTTCAGCTCTTCATCTAGATGTACACTCACCTAACTGTATTTTAATCCCACTCTATTCTCTGCACAGGAGACTTAGCAAATGATTTGACAGTGATTTAAGGCCTCATTACTTTAGTAACTTTTGCTCTCCTATGATTTTGACCAGGCTTGACTTTATTGAGAATCAGTAAGACCTCAAGTCAATTCCCACCCTCTATCACTTACTACCCATGTGATTATGGGCAAAACTTTTAAACCCTGTTTCAGGCTTCTCCATAGGTTTTATTTGCTAAGTAATAGACTTGTTCTGCAAGTTAATTTACCATGCCAGAATACACAGATATTTTAGGAATTTTGATAGTATTCTGGGCAAAGTTCTTAACCTCTCTGAATTTGTTTTGTCATCTGTAAAATCAGGACAATAATATTTGCACTCCCTCTATCACATGGTTCTTGGAGCAAATGTGGTTTATAAAAGTTTAACGTGCTTCAGAAATGGGAGCTAGCACCATCCTCTTAGTTATCAGCATGGATTGGATGAAACCAACATCTTGAACTCATTTTTCTTCAAATGACTTTCTTTGGGTAATGTGTATGATTTGAAGACAAAGTTCTTCCTTCTGATTTACTTGTAGTCCCTTCTCATGCAAGATTCTATTTTAGATAGAATTTAGATGAATAAAAATTGTTGTCTACTTAGAGGTACAGTAAATGGAGTGCTGGATTTAGAAGAGAGAAGACCTTGTCTTCTAAGTTTCTCCCTTGTTGAAATGGGAATAACAGCGCTTAAAGAACTGTGCTCAAAGAATTATTGTGAAGATTAAATGGAATCCTGTATTTAAAGAACAATGTAAACTTTAAGTGCATTTAAATGTTGCCTATTATTATTTGTACTTTACTTTGTGATTGTTGGTCATCCTTTGTTTTTGAAGAAGACCAAAGACATCATGGGATGATAGCCTAATTTGTGCAAGAATTGGATTTAAGTAAGGTAGAGTTGCACAAAGTCATCAAACTCAGTCTTTTCTAGTCATCTAAGTCCAGAGGCAAGACAAGAGTTGGGTTGACTGGCAATGGTCTGGGATGCAGTGAATGACCTTGGTTTTTTCTATGTCTGACTAAGCTATAAGGACTACACAGTGCTTGGTTCAGTCATCTTCATGATTGTTGGAACCAATTGTTTTCATCTGCTCATTATACTAGAGGAAGTATTCACTGCTTGGGCCAGACATTCCCCTAACTCATTGATAGATTTAAGGTCTGTCAGTTACCTTCAACCTGTTTTAACCCATTTGTGGAGAAAATTTTATGGTGGTGTGGCCACCATGCATGCAACAGTTCCTTGGAGTCAAAGATGAGAGCAGGGTGAGAGGGGAATCTGAACAGGGAAGGGGCAGCCCTGAAAAGGGCTTGGCAAGGCATCATACAGAGCTATTAGTCATCCTTGAATGCCCCTTAAATATTGTTAGCTGGCTGGTTCAGTGGATAAAGAACCAGGCATGTATTTGAGAATACCTAGGTTAAAATCCAGACACTAGCTATAGAAATCTGGGCAAGTCATTTAATTTGTGATCAATAGATATAGAGAGAGTTCATGTTTAGATAGATCCCATTTGTGGTAAGGGAATGTCCCCTCACTATTAGCATGAGGGTGTCATTGTATTGCTTGAAGGGATGCAAAATAAACATCTCTAGTCTCTTCTCCATCCATATTTCTCCAAGGAAAATGTTCATTAATGCCAGGAGGGGAGGCAGGAGGCTGGGTCTAGAGGCCACTCTGCTCTCCTCACAAAGGAGGTACAGAACTAGAATCATATCTGTCTGCTCCTTTAAATATTGTTAGACTAGAAGATATGTATAGGTTCAATTTACCTTTTGATCTCTGTGTCATTCTTTGGAGAGAAACAGGACCCAGTTTCTATATTCAAGACTTGACCTCTTTCCCACCAAATGCCAGTTCCACAATGAAAACATTTAGCAAATAGCAGAGAAATTAATTTATCTAAAACATAGCCAACCAGAAATCAAAGAAGGTATATATGGGAAAATACATACCAGACAATATAGATTGAAGGAGCACTCCTGTTAGGAGTGAGGTAACTCAGCTTGAGTGAGAGAGAGTGCAAGAACCTCTATGCATTGTCTTCCCATAGCAAGTTGAAGAAAGGGATATGATAGAGCCTGTCAGGTCCTCTTCTGCTTTCACAAAATTCTTTCCTTCAGCAACCTCAAATGGGGTTGGCATCTTCTATCTTTCTTCCTAAAGACGGAAGCCAGAAACACCCAAAGCTACATGAAGCTTAGAGATTCCTGAGGAAAACAGAAGAAAGCTAGAGTTCTGTTCTCATCAACTCCATCCCATGCCTCGTGGGAAGGACATTCATCTCCACCAGGAAGGACAGAGTTCATCCCAATGTGCTTTGGGATAGGGATGACAAATAGATAAAAGCATCCCATGATGACAAATGGCTAGTACACAATACAGACTACCATAGATGCTATTACATGCTACTTGGAGTTGATTTTGTTATTTTACAGGAGGGATGTTTCAAATACTTAGAACTTAGAAGGATGGGTTGGGTAAACTGAGAATTTACATTTTAATTGTGGTAATCATAGGTATGGTTCTTTTCACTGTATATTACATTAAGTTAATGAACTTTGGGGAGCAGCACATGAACAGATCATCATTTGTAGCCCAATTCATTATAAATCGTATGCCTCATTTGCATGGCTTCCCATTCTACTTTACTTGTGGGGTGGGGGCACAGAACTCCCTTTTGCAATCAACTCAGCTTGTTTCTCCTGAATGTAAATGATCATCTCTGCATTTGAAGCTAGAGGGATGCATTCAATTTGAGGTTCTCTTAAATTAAGATTATTTCAGGTGCAGCTGTGTTCAAGGCCACCCATTTGAATCTCAACTCATTGCTACTTCCATTCTTCCCTTCTTATTCTTGTTCTAATAGTGCTCTGAGTGGGTGGCCTTTGGGAAATAAAAATAAACCTTTTATTTTTAAGGTTCTCATTTTAAAAGGTATTTTGGACTTTTATTTTGACAAATAACTTTGACATATCAATTTAAATTACCCAACACATTCCTGAGAAATGTGTGCAAGAAAGAAATACTGAGACGAGATAATTTTAAAAATGCATTGAACAGATTAGTTCACTAGTTGTTGGAGTCAAACACAAAATAAAGAGGAAAAAATCAACAGATAAAATATATACACATATTAAAATAAGGTACATAAAATGATATAATTTATAAATTATGTGTCTTAATGTCTTGTCTTTAAGGAACTGTCCATGGCATGTTGCCTGTTAATTTCAGGATAAGAAATTACTGTTAATATGGTCAGAGAAAAATAATACAGAAGAACTTAAAGTCTACAGACTGAAAAATATCTCTAAGGGAACCAAGCCTCAAATTTGGTAGTGATATTATTGTACTAAAGTCTACACTTGTTTTTATTTTTTCTAGTGTAAAAAAATGTAATACATGTGTAATTTTATTTTTGTTCTATACTTGTTTCTATCATTAACATAAATCAAACATTTTAAAAGGCATATTTACACATGTTTTAAATAGACAATAGAACAAATATTCCCCCTAAAAATCCTCACCTAAAATGTCTTCTTTTTGTCTAATGACTATTCAGCATCTGTGAGGAGCTGATCTCTCTTTTCTTTTAATATATCCTTATCTACTTAATGAGAGAAACTTTTGGGGTAACACTTTAATCTAACAATGAAAAGTTAAAGTAAGACCTCATGTTTCTATTAATCATTACATTATTTATGTGAATTACATTACATTTACATTAATTATGTGAATCTATTTCCCAATGACCACGACTGCATTTTGCTACTGAATCTCAGTTTGGATTCTTCTAGTGGACTAATGGGAGAAATGGAAGGCTAAAGGCGTGTAATGAGGTAGAGTGAAAGGATGAAGCAAAAAAGAAACTAGAACTCACCATGTCCTCCACCCAGCAACTTCCACTTATTTCAAGAAGAAAGACTGTCTTGTCTCTAAGATTTTGTTCTTGACTTGGTACTGCAGGTAGAAGAATAGACTTGACACTGGCTCCCCTTGAATTCTAGAAAGTGCTGAAACTACCTCTCCCTGGATACAAAAAGGAGAATAGAAATAAAGATTTGGTTTTCTCCCTCTTTTTGATGTCTTTTTAACATTGATGAATCAATAACTATATACCGAGTTGTGTAAGGAAGCTATATATTCTGAGATTAGGAACTTCATTACATCAAAACATTCACCTGTCTGGGCTCTGACATCATCTGCTAAATGAGAATATTGGACTAGATGGCATTTGACGTCTCTTTCATATTTGCATCTAGTTTAGGGCAAGTGATGAGGTGTAGGCTCTGGGACCCCTCCCCCCTTTTTGAGCTCTCCTTGATTCTTTGAGGTACAGGCTCTGGGAAAGTAAACCTTCCCAGGGAAGACATTTGTCTGAGGTCATGAGCCTTGAGATGGGTCTCTGCCCAAATCTTTAGCCCCCTTTGTTCCAGTAGTTTCCCACCCTTAATGTTCCTGTTCCCACCCTTGAACTGGCCTGGCCCACCATTGTCTATGGCCTCCAGGTAGCCTCCAGCAACTTCCCACCCTTAATCATTACTCATTACTGGAGTCTGATCTCATCTTGACTCCTGAAGGCCCTCCCTACTGGAGTCTGACTCATCTGACTCCTCCTGAAGACCCTCCCCAATCTCCTCCTCTGGACCACCCCTAGATTCCTCCCACAACCTTTCTGTATATAGAACCCCATCTTCCCTCCATGTGGTGTGAGAGCGCCATGTGATAGCTTAGCGCAGACTTGCTCAGTGAGAGCGCCTTAGAATGCCTTAGTAGAGACTTGCTCTGTGAGAGCACCTTTAAGTGGCCTAGCACCCCACGTGGCGAACTTGAACTTTCAATAAACTTTACTTTTTCCTTGGCTGAGAAGACTTGAGTGGAATTCTTTCCGCAGGACCGGCATGTTGGTATTTTGGGGTCTCAGGCAGCCCTAACCCTCTTTGGGCTCCTCTTCACAAGGACTGTATTTTTTTTGCCCTCCCTTTTATGTCCAGGGCTAATCTTAAAGCTTGCATTGTGAAAGGAAGTAAATGCTTGTTGATTGAAAGTAGTTAACTGAATTAAACTGAATAGTTCTTTTCATTTTTTATTGTTCTAGTTCAGGCTGATTTAAGGGCCATTTGAATTCTATTGCCCATTGAATCTAAACATGCACAAATACCCTTCCAATTCTCCTTGCCCTTCAATAGATGACTGATAGATTGATACTCTGTGTCTGGTCAATATTTGCTCTTTCTTAGACTGGCAAAGCTGAATCACTAGGTCATTGTATTGCAGCTGCCAAGGATCTCAGAGGCAATCGAATTTATTCTCCCCTTCTGCTACCCAACTTATTCATGAAGAGACCATAGCCCCAAAAGGGAAGTGACTTGTGAGGGTCAAGTGGTTAGTACATATCTTAGGTATGATTTAAATCCAGATCTCCAAGACCCGTGTTCTATCACCCTGCATCTCTTGTTGTCAAGTTCACTAATACTGAACTAGCTAAAGTTATTGAATCAGAAGCTCTCAAAGCACTTTAAAAAATTACTTCTGATCAAGCACAGAACCTGAGAATACTCCAGATGGGATTCCTCTTGACTGACTTGCTTACCTTTTCTGCTGTAAAAAAAATATCAACAATATTGTGTTGCTTAAAATGAAAGAGTATTGTTTTTTTTAAGTTTTCTGGTGCTTATTGAAAAACTCTTTAAAATATTTAAGGTCTGTGACTTCTATCAGAAAATATTCCTAAATCTAACTGTACAAAAAAGTAATTTTAAAAAGTTCATACAAAAAGATATTCTTTCTAGATTATAATAGGGAGTTAAATAGACAGTCCTTTGACTTAGTCTGTCAATAGATAACATGTATTTTCATCAGGTACTAGAGACAGAGACCATGAATTGGGCCCAGAATTGAACAGGAGGTGGGAAGTTGGCTAAAATAGCTTTGAAAAACTGCATAGAACTGCTCGCTGCCACAAATCCCACTTTTTTTTTTTTACCACCAAAACCTCCAGGTAATTACTAAGGTCTCAGAAGAATAACAATTGCAGAGGGATTAAAGCACAGTTGAAATACATCATAGGTATAAGTAGTCAGCAGTATGTTATCAATGAATTTATGAATGGAAGTTATGAAATAAAAGAGATATTAAGGGATTTTCAAGGACTGAGAAGGGAAGGAAGCAAATTGTGGTAAAATCAAGGGAAAATATACAATGGTGCAAGTGTTGCATTGATATACATGTCATATTAAAAGAACAAAAGAAAGCCCTTCACATTTCTTCTGGAAGATTTATGTAAAGATACAGACAAGAACCAGCCAGCATGAGAAGCTATGGGTAGGCCGCTATCTGTATTGTGAAGGGACTACCTAATGGATAAGATCTTGAAGCCATCTAATCATCTAATTGTGATTGGGGAAAGGGTGGTCATTTGGCCTTGACCAAAGATATCCTCCTCCCATCACCTGTTATAGTGCATAAAATTCTACCATAAAAAATCCATTCCTTGAATTTTGAAGGCCTTTAAGTCTTCATGGATTTTTATTAAAATGCAAATATACTGAAGGAAGAAAATAACTTAAGTCAATATATCTTAGCATTACTTGACATATGCCATGTATTCATACATGTGTTTAAAAGGCCCTTCAGGAAGGAGACACAAGATAGTGTCTGATGAGGAGGTAATGGTTGTTCAAAGAGAGCCAATGACATAACAGGGTGATTTCTTCACTTGTAGTGCATGAATCAAATTTAAGTGAGGCAACACTGCACAAAGTCATTAGCTTCACTGTCTCTTCCAGAGTCATCAAAGTCCAGTAGCAAGACAAAAGTCAAGATGACTGCAATGATCTGGGATGTAGTGGATGACCTTGACCTCTCTGATGTCTGACCAAGAATTTCACAGTGCCTGCCCACTGGAACACATTTCTCTCATCCACTCACGTTTTTAGAGGGGGGCTGTATTCTTTAAATGCTTGGAGTAGATATTTCCCTAATTCAGCAATGGATGTGAGGCCAGTCAGTTCCTCTCAACCCTCTTGCTGGGACTGTTTTACTGTGACATGACTGCTATGCATGCTCCAGCTTTTTGGAGGTAGAGGTGAAGGTGGACACCAAAGGCTGATGAGCAGCCCTGAAAAAGCCTCAGTACGCCCTCACCCCAAGTGTGCTAGTCCTCCATGAACACCCTATGAACCCCAATTAATTAGACCCCATTCAGCTCAAACAGGCATAGATATATTAAAAAGGAATTGGTGAAAACAACAATTTGGCCTATTTGACTCTAGGGACTTTGACATCATACTTGAGTGGCCTTCTCGCTTTGCCTCCTTATCCTCCTACTCTCTGTGGTGAATTCTCGCAAGTTTCCATTTTGAGGAAAGGCCAAGATCAGCCATCTTTCATTCTTTGGACTTGGATACCATGCTTCTGATGAGGTGTAGGCTCTGGGACCCCTCCCCCCTTTTTGAGCTCTCCTTTATTCTTTGAGGTACAGGCTCTGGGAAAGTAAAACTTCCCAGGGAAGACATTTGCCTGAGGTCATGAGCCTTGAGAATGGGCTCTGCCCAAG
>CM053600.1:169344996-169377525 GCA_028646575.1 Pseudocheirus occidentalis
TTTCCCACCCTTGAATTGGCCTGGCCCACCATTGTCTGTGGTCTCCAGGTAGCCTCCAGCAACTTCCCACCCTTAATCACTCATTACTGGAGTCTGATCTCATCTTGACTCCTGAAGGCCCTCCCTACTGGAGTCTGACCTCATCTGCCTCTTCCTGAAGATCCTCCCCAATCTCCTCCTCTGGACCACCCCTAGATTCCTCCCACAACCTTTCTGTATATAGAACCCCATCTTCCCTCCACGTGGGTGAGAGTGCCGAGATAGCTTGGCACAGACTTTGCTCTGTGAGAGCGCCTTAGAATGCCTTAGCAGAGACTTGCTCTATGAGACCATCTTTAAATGGCCTAGCACCCCATGTGGCAAACTTGAACTTTCAATAAACTTTACTTTTTCCTTGGCTGAGAAGACCTGAATGGAATTCTTTCAGCAGGACCCGGCATGTTGGTATTTTGGGGTCTCAGGCAGCCCTAACCCTCTTTGGGCTCCTCTTCACTTCCACCCTTCAGTTTTCTTTTATGTGTTGTCTTCCCTCATTAGAATATGATATGTTATGGTATATAAACAATAAAATGTAATCAATATATTATAACACAATGCAACATAATGTAAAGTAACACAACAACAACAAAAATATCCCCAACTGGGGCAGCTAGGCAGCACCTGCCCTGGATTCAGAAGAACCTGAGCTCAAATACGGCCTCAGACACTTAACACTTACTAGCTGTGTGACCTTGGGCAAGTCACTTTACCCCAATTGCTCTGCCTTCTCCCCTCCAAAAACAAAACAAAATGAAAGATTCCCAAAAGGACAGAGTACTCTTCCCACTATGGCTATATAAGAGGGAGGAAAAACATCAATGAGTTTGAATAGATGGTAAAATCTCCTTGAAGGAAGAGAATCTCTTGACTATATTTCCTAGCACTGCTCTCAGAACACAGTAGATGCTTAAGGAATGGTGAATGAATTCATGAATAACAAAACAAAGAAACAGATTCTTGATAAAGAAAATAGAATGAGGGGTTGAAATGTTAAGATAGTTTACTTTTTGAAATTCATTTTTCTGCAAATTAAATAATATTATTTCATTGTGCTGATGTTCACTCAAACAAGCATTTTTGTGTGTGTGTTTTTGTTTTGTTTTTGGAGGGCAGCTGGGGTTAAGTGACTTGCCCAAGGTCACATGGCTAGTTTTTGCGGGTGTGCGTGTTAAGTGTCTGAGGCCAGATTTGAACTCAGGTACTCCTGACTCCAAGGCCGGTGCTCTATTCACTGCGCCACCTAGCCACCCCTCAAACAAGCATTTTTTAAACAGTTCTGGTTTAGGCACTATGTTCCTAGGAAAGACAAGTAAGAAGCACAAACAAGATAATATCAAGTTTTTAAAACTGAATCACTTAATAAAATATCAATTAACTGAAACAAATAAAAATGAAACCATTTACTCAGTACTGGTTCTTTTACTCCACTGTTAAAAAAAAAACAAACAACTTTTTTTTTTCCCTCTTAAGGGGAAAGCCACATGGTAATTTGCTGTTCTTTTAATTTGAAATTGAAACACAAGCCATTTTAAGATGCTTTAAACGGATTCTTCTGTTTTTAGCATTTATAATATTTGGAGTCCTCCCTTTGTCAATTTCCTCAATTTCATATATTTATGTTATATCTTTAGCATCTTTTAAAAAATGTTAAATGTGTATTTTTAAATCATTTATTGGCACTCTTCTAATGTTTATTTTTCCAAGAAAGCCTTGGTAGGAAGGTTTTAAGTATCAATTAATACATATTAATAGAAGTATAAGGTGCTCGACAAATACTACTTGGTTGTACATGCTAACGTCCAGGTGCTGCTTGGAAACTGTATCATTGAAATAATCAGTGATTAATATAAGGGGCTATAGGGAGAAGACAGATATAGTTACCAATTTACTCTTCAAATACCTGTTTATTGTATCATGATGAAAGAGAGAGAGAGACAGAGAGAGACAGAGAGACAGAGAGAGAGACAGAGAGAGAGAGAGAGAGAGAGAGAGAGAAAAGAAAGAGAATTATTTTCCCCCTCATTCCTATTGGGAACAATGACCTTGAAACTACTTTTTTTTTGCTTTTGAAATATATAAACGCTCTTACAAATAGCAGGATGACGGTGAGAACTGAGCTATTTCATTTCTGGAAATGGGAACTATCTTGAAAGTTACCTTGGCACTCAGCCCTTAAACACTTCACTGACTCTTACTAGTACATCTCAAGTTCACCACATCTGTAAACAGTGGAGTTGTTGATCTCCATGACACAACTATTTGGGTCATGGAGTTATTGGCTGGGCTAGCATAGATCATTCTACTTTCTTGTAATATACACATTAAAAAAAGAATAAACTTTCAATTGCATATAGTTGAAAAAATATATATCTTTTGATTTTACATGAATGTAATTTCTCACTCTTTCTCCATTCCCTTAAACACTGAATCAACCCTAATATCAAAGAATAAAAAAGAAATGTAGAAAAATATCACCCCACAAATCTCATCTTGTAAGGGATCTAAACTAAGCCTTAGATAACCTAATAGTAGCAAAGTCCAATTTGGTTCGGCTTGTTCCAGGAGTAATTTTGCAAAAAAGCTTGCCTTTACAACAAGGATAAAATTCTTAGAGTGATTTTTTAAATTCTTAGAATTATGGATAAGTGAACAGATTTATGATTGGAAGGAATCTTGGGAGAAATCAAGTCTAACCCACCTCATTTTATAGATGAGGAAAGTGACTCACTGAGGTTAAGATACTTTTCTAAGGCCACTTACTAAAGGGACAAAAATTAGGATTTGAACCCAGATTATTGACTCTAAACCCAACACTGTTTCCACTTGATCCATAGCGATCAAAAAGCAATGTGCTTCTCCTTAATCTTTTAGCTCAGTTGCTTTTTTCTTTCTTGTTTCTTGATCTCTTCAACCTATGTGAGGACAGGGAATAAAAAACTGAAAGTAATGATCATTTTCCCAACTTACCTAGAGAAAGACACAATTAACTTCTAATTTGATGAATACTTGATTAATAAAATTCAGCATCCTTCTAATGGAGAGCATTGTGTTAGACACAAAACATGTTAAATCTATATGACATACAATGCTAAATCCACCTGCCCATTTGTCATAAAAAGCCTATGACGGGTTTAAAAGGCAGTAGAGTGTGGTGAACAGACTTTCAGGGGTTTGAAGGCAAAGAGGTTTGCTTTGAATCCCAGTATGTTAGGTTTATGACCTCAGACAAGCCACTGAAAGCCTAGGGCTAGGGCTCAGTTTACTTACCTGTAAAATGAAGAATTTGGACAAATGACATCCAATGCCTCTTGAAGCTATAAAAAAATATTTTTTGTTTTTTCTTTCTTTCTTAAAGACCCAGCTTTTCCCAACATTTTTTAAATGACATGATTTTCTCATTGATCACAATCCCTACTGTTGCAGAATTATATTCCCTAAATGAATGGATTCCAGTAGAATTAAACGTGAGTAGATTACCCAAAATATATTAGAAGGGCCATGCAAGGATTCAGTTAGGACAGGATCATTATGTTTTCTCCTCTCTTTCCAAAATGGTTTTCAAGAGCCCCAAGATACATGTATAGGGATGACTTCTAAACAGAGCTGCACCTAGGGGTGCGTGAACCATGCTTTGCCCCTGCACTGGTCTCTTTCCCACCCCCAAACCCAAATTCTTGGTCCTCTTCAGGAAATAGGCACCACATGAGTTCCACTTCTCACAAATCCTTGGTTGGTTGATTATTATCTTTCTTACGAGAAGAGGACGAATGTGAACTCAGAAGGCTCCATCGTAGGTCAGACACAATTACACCATATGAACGTGGAGCAGAGATGTCTCTAAATGTGTACATCTTGCATTTCTTTTGAGCTACTGCAATTTTGACTTGATCACAGAGCATATTAGTGTCTCTGATGCAGGCACACAATACTTGGTGGTCCTGCGCCAGTATCTCCCCTGTTTCACAATCAGTTCCAGAGTTCTTGAGAGTGTCCTTTTATCACTTCTTCTGAATATGTGAGCACCTGCCTTGGTGAGTTCTCTGTAAAATAATCTTTTAGGTAAACATGCATTTGACCTTTGAACAATGTGACTAGTCCACTGGAGTTGTGCAGGGCTATAGAGTTTGAATGCTTGGACCAACTGGGTCCGTTCCTTGAACCTCACTGTTTTTCTACCTGTCTCTACCTTCTCTAGGTGGGTAGCCATACTCCCTCCATTCAACCAGGGGAAACTATCTAACTGTCTAATTATCTAATACCCTCAGTTTGCTTCTCCTTTAGAGATTATAGGACATAGGAGACCTTTCTTTTGACTTCCCTTTTTTATTCTCCTGAGTATTTTCCAGAGCCATTGGTGACTGTCCTCCACAAACACCCTTCCTGCCTTCCATCTTTGTTCCAGGTAGAATGCCTAGTTTCTTTGATGCTCCTAAAACAATTTCTATCTTAAAAAAAGCCAAAAAAACCCAAACCCAAACCTATGGAACTAATCCCATGAATTAATTGAAACTAACTGTCTATGTGGCCTTGAACAAATCCACTGACCTCTCAGACTTCAGTTTTTTCTCTCTTCAATGTAGCAATTGGATTGAATGACAGCTTAATTACTTCCTAGTTTGATGGTTGTGATTTGTTAAAGAATATTACTTCATGCTACTTGGTTAGCTTACATTATTAGGAAATAGTTCCAATATTCAATCTGTATTTGGAAAAAAAAATCTCCTAGGTTCAACCAGCATAGTTTTTTTTCTTTTCCTTGCTCTTTAGAACCTAGAAATATTTCAACAAAGTTATTGTATATCAAAGACAAATGTGAATCTTTGAACCACAACAGTGCAGTAGTTAAGAGGTAAGCCTAGGTAGGTATAATGAGCCCTGAAATTTAGATTTTTTTCCTATTCTTTTATCTTTACCTTTTCACTCTCCTGTTTTTACATTCTGTGTCATCCTCTGGGAACACTTCACATCCAACTGCAGTTGATCACTTTTGGAACCAATTCCTAAGAGTTGCCAGACTTTTAAAATTTTCTTTTAATATCTTTGTAGGGAGAAAAAAACTACCCTCCCCATTTTTAAAATTCTCAAAAGCTCAGTTCTTCTCGATAAACCTCAAACTATATTCCTTTAAAGCAGTGGTTCTCAAACTTTCTGATCTCAGGGCCTCTTTACACATTTAAAAACTTAGTACCCACTGGCAAAGAGCTTTTGTTTATGTAGGTTATTTCTATTGATATTTAGTGTATTAGAAAACAAAATATTTTAGTATTGATAGAAAGAGAGTTTTGATCTCACAGACTCCCTGAAAAGATCTTAGAGCTTCCAAGGGGTCCTTAGGCCACATTTTAAGAACCATTACTCTAAAGCATACATTAGGCATATAATAAATCCTATTTTCTACGGATTTTTATTATAAAATTACAGAGACATCATCTTACGTGTTTGAGAGATTCTGAGCAAACAAAGTTAAAAGAATAGAGAGGAAAAGAGAAGAAATGTGACAGAGGGCAGAGAGAGGGAGAACAAGGCAATGGAAAAGAGGAAGCAAACATTACAAGGGAGCAAAAACAGACTGAAAGTTATATAACTACTATTTTAATCCAAGTTTAATTGAATGAGTAACTGAGTTTTATCCTTTGCTCTAAGGATCTGTTATGCTCCATTTTGGACCTCCAGGAATTCAAAGTAAATGCCAAATATAATCACATAAATACATCTTATTAAGTTGTCCTTTCCACAGATTTTACACTATTTTTAAGACTTTGCTTTCCTCATTTATTTAAATCATTCAATTCACTTTGATTCATGAAGCATTTATTGAGTATTCAGAAGGATCTAGATATTGTTCTGGGTTCTAGGGATACAAGACAAAAAAAGAAAGCTTGCCCTTGAGGTGCTTATTATATTCCTTTGGGAGAAGCACTACATTCACCATATATTTCTTTAATTAGAAATACAAATAAGAAGATATGAGTCCAAAATATAAATGTAAGGAAATCTGAAGAGTAATTAATGAGATAAAAATACTTAACGGTTTTCTCTCTCATGAGAATGACCTGCATCTTGTCAGCTGTTGCTCAGATCCTGGAATAAGGTCCATCAACATAACTGGCAGCCTTCTAAAACTCCTGGTGAATTGAAGGGGGGGATGAGAAGGAAATTCTGAAATCACAAGGGAATAGGTGAGAATGATGAAGAAAAAGAAAATTTTTTAAAAAGATCAGTTGTTGAGAACAAGGCTTAATTAAAAACACTTTTCCATCTCTAAAAAGCATGAAATGCACATAGATGAAAGCAGGATGGCTTGTTTTATTAGTTGCCTAACCAATCAATACCATCCTCTGAGCAACAACTGTATAAACATGTAGCCTTCCAGTCAAAGCTTTGTGGAGCCACCTGCACTCTGATCTAAACTGAACTGAAATGACATTTCAAACATTCTCATGAGAAATTTCTGACTTTCTCAGAATGTAACATTCCAGATTGCCCATCAGATTACGGGAATATATTCAGAGCAAGGACATTTTCTTATCTCAAAATTGGCAGCACATTTTTCAAGTCACAGCTGGAATCACATCCACCACCCCCCTCCTTGATTTGAATATATACAGCTCCAGCTTGATGCTGGTATTATTTCCAAAGAACATTTTCAAGAATTTTATCTTCTGTCTTATAATTATTATTACATGTGGTAGTTCAGTCAATATTTATTATTCAACTTTTGGGACTGCTTTTTATCCCTTCTTCAGACGTTACAGGAACAGAGGGTTTTGTGTTCATGATAACAAACTAAGGAACTGTTCTCTTAAAAAAAAATCTGTCCTGTGATCAGCAATGTTCTGATATCAAAGTATCTCAGATAGCAATGATGATTTAGGGATAAATCTGAAAAAAGAAGATGTATGTGTTAAATACTCCAAAACTCAATGTTATACTGCCAGTGTTTCATACCCATTTATTCATGCAAAAAAAATTTAGTGTATGTTTACCATATGCCAAGTATTGAACTGGGCACTGAAGACACAAAACCAGTAACAAAATAAAGTTTGCCCTAGGGTTTTCATTTTGTTGGAACTGGGAGAGCAACACAAACCCATAAAAATTCATTCAAAATAAACAGGGAGTAATTTTGGCATGAAAGAGTACAGAGATTGGACATAACGGTAGAGTCATGATATACCATTTGAGTTGAACCTTGAAGGAAGTTTGAAATTCTGAGATGTGAGGTGAGAAAAAGATGCATTCTTGGGACAGGGGAGTGGGGAGGTTTTACAAAATTACAGAGACAAGAAATGTCTACTATGAGAGACATCAAAGAGATCATTTTTTTCTGGACTGGACTGTCCATAAAAGAGAGTAATGTAAAATTAGCCTAGAAAGCTAGGCTGGAGGCAGATTATGGAGGGCTTTAAATGCCAAATGGAAGAGTTTTTGTTGTTGCTTTAAAATTCTAGAAGCAATGAGAAACCACCGGAGTTTCTTGAGTCAAAATGGAAGAATATTGAGGAAAAGTCATGGGATATGACAAGAGGTCCCTGCTAATGTTGATAGGAATGCTTTCAGGTGAGCAATGCAGTCAGAAGCCTGACTGGAAGGCATTGCCATATGAATGAGAAGAAAGGAAGTACAGGCAAAGAATACAGAGGGCATTTCTAAGAACATCTCTGTGAAAGAGAGGAAGGTTGAGGACACTAGCTGGAGGGGTCTGGAACTGTTGTATAAAAGATGGAAAAGATCTATATTGTCCATTGGGCATGGTCACATTTGCTATTGGAACCTTAGATTTTTTTTTAGATCAATGTGGAAAATCCAATTATAGAAGTATCTTAAAGGATTAGAAAGTAGAGTTCATTTACTTAAAGTAGGACTATTACTGAGAGATAGTGTGGCACTTAGAAGGCTGCCTTCAGAATGTGGAAGATTTTGGCTCTAGTTCTAACTCCAACACCCACTGGCTATGTGACCCTGAGTAAGTCACTGGACTTCTCAGAATCTCAGAAAATTTTCTAAGATTCTAAATGGCAGAGAAAACTTCTGATATCCTTTGTAGCTCTATGATGCTAAACTGCTGATCTGTTTTGTGAATGTAATTTCATCACCTAGAGTTCCTACACTCAAGAAAATACAAATTGACAGCTAGGTCCAGATTAGAGTGAATAAGAAGTCCTGTGAAATGGTCATATAATTCAAAGTCACATAATGTGTTTCCATTAGAGTGGAATCAATGGCCATAGTTGATATAATTATAACTTTTAATATAACATGAATTTGAACACATGTAACTACTTCATGGGACTCATTACTTGCACTAATTGGGACATAGTTATAGTCCAAATAAAGATAGAAACACTGTTATAAGAGAGTTAAAATGACAAAAAGTATTAATTTGGGGCAGCGAGGTGGCTCAGTGAATAGAGCACTGGCCCTGGAGTCAGGAGGACCTGAGTTCAAATCTGACCTCAGACACTTGATACTTACTAGCCGTGTGACCTTGGGCAAGTCACTTAACCCTGATTGTCCTCCAAAAAGTAAAAAACAAAAAATCCAGAATTATTAATTTGTAAGTGTACTTTAGAAATACATATAAAAACATGTTGTTATGCAAAAAATGAAAACACTTGGAAATGATTAAAATCCAGCATTTCTAAGTATAAAAATGTCAGAAAGAGTTCCTGATCTTTAATAAAATACAAAAATAAAGATGTTTCTGTCCTCTAGTAGGCCTATAAATGCCAAATAGGGTCAAATAAATGAAAAGGTAATGTCCGAAAAAAAAATATGCCAGCCCTTTTGGTACCTATCAGTTGGAGAACAAGTGAATAAATTATAGTATGTAATAGTGGAATACTATTGTGCTGTAAGTAACAATTAAAAAGATGGGTTCTGATAAATCGGGGAACATTTTCATGAACTGATCATAGTAAAGTGAGCAGAACCAGGAGAATAAGGTATTCAACAGCAATATTTTTTTTTGAGGGCAATTGCAGTTACATGACTTGCCTAAGGTCACATGGCTAGTTTGTTTGTGTGTGTGTGTGTGTGTGTGTGTGTGTGTGTGTGTTGTGTCTGAGGCCAGATTTGAACTCAAGTCCTCCTGACTCCAGGGCCAGTGCTCTATTCACTGTGCCACCTACCCACACCCAACAGCAATATTTCAAAGAAAAAAAAAACTTATTTGAAAATGATTAAGAATTTTAATCAATTAAATAGGCAACAAGGATTTCAGAGATCAAGTGATTTATGCTACCTGCCTCTGGACAGAGAGATGATGGATCCAAGATGCAGAATGAGCTTTACGTTTTTCAACATTGGCCAGGCAAGAATTTCTTTTGCTCAAATATGCATATTTGTTACAGGAATTTCCATCTTTTTTTTTTAAAAATTGGAAGTTGTAGGAAAGACAGAGAATTCATTCTTGTTAATAAAAAATACAGTGGTACAGATAAAGAGAATTCATTCTGATAGCATACTTGGATTTTAGAAACTTTGCAAGCAAAAGTAGAAATAATCTTGTTAATATAAATATAAATTTCAGGTTTGTCAGAAAAGGAGAGAGATTTATGGAATTAAAATACCACTAAATATGATACTGATTTAAATTATTTAAAATATTGTGATGAACAGTACATATGGATTTGGAAAAAAATTGAGGCAGAAGGAGTAAGGCAATTAGAGATTGTGAAGAAAGATAGCCCATTTATACATAGTTAGGTAAGTCAAGTATCAAAGAACTAAAACTTAAATGGATCTCAAAGGTTACCTAATATAACCCCCATCAGATATAGATGAGGAAATTTAGCACATGACAAATTAAGTAGCTTAATCATGGTCAGACATGTAGTTAATAATAGTCCCCTGTTTTCTAATCCAATACTTTTATCTATTGTGCCGCAAGGGGGATGAGATAAGGAAGATTTTTGGAAAAGGCAAGTGAACCTTGGCTAGAAAGGAAAGACCTCATTTCAAAACCTAGAAATAAGCCAAAAATAATGAGATAAACACTCCAACCTCACCAATAGCAATAGTCAACTCATTCCCCAGATTGTTTCCCAGATTTGGAGTGGGAGAATCTGAGGATCATTCTTTTTGATTCCTAAAAGGATGAAATCAAACTTACTTTCCAAGCCTGGCCTTACAAGTAAATGTGGCATGATTACTTTAGGGGCCCTTTGACAATTCCCCTCCCTTTTACAAATCTTTTCACCTGCTTCTTAGTACCTAGAATTCCTTTAACAGGAGGAAATGCTTGATGTTCCATGATTAGAGATAAAAAGCTGAAAATGCCAGTGACTGTTTGAGGCAAGTCTTTGATTGAAAGTCAAGCACAGTTAAATGTAATCAGGCAGCGTAAACGACTGTTCTAAGAGCTTTTCCCATTTTAACGGGTGAGAAGATCTAAAAGCAAAAAGGCAGTGGGTGCCCAAGTAAGGAACATCTCCTGAAGGTCAAAAAAAGCACAGAAAAGATGCTGCACAGGTCAAAGACAAATTTTGCAATATACCAAATGGTCTATCATGTTTATCTTCACTTGTGTGTAGGCACATGGAAGCTGGCCATACAAAGATGCTTCATTTCCATGTCCATGACTCAGTGGCAATATTCGTCTGTCTGTCTATCTGTCTACCTTTCTGTCTGTCTATCCATCCATCTGTCCATCTGTCTATCTGTCTGTCTGTCTGTCTATCTATCTACCTCTCTGTCTATCCACCCATCTGTACATCTATTTATCCATCTCTTTCTGTTTATCTATCTAATTTGTCCCATGTACATTCATCTATTTACTTATTTATTCATTTGTCTAATTTATTCATTTATATTCATTTATTAATCTACTTATCTATCTACCTATTTCTTACCCAAGTTCACGAACACCCTGAAATCCAATTATTGGAGTCTTTTGGAGTAAGAACACTTTCCTTAAGCCAATCCCAAATGGGTATTCCTTTCATTGTTCTCTTTTCTATATCTATCCTAGACACTTTCCAAATTGGCTAATTATGTTCTAACCTCCCTGTCCACAAATAAAACCTAAACCAAACCAAAACACCCCACCCCACCACCCAAAAAACCCCTTCAAAACAAAACAAAACCCTCCAAAAAATTCTTTGGCAATTTCTATTAGAAACATTTTTTTGTTTTCCCTCCACTTTCTCTTATGTAGAAACCTAGTCCCTCTACCCTCCTACTACAGATAAGTAGAGCAAAGGAACAGTTGCATTCTATTTGGAAGTAGCTTTTCTACAGTAGTATGTGGGCTTAGGATTCTATTCTCCATTCACATATGCTATTAGGAAATGTCTTCCAAACATAGCAAATAGGATTATGTTTGTAAACCTTTGTTGAAATCAGTAACTAGATTAATAGAAATCTTTAGGCACACTTTTTACAGCTTAAATTCTTAGGTTTCAGGAATGATGATACTCTAAGTTTACCATCTGTTTTTCATTAATATCTGGTTATGAGTCTTGGTAGTGGCACAACTCAAAAGTCATAAAAAGCATGCAGTATACAGAGAGATAAGCTTGAGGTTAGGACAACCAGAGCTTGAATCCTGCCTCAGATACTTAATTTCTGTGATGTAGGGCAAGTTTCTTAATCTCTCAGATTCAATTTCCATATGTATAAATTTGGGAAAATAATGGAATTTAGCTAACAGATTTCTTATGAAGATCCAATGGGATAAGAAAATTCTTTACATAATTTTAAACACAACATAAATGCAATTATTATTTGTATTAACCATTACTATAATAATAATAACTGTGCTTATTATCATTCATATCCCTTAAACAAAAAGGAAAAAAAAATGAATGTCTAGATTATAAAACAAAAGCAGCCCAGGATGAAAGAAAATGAGGCAGTGGATTTGCCATCTGCCAGAAATGAAGGCCTGTCTGTCTTGAATTTCTCTTCCTTTTGTGGAAGGAAATCTGTGTTTTTGGGTAAAATATGTTCTCTGCTGTGTTGTGTTTGTGTTCTTTTGGCCTAATGGTATGGAAAACATTAGGAGAAGGAAGAGACTGCACTGACTTGTATAATGGTCCAGCCCAGCTGTATTTTCATGGGCTTTTTTTTGTCTTTTGAATCCTTGAAATATCAAGATGTTGACAGATCTGTATTCTCCTAGTGTTGAGTACTCCCTTCAATATTTCAAATCATGGAATACCAATACCTTATTTTCACGTAACACTTGTCCATGTTTCATTACATGTTCCACAAAAGGTCCACTCAATATGGATGGTCCTTCCTTTCTTGAAACTTCATGGATGCCAATGTAATACACAAGATACTCATCAGTTATTGCCCTTGCTGAGGCATCTTCTTTCCCAGTTATACATTCTCTTAGCTCCATTTTTTTCCTCCCCAGTTCTTCACTGACATATGTTGTAGGTTCCAAATGTTTAACAACTAGTTCTGTGAAAAATATAAAAGCAAAATAAAAAACTAAATGCATTTTAAAATTGAATTACTTCCTTAAATCTAGACAATCAATAAATCAAGCCCTGGATTGTAGCATTTGCTGTGTGAAGGCTCTCACTGAAAATTTAACAATTGATTCTAGTGAGCCAGCTCTTACTTCCTCTACCTACCTACTCATGCCTATCAACCTTCATCCTCCTCCTCCTCATTTTCATTATCATCATCATCACTGACTTTTGTAGAATTTTAAATTTCATAAAGTGTACATGCACACACACATATGTATATGTAATCTTTTTTGATAAACATAGAAAGGTATTGCCTATATATTATTGCCTTGATTTTATAGGTTGAGGAACCAGCTGAGAGAGGATAAATTTTGTCACATTTAAGTCTGTCCTCATTCTAGGTATAACCTTCTTTGTGCTATACTGCATTAGAATATAAGCACCTTGAAGGTAGCCGTGATATCACTTTTGTATTTGTGTTCGTGTCTCCAATGGCTAGCTCAGTGCTTGGTATAATTTTCTGATACCATATGTATGATTTCTTGTACATGGGGAAGCCTTCTTCTCAACAAAGATTGTTGCCTACTCTGAGGTTACGTGACTTACCCACGGTCACACAGGCAGTATGTCTCAGAGGCAGGACTTGCCCCTCCTTGAGAGGCTGGTTCTTTATCCACTGTACCATTCTGTTTGACACACAGTAGGTGATTAATAACTGCTTGCTGGCTGTTAATCATTTTATTAATCAAAAGAATAGCTGGCATTTATGTGGCTCTTGAAGGTTTTACAAAACACCTTATCTACACAATTTCATTTGCTCTTCACAAGAAATCTAAACAAATTAGAAATTGCTCAGGACAGATTTTCTTTTTTATAAAGGTAGCTAACCAATTTTAAAGAAATAAATAGGGAAAATAACGATAATAGGAAAGCGAATTCTAAAGATTCCTTGGTGTCTGGTACTCTCTTGATAGCTGATTGGTGAACAATTTTAAGATAAAAGACACAGCAAATGACCCCTGTCTGAGTTCTCTAAAAATGGACAGATAACTTTGGAGAGAGTAGACAATCATGCTCCAAGGAACTGGGAAATCCCTAAGCGTATCACCGCCTGCTCTGATTCAATGAGAATTCTTGGGCAAAGCAAAATTTCAGAGGAAATGGTGAAATAAGTACAATTGACTTGGAATGCAAAATTCTAAGCAGCTCCAGGAATTTCATAAATTTTTGTGGTTCTAATAACACCTCTGTTAACTGAGCCTGTTAATCATCCATCCTATGAATTAGCACTTGTTAACACTCCTTTGCGATTTACTAAATTCTCTGCATCCCTTCAGGAAATGTTAGGGTAGGGGTAGGGAGGGGTAGTAGAAATGAAACATCTATCAGAATAATTGTTGTTCCAATAAATGTCAGAGAAAGTAATGGTTTGCCATGCTTTGCCAAATGGTGTGGTAATTTCCCCCAGTATTCCCAAATCAGCTCATATCATGAGGTCAGGCTATTTTTAAAATATTTTTTTCTGGTACCACTCCATCAAAGAAGGAAACCATTAAAACTCAAAGGGTGAATTTGATTTTGTCTATCCAAAAATGTTCATATTCTATCCAAATAAATTAACAAATCAAAAGTCTTATTAGATTTCATATAATGTTAAGCATAGGCATCATCCAGAAATGTAACCAGCAGATAATGAATGGGCCTTTGATCCAGGACACTGACATGGGTTGGAGGGGTGAGGGAGATTCCTCTTGATTAACCCCTATGCTTTGGTTGTCATGGTTTCTGTCTTCTTTTCAACTGCGAAATGGGGTTGAAAGCATGATCCCCTTCCTCATCTTCTGGCATCTCTAGGCAATGCCTTTCTCCATCCTCCTTAGTTTCGTTTCGTTTCATTTTGTTTTGTTTCGTTTCCTTTCCCCTTTCCTTTTTCCTTTCCTTTTTCCTTTCCTTTTTCCTTTCCTTTTTCCTTTCCTTTCCTTTCCTTTCCTTTCCTTTCCTTTCCTTTCCTTTCCTTTCTTTCCTCTTTTCTTTTCTTTTCTTCCTTCCTTCTTTCCTTCCTTCCTTCCTCCCTTCCTCCCTCCCTTCTTCCTTTCTTTCTTTCTTTCTTTCTTTCTTTCTTTCTTTCTTTCTTTCTTTCTTTCTTTCTTTCTTTCTTTCATTAATAACTATTTAACTGCAGCTTCAGGGCAAAATGGATAGAGAGCTAGATCTGGAATTAGGAAAACATGAGTTTAAATCTGCCTTCAAATACTTTCTACCTGTGTGACCCTGAAAAAGTCACTTAACTTCCATCTGTCTCAGTTTCCTCAACTATAAAATTGGTATAATAACAGCACTTCCAAACCAAGATTGCTGTGAAGATTAAACCAGAAAAGATTTTCAACGTACTAAGCATACTTTATTTGGCACATAGTAAGTGCATAACAAAATTTTGTTTCTTCTCTTCCATCCTTACATATAGACTTGTGCAAAATTTTGGAAATATAAAACAACAGAAACACAAAGAAAAACAATCTGTCAGTCTGTGTCCTCAGCCAATATACATTCTAATAGGGGAGGCAGCATGTAACCAAGTCAGTACATCCCAGATGTATCAGCATTAATGGGAGCCATATGAACAGGAAAGATGTGGCAGGGAGAGGGGGGGAGCATGGGGAGCGCAGAAGAAGGCTGGAGAAGGACAAAGAAAGTCTATTTTTGCCCACAGGTGACAATACTCTTAGTTTTGACTTGGGTCTCCCTTTTCAATGTGTGTTTGCTCTGTGATGAATATTCAGGTGTATCTCATCCATATGAGTCACAAAGACAGGTGATTAAACACATCAATTGCATGCTCATGCTGCATATGTGAATGAGAGTGGCTTCTTCCCCCATATTCAATGGAGATAAAAAAAATACTGGGACTGGCTTTGGTTTTTTGATTGTCAGTCTTTGTCGCCATTTTAAAGAAGAATGCAGGAAGAAAAAGTAAAAATTTTAAATGAAATCTTTTTCTAAAGATTCTATTGCCAAGATTATATTCCAGGACAGTGGTGTCAAATTCAAATAGAAATGAGGTCACAAAGATATAGAGAAGGATCCTTATGTGTCACATACTCACTTATAAAACCACATTATTGCACTACCTCTGGTTTTTTATATTTTAATTGATTTTGTTATATATTTCCCAAGTATATTTTAATTTGTTTCGAGTCCCACTAGAGAATCTTTGACACCTCTGCCATAGAAGTATAGGAAGTATACTTCACTGAAGTACAGGACCATTTTGGATAATTAAAGGCATCTTTCCTTTTGTCCCTTTGACTATGGAGATTTATGTATTTTGCTTAAATGCATTTGAGTGGCAGTTTATTGTGTCTCTAGGATTGGGGATGATTTCTTGCTTCTTGCAAGAAATTGGGCCTGTCATCATTCTGTAGCTAGAACACCAACAAAAGGAATACCCAGTCTCTGCATTGATGGCATCTTCCAGTTGATAGGCAGGCCAATCCCATTATATTTTTCCCAACAAATCCCTAGGTAATTTTAATTAACATAAATCTGCTATTTTTTGAAAGCTTCTGCAAACCCAGGATTAAAGCAGATGAAAAAACCAGATGTCTCTTTTGTGTAGCACTCAGGCCTCTCTTATAGTAGGTATTTTTTTTAAAATGACCCATAAGATTTCCCAGCTGGAAAACTATTTTAACCATCAGGATCAATCATTCAAATATTCAGCAATTCAGCAGTATCAGCAAATTTATATTACAATAGGAAGGATTTCTTGCAGCAACTTGTTTCCCCCCAGAATTGTGATTTCACTAACATTGGAAATTCCCGTGAGCAAAATCTTTCTTTCAATGAAGATCAGCAATTGTTTTTGCAATTTACAATTTGAGAAGTTAAGTGACTTGCCCAGCATCACACAGCCAACATTTAAAGGTTTATACCCTGATCTTCCTGATTGAAATCATGTCTTTAACAAGTACCTTTTCCCAAGTAGGATATATATAGAGAAGTCTGGATCTTTAAAGATAATTGCTCAATGTTACATATCCAGAAACCCCCCTAGAACTATACAATTTGATGCATTCATTCAGTTTTCTTTTCTCTGGCAGTCTGGCGACTTCATTTGGCCAGAGATCATCATCAGAGATCAGCAAAATTGTCCTTGAAACAGTTGTCATGAGATATTCTATAACTTGTGAAAGAAAAGCTCCTAGAGGGAAGGGACTGCTATTTTTGTATTTGAATCCCCCACATCCCAGCACAGAGTAGGTATATAATAAATGCTTGTTGAATTGAGTTGGATTGAAAATAAGTGAACGCTTTGGGAGCTGGTTAATCTCATTGAGTTTATAGAATATGCCTCAGTGTTCCCTGAAATGATTTCTGAGTATTCACACAGTATGGAACACGTGATAACAGAGAGGATTAGTGGATTAAGGTATTGACAGTTGGCCAGCCTTAAGGCTATAGATGAAAAGCCCTCGATTTTCTGCCCATAAAGTTGCATTTTATTCTCATCCACACATAGGAAATAGCAGTGATATGGAATAGAACGGGAATCATTCTGAAAACAAAATCCTTGACTGGCTGTGAAGGGAAAAGAGTAATAAAAATCCACCAACAACTCAACATATGCACAGATCTGTGTGAAAGACAGGGCAATAACAGCTTGCATTTTGTGTCTGTTCAGCAAGCTGTACATTTGTCCAGGGCCTGTATCTGCAGGATGATTTTTATTAGAATTTCAGTATCTGAGCATGGATATTTCAAAACACAAACCTGCTATCCCCTAATGATCATTGATACCTCCTTCAGGATACCGTTGCTTATATTTTGACGGCAATTAAAATATTAATTATATCATATTGCTTATATTATTTTAATAAAAATTTGCTGGCTTCCTGCTATTCTACTGTATGCAAATCATTAGATATTGTATATTATATGGTGACAAAAGTGCCATCCATAGCCGCATAAATGTTTTAAGCACATACAAGATGTTTTAAATAAATGTGATTGATGATCATTTAAAAATATATTTGCCTATTAGAATTACACTCTTTGGTGAGATATACTTTAGGGATATTTCAGTTCCAACTTCAGATACAGCAAAAGGGATTTCATTTCAAAAGCTAGATGTTGCTGTGAACAAAAGTCACAATACCTGTTTAGTAGTAATTTAACCATGCCCATTCTTTTAGCTGGTTAGTGTCCTCTCTAGATCAGCAGAATTTTGCATTTCAGAAGGCATGTACAAAAATATTTCTACTGTTGCTGGGGGCGGGCAAATAGCTTTAAGCTACACATACGCAAATAGTCACCAGGGTGAATAAGCTATAATTATATTGGAGTGTATCCAAGAAATCAGCTATTCTGTTTATACTTTCTGCCTCTTTGAATTTATGCACCCATTGAGCAAACATACTGTAAACTGATTTTAATACTAAGGCTGTTGACCTTGCTACTATGGTTTATTGACTATTTTTTTCATATGATTGCTTTTACATGGTAGGAATGAAAAAATCAAGGCAAACATTTATAGCAGGAAATCTCCAACTGTAATTTTAACTGTCTTCATGTCTTCTGAATAGAAGTATTCAAATCTTGTTAGTCAAAGAAGGTACTCGTTTAATGTAGTCAGAGGCAGACCTGTCACCTTTAAGAACTTCTAAAGTTAGAGAGTAATTGAAATTTGGACATTCTAGGATACTTTATGGTGACCAGAGGAATGTAAGTACTTATTTGTAGAATCCAGATAAGTAACAAGATGAAACAAGGTGGATGGATCTAATTAGATGGTTGGATTTTTGTCTTATGTACAAGTGTCATCATGTACAAGTGTACGTAATGTACAAGTACTAAATAAATTTCACCCTGATTGCCCCCACTTCACTCTAACTAGAGGGAACAGAAAGTTTGGTAGCAAGAGAAGTGAGATAATTTGAAATCAATAGCAAGATAAAATAATGAAAGCAGATTTGCTTTAGACAATTGCTTTGATCCTATGACCTTTTGGTTGATGTTCTTCAGTCTGCTGATGTCTACATTAAGATGTCTATAATAAATTAAGACTAACTTCTGTCATTCCTGATACTCTGAAGTTAAGGACAGAGAGCCAATGGGCCTGTACTCACTGGGAGATATCTTGAGTTCAGATGGAAAAAGAAGTTGGCTTTATCTAGATGGGATTACCTAAATAAATCTTTGATCCTGGAGCAGCTTCTGTGTTACAGTATGTTATAGTGTCCTAAGTGACAATTAAACGTGGTTGAGCAGGCCTTACTTTCGCATAAGCTAAAAAAAAAAAAAAAAAAGAGAAGGCAACCTTATAATAATTGATTCTCACACATGATATCCCCATAACCACATCATTAGACCAGCAAGGTGGCTTGACAAATAGTCAGGTTGTCTCAGAAAAAAAGTTAACCAAGGGAACTACCAGGAAGATGTGGTTCTATGGCTCTCATTTCAAGCAAGTATTGAAGACAAAAATCATTTTGCAGTTACCCTGCAGAATGTATGTTATATTTGTGTTTCAAGCAGTAGCAATTAACACTTATGAATGGAAAAAGTGAAAGGTACTTTCTGTCCAAGAGAAGAAAGTGAAATTTCTTGGGAAAAAACCTGTATACTTTCTAGGCTATCAGGAAGAATGAAGTATTAAAAAGTGTTTCAAGGAGGAAAGACCAAAATAGGTGAAAAAGCAGAGGGGAGGGACAGGTAGGTGGCACAGTGAATAGAGCACTGGCTCTGGAGTCAGGAGGACCTGAGTTCAAATCAGGCCTCAGATACTTAACACTTCCTAGCTGTGTGACTTTGGGCAAGTGACTTGTCCTCCATTGCCCTGCCTTCCCCCCTCCAAAAAGACAAAAAAAAAAAAAAAAAGAAAGCAGAGGGGACACTGGAAGAGTGTAACCTGTAAGGTAAGGCAGGTTTTGTTGGATTTTTTTTTCATTTTTTTTCTTTGTTTTTTTGGTAGACTTCCTAGACTACACCAGGAGAGAGTAGCTTTTTTTTGCTCCAAGAAAAGATATGTGTACACAGATGCCCTGAGAGGAGAGGTCAACTAATAATGGTAGCATAAGTAGGATCTATGGACCTAATATTTTTCAGGAAAAGGCCAGGAGGAATGGGAAACTATCAGGAATAAAATCCTGAAGATGTAAAAGAAAATTATTAAAGTGAAGAGGGAAAGAGAAATGTTGAGATGACTAAAGAAAATGATCATGGACTCAATGACCAAGCCATATATTCTTTTAAATTCATATATGTAGATATGCATTTAATTTATAAACACATACATATATGCACACATACTTGTGGAGAATATGGAGAGATATGAACTAAATACAGAATATTTAGTCAAGTTGAATGACTGGATTCAAAGAGTGAACATTAATGAGTCAATGTCCCGTAGGAGAGATCTTTAGGAAAATCGTTTGTCTTGTGTTGTTAAGAGATTTTTATAAATGACCAGGATGATATATTTTGGAGGAATTAATTATGGGAAGGAAGGATCAGGAAGAAAAGAATGAAGAATGGAAAGAAAGAGGAGTGATAGGAAGGGAGTTCAGCATTTAGACATCTTCAGCTTAGATAAATATTCAGACAAAGAAATGGAATCATCCCTCTTCATGAAATCCATCATTCTCTCATTTATCCTAAAATAAAACAAGCTATTAAAATTAGCATGTCACAGAGGATTTATAGATATGGTTAGTTATAACCCTATGTTTTCCCATATGTACTATTTTCTAGCCTCATCTTCAAAATTTGATTAAAAAAATACAAATATAGATCCTTGCAAAATTGTCACATATATGCATGTATGTGTATACATATGTAAAAATGTGGATATATACACATGATGTATATACACATACACCATACACACACACACACACACACACACACACACATACATATACATATACATCCTCTGGTATCAGTCACTTTTTTTCCCCAGAAATGTGTCACTGGAAAATTTAACAGACACTTCTCTGGCTTCATATCCCCCCCCAAAAAAAAAGTGAATGAGAAAAGGAAACTAGTGACCCACATGCCTAATTCTCTTCTTTATGAAACATAAGTATGATTCTCTAAAGGAAATTAGTATTTTCCCCCAAAAAAGTAGAGAACTGTTTTTTTTTCCCACAAAAATTAGGAGGTAGACCTATCAAAGTCTTTTTGGCTCATTAATATTTTGAAAATGCTGAAACCTAAAGCCAGTAAATGATTGAAATAGAAAAAAATACATATGTGAATTATGAATAGAATATTTTCATAACAATATATATTCCTCCTCAACATTAATTCAATCAAGAGCAAATCTGTCCCCTTTAAAAAATAAAATCAATTAAATTTAACATATTAACTTGGGAAGATATTGGTGCAGATTGATGAGCTTCATTAGGCTTAGGAAATTAAGTCATGGAAATTTGTTCTTCCTAGTAATAGAGATGAGAAGTAATATTTAGCAGTCTATCGCAGATGTGCAAAATAAGCCACCAGGTTGAGGTTTTGTGGTTTTTGTTTTTTTGGGTTTTTTTGTGTGTGCATGTAGAAGTTCTTAATGATTATACTCTTTGGCAGCAGAAAATACTGGATGGAATACTGACCTTCAAGTCAGAAGAATATGGGTTTAAATATTGCCTTAGATGTTGATTAGCCATATTACTTTCCATACGTTACCTAGCCTCTCTATGCCTCTGTTTCTACATCTATAAAATGACAGAGTAGGCTCAGTGGTTTCTAGAATCCCTTTGGACTCTGACTCTATGAATCCACATCTTTTTTATCTTTTGGAGGGGGGAAGGCAGGGCAACTGGGGTTAAGTGACTTGCCCAAGGTCACACAGCTAGCACATGTTAAGTGTCTGAGGCTGGATTTGAACTTAGGTCTTCCTGACTCCAGAGCTGTTGCACTGTTCACTGTGCCACCTAGCCACCCCTAATACACATCTTTTAAAAGTGTGGTGGGTTATGTTAATATTCTACATGGCTCAACTTAAAAAAAAAAAAGATGCTAGGATTCCTGGTGCAATGGACAAAATGCTTGTCTTAGATTTAGAAGATACAGGCTTGAATTTCAGCTCTGCTACTGAATATTTGTATGACCTTGTAACTTAGTTTCTTCACCTCTAAAAATTAAGAGATAAAGGTAATGAGACATATACAGCATGAGAAATACATTTTAAGATTTGACCAACATGTGAGTTTGTTTTGTTGTACTAGACTTATTTGTTACAAAGTGGAGACTTTTATTTTGTAAGGCAAATTGAAGAAGAGGAATTTTGTGTGTGTGTGTGTGTGTGTGTGTGTGTGTGTGTGTGTTTTTGCGGAAAAAAAAGAATGCCAATGAAAGATTTAAGAAATAAATGGTAGGAAAAAAGTTTGGAAGGAAACAGACAAGCAGAAAATTGTTAGTATTATGCAATACTGAAATTAATCATTCTTTAAATGTTTGGTAGAATTTACACAGGAATCCATCTGGCCTTGAGGATTTTTATTTAGGAGGTCCATTGATGGCTTGTTCAATTTCTTTTCTAAAACAGGGTTAAGTATTCTCTTTACTCTTCTGTTAATCTGTCTAATTTATATTTTTGTAAATATTTATCAATTTGGCTTAGATCACCAGATTCATTGCCATATACTTGGACAAAATAGTTTCTAATCACTGCTTTAGTCTTTTCTTCATTAGAAGTGAATTCTCCCTTTTCATTTTTGACACTGGTAATTTGGTCTTCTTCTTTATTTTAATCAAATTGGCCAGTGGTTTTTCTATCTTTGTGTTGTTGTTTGGTTTTATACCAGTTCCTCGTTTTATTTTTTTTTACTTCAACAGCTTCCTAATTTTCAATCTGATCAATCTCACCTTTGCTTTTCAGGATTTCCCTTTTGACATTTAACTGGGGATCTTTTTTTTCTTTTAATCTGAATCTTTTTTTAATTTTAATTTATTTTCTTGGTTACATCACTCATTTCCACAAGGTTTTGAGTTACAAATTTTCTCCCCTTCTTGCCCCTAACCCCCAGCCCAAAACATTGATCCCACCATAAAGCCTCTCCCACAATCTGTTCCCTTTTATGTCCTCCTCCAACGCCCCTCTAGCTTTCTAGTAGGGCAGGGGGGGGTCTCCCTGCCCCCATCCCTGTATGTCTTATTTCTAACTGGGAATCTTTAATTTGTTCTTTTTCCAGCTTTTTCTTAGTTGAATTCCCAATTCATTGATCTGGTCTTTCTCTATTTCATTGACTTAACTGTTTAGAGATATAATTTTCCCCCTAATACTGCTTTTGCTGCATCCCATCAATTTTGATCTGTTGTCTCATTGTTGTCATTCTCTTATATAGTCTATGATCAGGAGTTATCCCACTCCCTGACCCCAACTGGCAGGCTAGGTCTCCAGGAGGTGGTCATGACTGCTCCTCTCAGTGTCCTAGGTGGCTGCAATGGATTGGGATATCTTTATGGTACTATGGTTTATAAACTCATATTGATGTGCTTTAGTTCCTGGTTATCAGTTGATATCAATTAGTCAGATCTAATTAGCTTTTGGGAATGGTTATTTTACTAAGGCAGTAAAGTAAAAGTAATTGTTAAAAACCCTTTCCCCAGAAGTCTGATATATCCTCCAGAAAGCATACAAAGTTTGAAGGAAAGTGAGGTCAACCCTAGAGCACAGATAAGGCAAAAAGCTATCAGTTCCTGTCACTCGTTTTGCTAGAGTGCTCAAGATGTTCCTTTTAGGTATGTATTCTTTCCTGCTGGCCTCCTTGCAGAGCCCTTGAAGACATCAGTCCTTAATGTGTTTAGTTTATTCTTGAAACCAAATTCATCCAATTCCTCCCCCTCCCCCCAGGCACTGCTGTCCCATGGATGATGCCAGTTTGTTTATGAGAATTCTGAAGCTTTGGATCCTCCAAAAAACACTAGGTTCTTCTCTGGTAAAGTGTTGGGTAGGGACAAGATTGGACTTTTCTCCTCCCCATCCCCCAGTAAGGGTGATTACTTCTCTGAGGCTTGACTGGAGGCTTCCATTACTAAACTGACAAGGGAATCTTTGGGTTCCAAACTGGTTCACTATTTTCCTCCACAACCCTCAGGTAATGGTTGAGCCTCCCCCAGTCAGATCTAATACACTTTCTTTGTGGACATCACTTCCTCAATTGGCTTTCAAGAACATTTAAATAAATCGAGGACTTTCCAAACCTAATATAAAGGTGGTTTTTTTACATTGAAAATTTGTATCTGACAAAACTGTTAGGGTTACCATCTTGTCACTTAGGTTAAATGCAGGAGGGACAATTGATTAATTGACTCAATGTACCCTCACCATTACACATACAATGGTAACGTTAGTGTCAGTTATTTAATTAGGAGTAGCACTTGGTTTTTAATCCTCCATCACAGGCAATACAAGTATTATTGCTGTTTTACAAGTGAATCTTCAAGAGGGGCTGAGAATTACCCTAGATTACATGGGTTTTAAGGATCACAGATAGAACTGAAATCCAAAACTCTGACTCCAAACAAAGTAAGTTTTTCACTACACCATGATATCTTCCCTAGAACTAGGTCATAAAGAACTGTGGTCAATATAATAATCTTCTGGTCCTATTTGTTCCTCTTGGATTGTTTTTATGAGGTTATATTATCCCTTCCTCATTCTCTTCAATTAGACATTGAGCTTTTTAAAAAATGAATTATTTCTCTGCCTATTAAATCCAGGGTCCTCTTTCTTCCCAACAGCTGTGTGGGCACATTCAAATAATAATCAGTCTCAAAATAACGTAATTAAGCCAACAGCATCAGCTTTCATTAGGACCCAGTCAATCAGTATATACAATTTGGATATGCTAAATAATACTGCACTTAAAAAATAATAAAGCCATTTTAGTTGAGGTATTTTCAGGCATCTGTTCTCTTCACAAGACTCAAAAGGTAGGGAATGTAGTAGAATTAATTGTCCATATCAATTATTCACATAAATAAAATAAAATAAAATAAAATAATGAAGAGTGACTTGGTCCAGATTCAGGAAATACCTAGTAATAAAATACAGTATTCTGGTTTCCTTAAGACCATTCAATCAAATAGGCTCCTATGTACTTGCAGTTTCCTGTTTTAGAAATTACTCTTCCCTATGGTATTAAAGGTATTAAGAAAACACATTATTAAAATATTGACTTGGTACATCAATCCAACTACATATACTTGCTTGATAACTCTTAAATTTAAATTAACTACAACATATAAAAAATCATGACAACTTTTTAATCCCTAACACTAAAGTCTTCTGAATTCTTTCTCTGACAATCCATTTTCCTTTATTTTTTCTCTTATATGTCTATAGTTAGTATACACTCTCTTCTTCTGATTTCATTTTTCTCACTTTCCATCATTTCATTTAACTCTTTTTAGATTTCTTTTTAGAAATCAAACTATCAAGATTATTTCCTTTCATATTGACAGGAACATTGCTAATATAGAGCTGGGAGAAGCTTACCAATTATAATATAGTTCTCCTGTGTCACAAATCAGCAACTGTTTTACCTTGAGGTGCAGAGTATAGGTAGACAGATAGCTCAATGCCTGTGAGTTGTACAGAAGTGAAATATACAGGTGACCTGGCTCAACCAAGATGGCACAGCTGTCTGAGAGGAGATATCATTAAGGAAACTACTTAATTCAGTGGTTCTCAGAACTTCCCACCTGCCTTTTTTCAGCTTCTGAGTCCCACTAAGATATTTCTCAATCTGAAATCACCTAGAAATATAAATTCCTAGTGAAAAATATTATGATGTCTTCTACAACTTGCTAGTCATTCAAAGTTCTACAACTTTTGTCTTCTCCCAAGAACTGGATCAGGTCTTAAAAGTTTAGAGGGAATCTGGGAGCCAGGGAGGAGAAGAGACTAATTGATTAATGCTGCTAATTTGTAGGTTCCTAAAAGCAAGGTCTAAAATATGGATATAATTTTTTAGATGCAAAGGATTATAAATGTGGTATATTTTCATAGAAGCAGCTTGGGTAGCCGTAATGGTAATTAATTTAGCAAGTATTTGGCCCTTAGTAACTAAGGGCCAGGTACCTGCTAAATTAATTACCATTACAGTGGCCAGCTGGATAGAGAGTAGGACACAAGGTCGGGAAGACCCCAGTACAAATTCTCTCTGCTACTTCCTGGCTATTGGACTCTTGGCAAGTTATTTAACCTTTCCCAGACTGAGTTTTTTTTCCCATGTAAAATGAGGATAATAATAATACCTACCACATAGGACTTTTGTAAGGATCCAATGAGATAATATTTGTAAAATCTTTCTTAAGCCTTAAAAAGCTATATAAATGTAAGCTGTAATTGTTATTATAGGCTTAGAATAAGTGGGTTTTATATGGGGATTTTGAATACTTCTGGTAATAATAATATTTCTGAACATTTACTTATTACTTTAAGGTTTTTAAAGTTTTTGTAAAGTTCAATAGTGTCTGACTCTTCATGACCTCATGAACCTTAGCACACCAGGCCCTTCTATCTTCACTATCTCCTGGATTCTGTCCAAGCTCATGTAGGGAAGAAAGGGAAAATGTAAAACTGAAAAGATAATTGGAAAAAATGATATTTGACAAACTTGTGCTAAGTTCTGAAAACACATGGACACTTAATAAAAAACTGATCAATGCAAAAATGCCTAATAATAATATTAATAACTAACATTTCACAAAACCTTATGTCATTTGATTCTGATAGCAACCCTGAGAGGTGGGTGTTTTTTATTATTCCCATTTTACAGATGAGGAACCTGAGCTAGATAGTAGTTAAATGACTAGCCCACAGTCACATAACTGGTCTCTTATATGAACGTGGATTTGAACTACAGGCCCAGCACTCTATCCACTGTGCTACCTAGCTGCCTCATAGTCATAAATGAATCAAAAATGCAAAAAACACAATCAAATGAAGTTTTAAATTATTTTCTTTTGGAAAAAAGAGAATTGTGGGCAAGCTAATATATGGGAAATATAATTAGATGAGTATGAAAGTGGTTGAATGGTTAGTCTTAAAATATGGTCATTGATGGTTTGATGTTAATTGATTAATAATATAATAAAATTAAGTTAAACAAAAATATGCCAAATTCACACCTACACAAATGAGTGAGTCAAAAGACAAGTCATAAACCTAATAAATATATTAAGGGGAATGCTAACAATTAGCCAACACACCAAAATTTATGGGGTACAGCTAAAGCAATCTTCAGAAATAAAAAACCCCACAACTTAGTATAGTATAACATGAACAACTTGCTGAATCAGGAAAAGTCTTGTCTAAGATGTAATCTCTGTAATTGTTCATGTAATTGTTCACTCCATTGGCTATAACACGTATACAACCAGACTATTGTACAATGTGAAGGAGTCTGCAGATCCTATACATGATTGTATGCCACCATGGGGGGGTCGGGTGGGGGATGGGGAGGAAGGGGAGAAAAATCTATAACTGAAGTGACAGAATCTTGTAACCTAAAAGTGAACAAACAAGTTAACTTTAAAAAAAATAATAATAAAATAAAATTTAAAAAAAAGATAAAAAAAGATGTAATCTCTGAATTGTGGTTTGTTGAAATCTAGACATTATTAGAGTTGGGGTTGAGAAGGGATTCATTCCAGAAATGGGGGACTGATTCCATTATTTTTTTCTCCCCACAACCCTGAGACATCAGTTTAATAAAGAAAGAGTAGTGATCCACTCCACTGAAGATCCTAAACACAAGTCAGTGGGTTTGCTTACAACATCCAGTTACTCACATGTAATACTGATAGGCAGTAGGTTGGAAAAATTCCTTATCTTCTGTTAGAAATATCTGATTTAAGAAATACGTTTATTATCCTTCAGAATCTCCTTCTGATGACATCTTATAATATGAAGATGGCAAGGTGGGATAGGTCTAATCAAATTGTAAAGACTTGCTGAAAGATTGTGTGTCTCTCTCTGAGGCACACCTTAGCTAAGTGTGTGGAGGGCTTATGATAAGAAATCTGGGAACCAGGTGTTTCTCTTTTTTCTTTTACCATAACAATTAATGAAATAGACAAAACATAAAATGGTGTCTGGCACCTTATGAGTCCTACCAGCTACTTAATTTTTATTTAATTTTATGTTAATCTGTTATTAATAATAGGTAGGTCTCACTGAAGTATATACATCAATTTTTCATTCCCACTTTGGTGTATCACCTCTCAGAGACTGAGGTGATGTTCTGGTTGTGTCTTTGATGCCCAATTTGACTGTACCCTGCTGCAAACGTTCACCTACCAAACACCTGACAGGGTTTTATTACTTTTCAAAGCTGCATTAATGTACTTGATTTTTGTATATGTGACCTATAGAGGAGCATACATCCTCCCATTAAAGAGCAAATCATCAAATTAATGACTAAAATAACAAAAAATGCTAACCTTGATATTTAACTGTTCATTTTACTTTCAGAATTCAACCTCATGAACATTAACATGGTACAACTATCACATTAATGTATTACTATATTTTTTTTGTTTCTTGATTAATAAATTCATTGTTGATCCCAACACAGTAGATTTTTAAAAATTTATGTATTGATGAGGATTATAATGAGAGGACATGACGGAATGGAAAGCATGCTGAATTCACATTCAAAAGACTTGAATTGAAATTCCTACCTTGTTACTTACTATGTGTGTGACCATGCCAAGTCCTTAGCCCTGCCAAGATCCAGTCTCTTCAACTGCAGAATTAAGAGGCTGGATTAGATTTACTCAAAAGCCAGTTTGTGAGATTCTAAATTGATTAAAATACCCATCCTCAAGAGATAATCCAATGGCATCCAATGGGTGGAAAAGCAATTCTGTGAAGTAATATCTCTCTGTATAGGTCAAAGAGAGACAAGAAAGCTCAATCTTCACACTCTTTATTATTCAGAAGAAACATAATGCAGATGGTTTATTTTTAAAGGTAAATAAGTTTATAAATTCTTGGGATCATAGAGGTAGAAATGGACAGGGAAATCTTCTCAATCTGCAGCTGAAGAAATTAAGGCCCAAGAATGTTAAGTAACTTGTCTAAAATAAGACAGGTAATGAGCACCATTTTATATATGCCCATAATTCATTATGGCCTTATTTTGGCTAATATTTCAGCTCACCCAAATCTTCCCCCATTGAGGGTCTCCTAAACCATCTTCATGAGTTGTTGAAATGATTCATCATCTGGAAGGTAAACTACTAGTGATGAGACTTTTAGAAATTAAGTGGATTGGGTTTTGGCAAACCAAAACGGATGTCTTTGATGTCTCTGGTTAATATTTAATGACATATGCCTTTACCCCAAATAAACTTATGTTTATTTTCTAGATATTTGTGTATAGACTCTATCTTTCCCTAGAGAATGTAATCTCACTGAGGTCAAGGGCTATTTTATTTTTGGCTTCATACCCCAGTACCCAGTGTAGAGCTTATGCTTAATAAATGTTTTTTGACTGAATGTTTATTCATTGAAAACAATGAGCTCCCAAGCAATAATGGCTGCCTAATACTGCACCTCTACACTCTGCCCGAAAAGTGAACTCCCTTGTAGAGTCAGTCTGAGAAGGATTTATCCCCCCATGACTCTAATTTTATTGCATTCTACCTCTGATTCTTAAAACACCCTTTTGTTTATAACAATGGTTGTTAGATAGGTTTCAGGGGGCCTGTGAACTTGGATGGGGAAAAAAAAGACATCTTGATTTCAATATAATTTATTTCCATTATGACATAATGAAATCTGACATAATTGATTTTCTTTATAATCTCGTGAATTTGATTTTATATATTTAAAGACATTATTCTGTGAAGGGGTTCATAAATAGGCTTTGTCAGACTTCCAAAGGGGTCCATAATAACAACAACAGCAACAAAAGATTAAAATCCCCTATCTTAGAAGCATACTGAACATTTTAGCTGTATGCACATTTGGTTCGTTATTCCCAGTTTAAGGAATTAGCACAGGTTCTGTGAAATTTCCACATTGCCCTTTATAAATGTTTTAGGGACTTGGGAAGAAAAAAAAAAAGATCTAAGCCTATGAGAAGTGTAATGGGTCCCAGTGTAGTCATTTGTAATGGGAATTTAACTGCTTTGTTTGTGAGTTTCAGCCAAGAAAACAGATTACCTTCATCATGCGCTAATGCCCCAGAGCCGATCTAAACCCTGCTTCACTATGGAAAGGTATCAGGGGGATGTCAGTAAGTGGTATATAGGCAAACCCAGCAAACCTGTCAGCTGGGAAGAAACAAAGAATTTCAAGAACCAGGCTTCCAGTATAGTGATCCTCTGCCTTGTCCAAGGCACTCAGTAGAACATGGAGGACTGTCCAAACGCTCTTGTAACAGTAACTGAAACACTTGGAAGGAAAGTTAAGACTGAGAATTTTGATAAAATTCAAAACAAACATTAAAAAACCTGATAATGCCCCTCCAAAATAAGATTATTGTAGCACAGCAGAATTTCTCAAAATATCTTATGTGAGTGATACTTTCAGATCTATCATTTGACAGTGTGCCTTTTTATCTCTGGTGATATTTCAGTTTGTTTGGCCTTAAAATTTATTTGGTTTTTGATGCAGTTTGAGTTAATCCCCTTTTCCTGATAAAGGTATGCTCTGAAAATTAGGCAAATGATATTAGTACGTATTTTAAATATAATACATAATCAAAACTAAATGGTAAATATCTTTCTCTCCATAGCATTACTATATTACAGAGATAGCTTTCAATGGAAAAGAAATTATAAGCATTCCCTGTGATTGGCACCAGGAAAAAATATATAAACAGAAGATCATTTGTCTAAGAGTGCATTAAGAGAATTTCTTTTATGATTATTCAACAAATGTGTCCTCCAAGATTTTCCTTCAAACCAGGCAATTTAATTTTCTTTTTTTAATATTATTCTCAGTGGTTATAAACTTAATTAGCTTCTTAAGCTTCACATTTATTTGCATGTGAGATAAATTTAATCCGTTCTTAGTGTAACTTTTTGAAATCAAAATATGAACTAAAAAGGTGTAAGTTTGATTAGTGGAACAGATACTGTAGCAAGCAATCATAGCAATGAGATGTTAATTGGTGTCTGGGTGATTCTATTCATAGTAACAATGGGCCATAATAGCACTCAGTGTCCTTTACTGTTCTGTAACACTTTGCCTTAGAATTCATCATAATGCCAATTATATTGTACTTGAAATTCATAGGTATTTTAACAACATAAAGGAATGTAAAATGAATCAAACACCTGTAATTTCATGAGGGGATGGTGTTTTAGAACTGATGGAGTACATTATACTAGACCTCTCTTGTTAGTACCTTGTAAGTAATAAAAAGAAAGAGGGGACATATTGTATGGACGTCTTTTAACCTTACAAAATAGTGTATTTATTTAACCCCTAGAAATCACTGTGAGGAGAAAGTTTTTATGTTGGGAGTGATTAGATATCTTGCTTGAGCCATAATGCCCTTGTGTGCTTAGGAGTAAGGATGAGCAAACAGCACACACAGAGATTTACATCTAGGTAGGAAGAAAATTGTTCTCTTATGGAGATTTTCATGATCTATTTCAACATGAGGTGGTATTTTAGAGAGAGTGTTTGAGGACGGTTTGTTCGGACATTTTCCTTGTATGAAAAGAAGCTTCTCTCAGACAAGCTGCTTTTTTTGTTTTTGTTTTTGCTTTTCATTTTTCCCCCCTAAAGTTACCATCAAAGGCAGACACTTGTGAGCATGACATTCGGTCAGACACTGACATTATCACTGTTCTTGTAATCAACTTACATTTAGAATACACTTTGCAGTTTTTAAAATACTTTCATGTGAACAAATGCATTTGATCTTCACAACAACATGGAGGGGCAGGAATTATTAAGAATTATCTCAATTTGGAGAGGCATCATTGAGAAGTGGATCAAGAGCCATAGAATCAGGGGACACCTGGGTTCTGGTTAAGCCTCTGACTCTGACACATGCTGGTTGCCCCTGAACAAGCTACTTGCCATCTCAATGCTCTAAGCCATTCTTGGGTCTGTAAGTATTTGGGGGAAGGTATGAATCTGCATTGTTAGAGTCTCCTTCTAAGGACTTCCCTATACCAATGAAATCACAGGCCTGCTTACTATTTCCTTCCTTTTTTTATATACGATCAGGGAAGTTAGAAAGCACAGTGGATAGTGTAGTGTTCCTCAAAGTCAAGAATTTCTGAGTTCAAATCTGATTTTATCATTTACCTTATTTGTGTCTCAATCTCCTCATTTGTAAAATGGGGGTAAAATGAAAGATTTGTTACTGCTCTGAAAATTGTAAAACATTATATATATATATATATATACATATATATATATATTCTGGCTGTTATTAGTTTTATTACATTTATTCATCAAAAATAAATCAGAGAGTTGGAAATTATATTCTGAATTCATAGATAGTAAATCGTGGCAATTTATAATAGGAGTAAGGCACAATAAAGACTTGCCTTTCTCTTTCTTTTTAGGTCTTATTGAACCATGTTTGTGGGTCTGAGGGGTGAGTTTTCTGTCATAAATGGGGCAGGATTGCCTTTATTCAGGACTAACATGTTCCTTGGTTCTGCAATTCACTCTGTCACATAAAACCTTTATGAAACTCATTTTCTGTATTTGTAAAATGAAGTGGGTTGGTTAGATTCTTTTAAATGCCAAATCTTATGTTCTAAACCTTTTCTTACTTAACTGAGAGTAAGCTCTCCCTTTTCAAAATATTCATAGCACATTATCTGTACTGTTCTAACAACCTCCTCTGCAATGTTTTATATTCTTATTTTGTCTGTATGCACATGTACACACCCTTCTTTCGCCAACAAAATTGTGACCTCCTAGAAGATACACATGCGCACACACACACACACACACATTAGTGTAAATGAGGATCTTTCTTGAAAGTCAGTTTTCAGGAGGATGCTACATGTCGAGAAATTGGGGCAGAAATGAGGTGAAGGAGAGATAAAGGCACTAGAAATAGAATAGAACCTACTT
>CM053600.1:169378025-169393642 GCA_028646575.1 Pseudocheirus occidentalis
GGCTGAATATTTACAACAAACAAGTCTATAATCATTTATTAAAAACAAAAACTGTCAACAGCATTATAATGAACACTTACTCTGTGAATGGTACTATTGGCCATACGTAATAGGATCACAAATATAAATCTGGACAAGACTTCTAAACAAATCTAACCCAGCCCTCTTCATTTTACAGATGGGGAAACTGAGGTCCAGGAATTTAAGAGAGTTGCCCAAGTCCCACAAATAATAATGCTAATATATAAAATTTAAATACAAATCCTCTGATTGTAGAATCTTTGAATGCTCTAGCATATCTACTGTCCCACAGCAGACGTTGTATCTGCTGTCATAGTCTCTGAATACAAATGTTTACATGAAAGGAACCCTGGCCTCAAGAGGTCACAGTATTATAATATGTGGGAAAGCGGTGTGGTATAATCTGAATCAGAAGACAGGTATTCTACTTTATGCTTTGTCATTAATATGCTGTGTGATCTCAGGACAATCGCTTCATCTCCTTTTTCAAAGTCCCACTGAATAACACAGGAGATAGGGAATTTCAACACTTCAGAGGTTGTCGTGAAACAATGTTCCAATTTTTCCATGTCCCTTCCAACATTTATAGCTACAAGGTCCTTTTGTGATTGAACATTTTGACACAATAAGAACCAGACAGACATAAAAAATCTTCAGGTTTCCTTTATAGGACGAATGTTCAGAATCCAATAAGATAAAATAAAACCCCTACAGAAAAGTACACTTGAAAGAGTAATGGACTGCGTAAAAAAGTTAGAAAACAGACCATATATTAATACGGGAGAAGCCTCTTGGAAATCATAGCAAGACATAATCTTGGCCGCCTAGTTGTGCAATGGAATGAACAAGGCAAATTTATGTTAATAAAAGTAAAGGTGTTCCCCAAAAGGAGGGGAGGAAATGATAAACCATTCCAGTGTCTTTGCCAGGAAAATTCCAAAGGGGGTCACAGAGAGTCAGCCATAACAAAAAATGGTTATACAACAAAAATTCCCGGAGAGACAAGGATATCTCAGTAACGTGGTTCACCCACTGTGTGCCTCTTTATCTGCAGGACATTTCAGTCGGTTTCTGGTCAAGAGATGAAAGAACTTGCCCAAGACAACCAAGGAAGTTAATGTCAGAAGAAGTCTGCTGACTCCCAGTGCACTGTCCTGTATTCTATACCTTACCACTTTTTCTCTTTCTCTTAATTTACCCCAATGGGGAACTTCAGTATAAGTGTGTATTTGTGAATGTGTGTGTGTTTGTGTGTGTACGCATGTATATGTATATGTGTATGTATGTAGATAATTGCTTTTGGATATGGTGGTAGGAACATTGGACTACGTGTAAGGAGGTCTACTTTCCGACACGAATTTAATGTGTGATGCTAACCCATCTGGGCTCATTTACTGATCTGTAAAGTGAGGGGGTCATCAAGTGTTTTTAATCTGAAGTCCACAAACTTTAATATTTTGATAACCATATTTTAACACAATTGATTTGTCATTCTATGTATTTTATGTACTAAAATTATTATTCTAAGGGATCCGCAAGCTTCACCAGATTGCCAAAAGAGTATATGAACCACAACAGCAACACAAGCAAATGTGCCCTGGTCTAGATGGCAAGTACTATAGATTTCACCCTTTATAAATGAAGTCAAGTAAAAACTCACTAATTAAATTGATGTATTTGTTTAGAACTCTTAACTTATTTTCTACCCCATCAATGGATGAGAGAGAAAAAGGAGGAGGAGGAAGAAAAGGAGGAAGAGGAGAAGAGGAAGAGGAGGAAGACAGGGAGGATGAAGGAGGGGAGAGACAGAGACAGAGACAGACAGAGAGCATTAAATCCAGCAGTCAACTGACAGAAATCTAACTGAAAACCAACTCAATCTATTTTAATAGGACAGTTCATAATTGGCTTTTATTGCTGCTAAATTCATACAGAAAATATAATAGATTATAATAACCAAGATCTACCTCAGAAAAGAATGAAGAAAATGTGCCTTTCTTCCACTGCTTGCAGAAACAAACACTGAGTTTGGAATAGTGCCTACATATCTGACAAGATTAGTATGTTAATTGATTTTTGGTTATTTTCACCTCTTTTTAAAATTCTTTGTTGCAAGGAATAGATATGTCGGGGGAGATGAGGGGTACGTTAAGAAATGAGTGAAATTAATATAAAATATGTCAATTAAAATCAGGTTTTTAAAAAGGAACTTTTAAAGAAAGAAGTCTGAACAAGAGAAAGAAAAGATAACGTAAAGGAAAGAATGTAAAGAACTCTTCCAAATGATACATTGAACAATATTAGACAGGAGCCTAATGAAAAGAGTTGAGCATTTCACTGTAAAAACATGGTCTATTATTGATTCCTGCTCAACCATAAACTCTATCAGGGAAGGGAATATATTTAATCTAGGTTGTCTATCACCCCCAATATTTATCAGAATACCCTGCACACAGTAGGTTTTTAATTGTTTGTTAAATTGAATTTATTTGTTTTAGTCTTGGAGAGTTTATTTAAAAAATAAAGACACTATTATTGGAGGCTTATATTCAGTGCCTTTATGTATCATCTGATTCTCATACAAAGGGTTACAAAGGAATGCTGAGACACATTCCTGTCATATGCTCTAGAACTTTTTCATTATTCTAATACCTCCCTGGCAGCAGCATTTTGACATGGTATAAGTATTTTTAATTTTTTAATGCTGAAATACATATTTGAGTGATCAAATCAGCACTTACAAACCTCCCAAACTTTATTTTAATCAGGAGTTAATGATGCATGGCACTTGGAGTAAGTAAATGAATGTTTGAATTGCTGTAAGTTATTTTAATAATTGCTCAGCTAACCATTTAAATTATCAAAGATCTTTACTTGTGCAATGTCATATAAATGCTAGAAATTAAAAATTAATCAACACGATTTACGTAACTAAAAGCTGCCATCTAATGGGATATTTTTCAATAAGGCGACAGCAGTAATTATGCTGAAAAAATATTCATTCCTGTAGTTTGAACGATTATGGCAATTTCCACCAGGGGATTTCGCAGTCAGATTCTAGTTCTGGGCAACAGTGATTAATAAAATGGTTATTAATGAGAAGTCATTTTGGTACGTCTAGGAGTGTTTAGGTGTCAGTTCTCTGAAAGCAATGTGTTTAGCATATTAATAATAAAGATAGTGTTGGATGGGTGACTAAGTAACCATATTGACTTTTTTTCTCGTTTTCTGGGATGTGAAAGGTCAATTAGACTTATAGAAACAATGGAGCTTTTCACAGCAGGGCCCATCGTTTCTCTGTGCTGACATCTTTTTAACCATGTACAAAGTTCATTAAATGTGCAAAAGTAGTCATGTTAAGGGAGGAAAGTGATTGGGTCAGAGGTCACCCACCATGGCAAGCTGACAGTCTCTTGTGGATTGCACCACAGGAGCCGAGTAATGGTGAGAATTGCCTTTCAGGTTGCCCACTGGGATTGGAGAGAATGAAGTCATAAGGAGCTAATACTATCGGGTTAATTAAAATGGATATTGACAGGTTTTGTTGGTCTTATATTAAAATGAATACCGATGATGTATTACTGCCTTAACTAAATGATTACATGATTGGATATGTGGATATACATGTGTGTATGTGTATGTGCACATACATACACATATACACATGTGAGTATATATAGCATTATATATCGGGATATGTATGTATATATACATATGCATACATACAATATGTACATATACATACACACATTTATGTCATCATTTTTCTACTGCAAAATTTCTATTTTTAATTACTTAATATTTTACTTTATATACTATTTTATTTTATAATTCCTTCATTATCAGTATCGCTTAATGTAATATCAGTAAAGTCTCTGTCAAATTCCATTTTAATCTACCTAATAGTTTACCCCAATATATACGATAATGGGGCAACAACATTCAAATGCACATTTATATATATAAAGCAAACTTCAAGTTCACTAATAATGAGTTAAAAGCTAGTGAGTGAAGCAAAAACAAATTTCTCAGCTTTTCTGTTTCCTTCTCGCGACTATATTTTCACCTGTATTTCATAGAAGTTGTTTTCCATCTATTTGAAGGCTGTTATTTGGGCTAATAATCTATGCAGATACAGTAAGACTCCATTAAAATGTTGGTTTCAGGGGACAAGGATACCACCTGTGGCTATAGGCTTTCTGTATTATGGGGGAGAAGGAAAGAGGAACTTTGCATAGATTAGACCTAGAGTGTGAATGAATCTATGTCACAGTGATTAAGTGTATTTCCCCCCAAATCTCCATGGAACTTCTAGTAATATCTTATTGCTAATTTGATCACATTTGGTTTTTAAGTTTTGCAAATGCTACAACTCTGCCAGCTTAACCCTGTCACTACAAAACCCCATTTAGAATGTAGCTTACGTGAATTAAAAATAAACATGCATAAGAAAAACTAAATGAAGACTTTCTCACCTACCAGAGAAAAATCACTATTCTCCAGAGAAGCACTTGTTAAGATTTCAGAAATGATTGCTAGTAATGACAAGTCTTCTTATCCTATGTGGAAAAGCCTAGAATTTTGAAAGCTGTCTCTGCCCTTCTTCTTTGCCCAAGAATGTCAATACTGTTAATTATCATACTGAATAAGACTACATTGCTTGTACTTGTGATTGATTCCCAGTTCTCACAGCAAAGAAAGAAGTAGATGTGAAGTCTTCATGTAGCAATATAGCGCTGATTTGCTTGAGACTGGGTGTGATCATTCTTTGATTTCACAATGAGAGTGGAGCTGACATTGCTGAGCACATGAGCAGGTAGACTTCAAAGTGTATACTATTCTTGCATTTTCCACTATGTCACATATCATCTTTCAGGTTTGTTTATCTGATGTCTACCATGATATACACAGAGTCCTCTGACACTCTATTGTAGAAAAATGCAAAAAGGTCTATAATTACTCACCATTTCTGTGCTACTATTAGAACAAGAACCATGAAACTGAGATTAAATGTGCTATGAATAGAATAGAAAGATTTATCAAACAAAAGAAAGATGTTATGACTAGAAAACCCATTTCTGACCACTACGAGGCTTTCACGAACTCTCTGCATCTTAATTTCCTTGTCTACAAAAGGGCAAAAATAAAGCCTTAGGTACCTAATTTACAGGGATATTGTGAGGCCCAGAAGAAATTACATATTTAATGCAAACTGCAACCTTAAAGAATTACATAAATATTAATTATCATTATTTATATTCATAATTACAATAGTGTGTCCTAAAGAAATAAGAAAGCAGCCTTGAAATGGTTATTTTGAGGAGTTCATTTTTTGAAATGTTACTACTCTGTCCAGTTTTTTTTATAGACAAATTCTCACCTAGCATCATAGGGACATAGATTTAATACTGGAAGGGACCTCAGACATCTTGTAGTCTAACACTTTCGTTTTATGAATAATAATATTGAGACCTAGAGAGGAGATTAAGGGGAAAAGCTGGGTAGTTTTTAAGTGTTTATGTTATTTTAGACAGTAAAAGATACGTATGCATAGTGAAAGCTACTAGGAAAAAACCTTACTAATTAAACCAAAACCATGCAACAATTATAATGAATCACGATAGTTTGTCTTTATTTGAAACATTCTAGCTCTTCCCCTTACTTTGTCCTTGTCTCCTCCTCTTGGCTTTTTAGGCTTCCTTCAAGTCTGAGCTAAAATCAGCCTTTTCTGAAAGCTAATGTCTTTCCTCTGAGGTTTTCTCTAATTTATCTTGTATATATCTTCTTCAAACGTTGTTGTTCGCATGTTGTCTCCCCTACTGGACTGTCCATTACTTGAGAGCAGAGACTATTTTTCTTCCTTTGTATTGCTTGTATTTAACACAGTGTCAGACACATAGTAGGCACTTAATAAATGCCTGTTTACTATACTTTGAAACTCCCCAAACTAAATTGTTTCCACTAGAAACTCTCTAAAGGCACAAGGCTAAAACAGTTATACATCAGTTTATATATATGTGTGTGTGTGTATACATATATGTGTATATATATATACATACGCACATATAGATATATACATATACATACATATACACAGGTTTGTATACATACATACATGAATAATCTGTAAATTATTTCTTGTAACAATAGCTTCATTTATCACATATATGTATAATATGTATATAAACAATATATATATATACATATATACACAATATGCACAATATATATGCATTCCTATAGACATATGTCTACATATAAATGTATATGTGTATTGTATATAATTAAAGGAATATATTGCTATTTGGCGCATTCCCTCCCTATTACCTGTAATACTTCCAGTTCTCTTCATTGGAATAGAATACAAAAATTAAGAAAACATCTTTCAGAGAGAAATCAAAGAGATGAGTTATGCTAAATTGAAGTAACTTGTTGTAAGTCTGGGTAGACTGAAAGATACTTTATCTATTTGCAAATGAAGGCAGAGTCTAACTAATTTTTCCCCTTTGCATTTCTGGAACCTCACCCTAAGTCATATACATAATAAACATTTGATATTGTAAGGATTTATAGAATAATGCAGATAAATTTCTTTTCATTGTCAGCATTCTAAAGCAGAGAAGACAGAATTAAATATTTTTATCTCTTTTTTTTCACCATTGACCTTAATTTGGTGCCTTACTGAACTTGTCATCTCAGTGATGTGGTTATTCCTTCCAATTTAGTGGAGTCATAACTCATCCACACGTTCTCATCCAGTGAAATTTTTGTCCACATCTCCATGTTCTATTTTTTATGTGTTAATATTACCAAAACTAAAGTTAAAAAATGTATTTCTTCATAAAGGTACTTCAAGATCAGTTGAAAATAATTTTCTCTTTCAAATCTGAGTTTAGAAAAGATTTCTGTTATTGTTGTGTTGTTTATTTTTTCAGGAATAATTTTGTAATAAAATGCCTTCTGCTAAATAGCAAAAGTTCCACTGCTAGTGTTACTGTCCAATTTCCAGGGGTCAGAAAAAACTAAAAAAGCATTTTAAGCCATTTTGTACTATTCTCTATATGACCCCATATATTTGCTCTTTTAGCAACTTCTTACAGAGGTTATCCTGTTCCTTCTATTTATAATTTTCATGTTTTTTAATACTTAAAAAAGATGATTTCTGGGACAGTGTTGTGTCATCTGCTTGGCATCATAGCTACATAATGCCACTTTTAAGACATGTGCCTTGTATGCTTTTTGGTGCAATCAGCTGAGTCAAGAAATGAAATGGAACAAGAGATTGGGTTATATTGCCTTTGGGAAATTGCAAGGTTCTGTTTCATGACCCCAAGATTCTTCCTGAAGCAAAAGGCTGTTTTTTAAACATCAGGATTCTTTCAGTGATGTGGTATGTCTTCAAGTCATAGAATACTCAGATATCTGGAGAATTGAGGTTGACATTCACACAGGGAGCAATTGAAAGGTATATGGCAGACAGGAACAAGATGTAATACATTAAAAATGAGTTATGTCAGAGAAAAAGAAGTAGAAAAAGTGTCACGAGAAAAATCTATTAATGGGGAGAGCACTGTAGTTAATGGGCTGGGTCAAGTAGTAAGAGCAAGTTAGCTCTGAGTTAACTGGCAGCTATAAGATTATTTAAGGTTTTCAAAGCATTTTACCTTATATCTACTCATTTGATTCTCAAAACAACCTTGTGAGTCAGATATTGATTAGATGCATTTTGTAGATGAAGACGCTGAATTAGAGTGAGACAAGATTTGAATCCAGATCTTCCTCACTCCAAGTTCAGCAATATCTAATATGACACCAAGATAAGTTATGACTTGTCTAAGTATTCCCTTGATATCCAAAAACACTGTGAAGAGAATTCAAGGAGGGTCTCAGCACACTGGGCAGACCTACTTTGCTGAATTTATGGGAGGACATGGGCAAGAGGCACATGGGATGACTACACATGTATAGAATGCTGTCAGCATTGTTGGAGCATTGAATATTAATTCAATTTATCCTGGAAAGATAAAAATTCTAACCATTCCTTATCAAAAGTTATTAGGTAACCTACATACATATTACATATATGGGGTCACAGAGCTGTTTGGCATGATAAACACTTGATAGTTCATTAAGGGATTGATCGATAGATTTAGTCTTGTGTTCAGAAGACCAAAAGGTTTACTTATCTCTTAATCTCTTTTTTTCTTATATGTAAAATAGGGGAGGAGGAATGTTGGTAATTTCATTCTATAAGGGAATTTCTGAGATATAAGAAAGCCTTTGCTCAAATAAGAACTATACCTAATCTTCCTAGACAATCCTATCTATGTGCTATTAAAATGGAAGCCCCAAAATTCCATTTTGGAAACTTATTCCAGCCATAAGAATAAAAAAAACAAGTCATTTTAAATAATAAAATACTTCTGCCAATTTAACAAAAATAATATGGAGGATATATATGTAAAAACCTACATGCTAATATGCAAATTATTTTATTAATTCCAATACAGTGGGATACTGTAAAAAGAACACTAGCCTACTAAGTCTGGAGATAGAGTTTCTTCTAATGTTTTCTGCCTGTTTGAATTTGGATAAGTCATTTAACCTCCCTTGGCCTGGGTTTCCTCAATTATAAGATGAGGGAAGGATTAAACTAAATGACTTCTTTCAGCTTTTATATCTGTAATGCATGAATCTCAGGCACATCATATTATCAGAGTACCTTTGTTTTAGAGTTGAAAGACATGACAGAAATCACTAAGTCCAGTTGTTTAGGTACACCAAAATAAATCCCAAGAATCAGAGAGCTCAGATCATGAACTAGAAGAAGCCTTAAAGACTATGTAGTCCTACCTCCTCATTCCATTTGTAGAAAACTGTTACCACTAGAGATTAACTTATTTCCCCCAAGTTACACGGTCAACTAATTTTGGAGACAAGGCTAAGTCTCAGGCCTCAACTCCCAAAACACTGTATTTTTATATTTGGAAGACGTTTCACTGTTATAGGGCACTCTAAGCCTGCAAACTCATCCTTTGATTCAGATCAGCATTTCATCTGAAACATATATGATAGCTTATTAAATAAAATGAGTGATTGAGTCTTCTAGCTTGGTCACATAGCCAGTACATCTCAGAAGCAAGACGTGATCTCTCATCTTGCATACTTCAAGGGTGTCCCCTATATCCACTACAACATGCTGTCTCCAATTTCTCTACATATTTAACTTTTTCTCCTTCCCAAAAATTGTCCTACTGTTTACTTTCAAAGTATATAACAATATTTACTTATGAATGGTTCTAGCTCTTTAATATCTACAGTGGCTTTAAAGAAGAGAGAACCTTACATGAAATCATGTCTCTATAACTTTTTCCCATAAAATACTTTCAAGACCATTAACTGGAAAATATATTCTAAGTGCACATAATTATGAGATTTGGGGAACTATCTTTTATTGTTATCTCAAAATATTCTTCTATAAGATGACTTAAGCACTAAATATGTAGTCATTAACTCGTTTCTTGATTAAACCCATATTTTTTGCTAACAGTTTTAACATCTTTAAAGAAGGACAAAAAGTTTTACATAAGTACTCCCATCTCTTAGAAAGGCTATGACCTGCATGGTATTTAAAAGTACACAGGAGTATATTGGAATGAACACAGCAGTGGTTCCTTCAGAGTATGTTATTACAAAGAGAACTGGGGGTCAAATTGCATGAATGATAAATGGAAGGTGCTTGAAATGAGTTGGTTCTTTTTTGAACATTATACATTGACCTTGGCAGTTTTGACAATTACATCCATCATTTCTAAGAATCCATTCCAGCATACCCGCTTGTTCTCTAATGTGGCCAAATAAACAGGGGTTGCGAATAGACGAATCAAAGATTGATCTGCTATGCTACTGCCCTGATTAACAGTTTGTTCCTGGGTGCAGCTTTTTCATTCTATGAATTATGCGAGGACCATAATTCAACATGGCACACCTGTAGACAAGCATGTTAGAATGCTTTAATCTTCACTTACAAGGCTTCAAAAAGATCAATATTTAACTCTGAGTTTGATAAGCAAAATTAAATAATACCATTAAGAAGCACATTGTTCGTGAGTCCAGTGATATTTCACTACGTTTCCTTGAGGAAAAGAACCAGTTGAAGATGAAGTAAAGCCAAGTCATTTTTTATGAGATATACTGCTACTGAATTTAGGGGTAGGTTTATTTTGAACTCTCTAAACAACCTTCTCTTCATATAAAAAGACTTAAAAGAAAAGATTGCTGACTCTGTGGTGTTGTCTTGGAATAGAGTTGGAAGCTGAAGAGGAAGACAAGTTTAAAAACTTTAAACCCAACTTGTTCAAGAGCCTCAGAATGTTCACAAAATAACACATTAGAAGAAATTGTCTTCATTTAAAAAAAGTAAAGAATAATGCTATTAAATTTTCTGGCTTTAAATTTTCATAGAATACAAGAGATTTTTAACCTTTCTGAATCCCTTTAATGCTTCACTTTCAGCAAACCTTCCCATATTCTTTATTCAACATAAAAGCATATAAATTCCAGGGTTTTTCAGGCGTATGTACACAAGAAATGAAATGAAGAGATCATTTAGTCTCCATAATCCCTTAAAAAGTTTCTCAGACCCCTGATAGTACATAAGATTTATCTGAGGAATACTGGATAGAGAGCTGACTTTTGATTCAGAAAAATCTACATTCAAATCCTGCCTTTGACACATTCTAGGTGTGATCCTGGGCAAAGCATATAAATCTCTCAGTGTAAGAGCAGAGCCAAGATGATGGAGGAAAGGTAGAGATTGACCTGAACTTTCCTAAATCTCCCATCCAGATGACATTAAAAATAGCACTTCAAAGTGAATCTGGAGTGACAGAACCAACAAAATAACAGGATGAAATAAACTTTCAGCCCAAGAAAACTTAGAAGGATGGCAAGAAAGCTCTATCTCATTTGGGCGAAAGTGAAGTGCAGTCCAGAAAAGGCCTCTTCAGCTCAGCCCAGCTGGCAAGCCAGCAGAAGGTTTTGGGGGCTTCTGAATCAGTTACATAGGCTTCCAGAGCTCTCAGTCTACAGATGATAGCACACCTGGTCAGAAGGAGGTTACAGGGGACCTGTTTGTTGGCAGTGGGAGCAGAACTGAGTTGCATTGCCCATATGTGGTTCTAGGCTATAGTCCTAAGACAAGGAGGAGCACTAAAAGGATTGGGGAGCCTGATCATAGTCCTAAGGCAGAAAAGCATGTTTGTGATATCTCACAGACCAAGGCACAGGACAGGAGAAAAGTGACCACACCTTTCCTTAGACCATAACACCTTGAAAAACTGGAAACTTAAAGATTCCCAGAAATAGCTATGAGAACAACAGTGTGAATAACCTGAAGCTTGGGATAATGCCACCTCCAATGTTGGAGCAAAGCTCAACTTTAACATAAGGCACAAAGTCAAGAAACAGTCTAAACAACTGAACAAACATTAAAAAAGAACCCGACAATAGAAAGCTACTATCATGAGAGGGAATATCAAAGCAAACTCAGAAGATCATGAAATCAAAGCAGCCATATGCAAAAAACTCATAGAAAAATGTGAATTGGTTTCAGGATATTAAAAATCAAATAAGAGAGGTTGAAGGCAAACAGAGAAAAGTGAGAGAAATGCAGGAAAATCAGGAAAAAAGAGTCAACAGCTTGGTAAAAGAAGGACAAAAGTACTAAAGTAAATACCTTCAAAAACAGATTTGATAAAATGTCAAAAAAAAAACACATTGAGAAGAATTCCTTTAAAAACCGAATTTGCCAAATTAAAAAACAACATATGAAAATTCACTGAAGAGAGCAACTCATTAAAAAGAAGAATTGACCAAAGGGAAAAAGAGGTACAAAAATTTACTGAAGAAAAAGAAATCCTTAAAAAGTAGAATTGACCAAATAGAAACTAAAATACAAACAATCACTGAAGAAAATGATTCCTTAAAAATGAGAATTGGACAAGTGGAATCTAATGATTCCAGGAGACATCAAAAAACAATGTAACAAAGTCAAAAGAATGAAAAAAATAGAAGAAAATGTGAGATATCTCTTTGGCAGAAACAACTGGCATCAAAAATGAATCCAGAAGAAATAATTTAAGAATTATTGGACAACCTGAAAACTATGGTAAAAAAGAGCAAAGATACCATATTTCAAGAAATTATCAAGGAAAACTAGTTTGATATCCTGAACCAGAGGGTAAAATAGAAACAGAAATAGAAATGAAGAGAATCTCTTTTTTGCCTTCTGAAAGAGATTCCAAAATGAAATCTCTCAGAAATATTGTAGCCAAATTCCAGGGCTCCTACATCAAGGAAAAAATATTGCAAGCAGCCAGAAAGAAACAATTATTTTACCATGGATATATAGTCAGGATGATGCAAAGCTTAGCAGATAAAAGGATAGCAGAATTTAGAACATGATATTTCAGAGGGCAAAGGAGCTAGGATTATAACCAAAATCACCTACCTGGCAAAACTGAGTGTAATCCTTCAGGGGGAAAATGGACATTTAATAAGATTGGAGACTTTCAGGCATTCTTGATGAAGAGATCAGAGCTGAATAGAAAATCTGACTTTTAAATGCAAGATTCAAGAGAAGAATAAAAAGGTAAATAGGAAAGAGAAACTATAAGGACTTCAATAAGGACAAAACATTTACATTCCTACATGGGAAGACAACACTAGTAACTCCTAAGAACTTTCTCATTTTTAGGGCAGTTGGAAGGAGTATACATACACAGAAGGCAGAGGTGAGTTGACGATATTGGGATGACACTGAAAAAAATGAAGAGGTGAGAAAAATGAATATATTAGGAGGAAGGGAAAGGGAGAAATAGAATGGAGTATATTATCTCACATAAAAGAGATGTAAAAGAGATTTTATAGTGGAGGGGGAAATATGCTTGAACCTTACTCTCATTGATTGGCTCAAAGAGGGAATAGCTTACATATTATTACAGAAATATAGAAATCTATCATACTCTATAGCAGCCGTTCTCAACCTGTGGGTTATGTTCAGTTTGTAACAATAAAAATACATCCTGCGTATCAGATAGATTCATAACAGTAGCAATATTACAGTTATGAAGTAGCAATGAAAATAATTTTATGGTTGGGGTTCACCACAACATGAGGAACTGTATTAAAAGGTCATGGCATTAGGAAGGTTGAGAACAACTGGTCTACAGGGAAATGGGAGAAGGAGGGGCAAGAGAAGTAAGTGCTGATAGAAGGATGGGTGGATTGGAGAAAGTGGTGGGCCAGAATCAAAAACCTTTTTGAGGAAGGACAAGGTGAAATGAAAGAGAGAGAGAGAGAGAGAGAGAGAGAGAGAGAGAGAGAGAGAGAGAGAGAGAGAAGAAGAATAGAAGAAATACACAGTCAAGTATTGTAAATGTGAATGGGGTGAGCTCACTCATAAAATGGCAGTGGATAGTGGAGAAAATTTAAAAAAACAGAGTCCTACATATTGTTTACAAGAAAGACCATTGAAGTGGAGAGATACACACAGAGCAAAGGTAAGGGGGTAGGGCATAATCTATTATACTTCAGCTGAAGTTAAAAAAAAACTAGGTTTAGCAATCACTACATCAAACAAAGCAAAAGCAAAATTAGATCTAATTAAAAGCGATAAGCAGGAAATTTTCATTTTGCTAAATGGTACTACAGTGAATAGATATCAATACTAAACCTATATATACAAAATGGTATAGCATCCAAATTCTGTAAAGTTAAATGAGTTCACAAATGGAGAAGTGATTCCCACAGATACAGACACTGTTTGAAGTACTAATTCTGGACCACTTTATAAGATTTTTCCCAAAATCAAGGCCAGGGCAACACCCAGATGGAACTCTTTAACTAATTTCTTTGCTATGTGGATGACTTTTAACTGTCATTGCCTGAAAGGGAAAGAGGAGGGAGATTTCTTCTCCAAAGACCACCTCTGAGATTCAAGATTTACCCTCTTACTCTAATTCTTATTGTATCCTTACCCCACATTTCTCCACATTACACTCATCTTATAGAATATGCAAAATGTTTTAATATGACATAAGTGAATCTCAGACCAAAAACTAGAGTCCAACACCTCACAGATATCTATGAAATATTATAAAAACCAGAGAGATACTTCCATCATGTTTGGAGGATTCTTTTTTTGAACTTTTGTTTATTTTTAGTTTACATCATTCATTTCCATGAGATTTTGAGTTACAAATTTCTCCCCGTCTTTCCCCTACCCACCACCCCAAAACAGCGATCCCACTGTATACCCCCTCACCCAATCTGCTCTCTCCTGTATCCTTCCCCATTACCCCTTTGACTTTCTGGTAGGGCAAGATGGATCTCCCTACCCCAGTACCAGTATATCTTATTTCCCAGTTGCATGTAAATAATAACAATAATAATATATGTATATATGTGTATATACATATACATATATATTTAACTTTTGATTTTAGAACTTTAAGTTCTAGATTCTTTCCCTTCCTCCCTCATTACCCCATTGGAAAGGCAAGCAATTCAATACAGGCCATACACGTGCAGTTACTGAGAACATCTCCACAATGGACATATTGTGTAAGACTATGTTTCCCTCCTTCCTATTCTGCTTCCCACTTGTTCTGTTCTCTTCTTTGTCCCTGTCCCTTTACAGAAGTAAGTGCTTCTAACAACTCTCCTCCCTAACCTCCCCTCCTCTCCCTCCTTCCCCTTCTCATCATCTTGCCCAAGATATCATCTTGATAGTCAAGATACCCAATTTAGAGTGCATATCATTCCCTCCCTAAGCCAAATTCAATGAGAGTAATATTGACCCATTCCCTTTTGCCTTCCTGTTCTTCCCCTCCATTGTAACAGTTATCCCTTGCCTCTTCTATATGAGAGGATTAATCCCATTCTGTCTGGCCCTGTCTCCTCTCATACTGTTCTCCCACCTTTCACCTATTGAAATATTAACCCATCTTATTCAATTGATCCTGTGCCCTCTGTCTATGTACACATATTCACATACTCACATATGTATTCTATGCATATATACCCTCCTATATAGACATATATGATTCCCTTCAACTGTCTTCATACTGAGAAAAGTTTCATAAGTTACAATTATTGTTTTTGCATGTTGGCATGTAAAAAGTTCAACTTTGATAAGTTCCTTATATTGCAGAGGGGTGGAGCCAAGATGGTGGCGTAGAAGCAGCAAGGTTCCACAGCTCCCACACAGCCACCATAAACACCCACAAAATATGACTCTGAACAAATTCTAGGGCTCTCAAACTCACAAAAATACAGAGAACACATCTCTTGCTGAAGGCCGCTTGGCAGCAGGGGCTCATCTCAGCAGGCCAGGAGCCAAGGTTGGCCCTGCCCGAAACCAAAACCATGGTCAGGCCCCAGGGTGGATGGGAGGAGCCTCCAAAGTGGTAGCCAGTCTGCAAGAGAGAAGATCTACAGCACCTTGAGCAATCTTCACATCTAAGCCAGGATTAGAGAACGTCAGTGAAAGTGAGTGAAGCTTTCAAGCTAAATTTGGGGGAGGAAAAGCAGTT
>CM053600.1:169394142-169413257 GCA_028646575.1 Pseudocheirus occidentalis
TTTTAATCCTAGCTCCCTTGATCTCTGGAATATCATATTCCAGGCCCTTTGATCCCTTAATGTAGAAGCTGCTAGATCCTTAGTTATCCTAATTGTGTTTCCACAGTATTTAAGTTGTTTCTTCTTAGCAGCTTGTAATATTTTCTCCTTGATCTGGGAACTCCAGAACCTGGCTATAACATTCCTAGGAGTTTTCTTTTGGGGATCTTTTTCAAGAGGTGATTGGTGAATTCTTTCAAGTTCTGTTTTGCTCTCTGGTTCTAAAATATCAGGGCAATTTTCTTTGAGAATTTCTTGAAGGATGCTTTCAAGGTTCTTTTTTTGATCATGGCTTTCAGGTGGTCCAATAATTTTTAAATTGTCTCTCTTGGATTGATTTTCCAAGTCAGTAGTTTTTTCAAGGAGATATTTCACAGGCAGCTTAAAGCAAGAGCACTTAGCCTCTGAATGATCGCTTGTCCTGTCTGCAATCTGTAGGTGGAGAGCTCTGAAGCAACCATGTGAAGGTGGCTGTGCCGCTTCTGTTCCTTTCTTGCCCTGGAGGCAGATGGCTGGATCCACTTTTCTCCTCCAGATTTAGCTGAGTTCCACTAACCTTCCACTTAATCCTTGTTTCTTATGGGTTGATAATTCTGGAAATCACCACAGGTGCAGATGATCCACTCTCCTGAAAACTTTAGCTGCTGCTTGTCCTGGCCACCCTGGGGTCAAAGCCACAGTTTCAGGATGGACTGGTTTCATCTCGAAGCATGCTGTGATGAGCCCTTCCTGTCCCACCTGCTGAGCTGCCTTTAGTGGGAACTTTGTTTTTCTGTACTTTTGTGAGTGCTGGAGCCCTTAAATTTAGAGTCATATTTTGTAGGTATTTGAGGTGATTATCTAGAGGATTCTCTATGAAACATGTACAAAAAGATATAGACAAGAATTTTACACTCTGAAGATAGAGACTGATCTAATCAGTAAATTATTCTACTCTACTTTTGCTTTGATACCTCTCTCAAGTGACCAGTCAGAGGTGTGAACTAGATGTAAAGAAGACCTCTGCATTATTGAAGTAGTCATAGGCTTTATACCACTGTTGAAGCATCCTGGATCAATTTAGGAGTCCTTGAAAGTTACAGAATCAATCAATACACATTTATTAAATGCCTACTATATGCCAGGCACCAAAGAGAATGCCATTACAAATCAAATGTTTTGGTATTAGCTCAAGACACTTGGTCATATTGTTTAGTTTAGATTTAGTTAATCATGTCACCTCTCTATAACCTCATTTGGGGTTTTCTTGGCAAGGATACTGGAATGGTTTCCATTTCCTCCTCCAGCTCATTTTACCAGGGTTAAGTGATTTGCCCAGGGCTACACAGCTAGTAAGTATTTGAGACTGGATTTGAACTCAGGTCCCATATTTAAGTAGAAATCATTTTTAATAGAAATGGTTTGAAAAAGAAATCCATTTCAGAACCCAGGGATTTGAGTGACTGATGGCTCAGTAGTTGAAGCCCCAGTCAAGCCCTCAAGGAGTAGTTTTTTGTGAGGTGGATAAAAGTCCCAGTGTAGGTCTTGACCTTGGTCTCCTTGACCTCACTCACCTCCACCACAGGAGAACCTTGTGAATTTTGGAAGTTGGAGGATTTTAAATTTCCCATAGGTTGCTTAGTCTTCGCAGAGGCTCTGGAAAAGCCGGCACAGTACCTTCATCAAGAACTTAGACCAAAGTAGACTTATTGCAAAAAAAAAAATTCTCAACTTTTAGAAACCAAAAAGCTATGCTGTGCCTCAGGAGAATGCTCTAAGTACCTCATGAAGGAGGGGAAAGAATTTCCTTCAACTAAGAGTTATGAGTTGCTCATCTAAGCTTCTGGTGGGGAAGGGGGCAGAGGTATATCATGGATTCTTATAATTACTATAGTTTTCATTACATAGTAATGTTAGAGAGTTTAAGTAGAAAGAGAACTGATTCCTCTTTGCCGTGATACCTCCTATTACAATACTCCTTTTTAAAGTCAATTCTACCCAATGCACTAGTAAATATTCCTTTCCAAAAGCTTATTAATCTTGGCTAACTAATTGATGTCTATTGATAATCATGGAGAGACCACATTGGAAGTGGCTGTTGGATATAACATTGAAAGAAAACTGCACCCTTACACTGCAGGAGCCCCTAGAACACTCAAGGGAGATGCAATAGTAACCTTCTAGTTAAGAGTGTGAGTTGAGGGAGTCATTGCAGAGCCAACTGGCTACAAGAACATGAGAAAGTATAGGTGAGTTGCAACCTTCATTGATGGAGAAGCACCCACACTGATGGGCTCACAAACACAATAAAACTTCAAAGTAATGAAAAGAGGCAAAAATAGTTTTATTTGTCTGTTGCAAACCATGTTGTGCAGCAGTGACGCATTACAACACACTCTTGATACTCAGTAAAATGTGGACTTTCAGTAGATTAATACAAAGTACCTTCATTTCATCTCTTACACTTCATGATTAATATTTTAGAACTTCAATTATTGACAAAATCATAACCGAATTACAGAGAAGTAGAATAAAAACATTCTCTTGTTCTATTACCTTCTTTTCCAGAAAACATATTACTAAAAGAAGAAGATGAATTGCATACTGTAGCTAACAAGAATGAAATGATTTATTCCTGGTGGAAATGGGTAGAAATTCCTCACATGGGAGTCAAGACTAAATAGGGGAAATGAAGATAATGAAGTTGGCCTCAAACATGGGCCATAATATTTAAGACTATTATTAAATATGAATAATAGTTTTCTTTTAAATTGCAGTTCTTAAGAAAAAACAACAACAGCAAACAGGATATGATTCATTGGCATGATTCCTATTTGACAAAATAGCCAGTATTTTAATGTTTTTATATGAAAATTTATGCTAGTGCAGCATTTTCTGCAAGGTATGCATGTGTATTTTGAATTGCTTTCTTCCTTAGTTTGCAAGACCATGGAAGGAAGGTCCTATTATTTTCTTCATCTTTGAATCCTCAGTGCTTTGAATATAGTAGGCCAAATATTTTTTGAATTTGTTCAGATTTGCTGCTAGTGGTGATGGATGGGCTGTTCCATCCATATTCTCTTGTCTGATTGCTAATAAGTGTGTATTTATGAGAAATTGACTGGGATGGGCGGTGGTGGCTGCTGTCATGGAGAAGACACCCACTGATCTGAAAGATTCAATGAACCAAGGCTTTTGGCCAAGACTATGGCTTGTGATGGTGGCTAGACTGATGCCATAGGATTCTGACATTACATATTTTCATTTTGAAATTGATACCTTGGTTGATCCTTCATTATAACTGAAAATGTAACATCCAGCCTGAACTCTGAAAGATCTCATTATTCTAGAAGGCATAAGTTAGTGGTGAGTAGACTCCAGGTATGTGGATGAAAGTCTGTACAAAGGGAAGGTGGGGTGGAATGCTAATTTGGGGAGGAGGGAAAGAATTAGACTAGTTTGACTGGAAAATAGAGTATGTGAAGGTGAAAAACCTGTAATACTATACTTTTGGAAAGCAAGGTTGGAATCAGATTGTGAAGGACATTAAATGTCAAACTCAGGAATTTGTGTTTTGTCTCAGAAGCAATAGTCAGACTTGTGATTTAAGAAGCGACATGACACACCTCAAAGAACACTGGCCTTGGAGTTAGGAAGAACCAAGTTTGAATGTTAGCTGTGTCACCGTGGGCAAGTCATTTAAACTTTCAGTCTAATTTTCTTATTTGTATAATAGAGATAATACTCACATTTATAATAATAACAAGAATAACTAGAATTCATATAGGAGCTACTATTTGCTAGGCACTTTGCCAATATTATGTTATTTGATTCTCACAGCAACCTTGGCAGGTAAGTGCTGTTATTATTTACATTTTACAATTGAGGAAACCGAGGAAGATAGAAGTTAAATGAATTGTCCAGGATCACACTGGTAGTAAATGCCTGAGACTGGATTTGAACTCAGAGCTTTTTGATTCCAGGCCCAGAGTTCTATTCATTGCATCACCTAACATTGTCAGAAACAAGAAAATTATGCAAAATACTTTGCAAACCTTAAAGTGCTATATAGATGGTAGTGATTCTTTTTCTGTATGTGTGTTGAAGATGGTTTGGAGAAGGAATGAACTGGAAGCTAGAAATCCAATTAAGAGATTTTTGCAATAATATCAATGAGAGGTGATGACGACCTGGACTAGGGTGGGTACCATGTGAATGGAGAGAAGAGGACATACATGAGAGATGTTATGGAAGCATAATTGAAGAGTTTTGGCTATTAATTGGATACAGGACTTAAAGGCTAGGGAAGAGGAAAAGATTATTATTTTTGGGAAACAGAATGACTTCCCTCAATACAAATGTGAGCATTTGGAGGATAGGTGTCTTAAGAGCATTACTTTTGTTTTGGTTATATTGAGTAGTTGTAACAATCAGATGAGAAAATTGTGTTAAATGTTTTGTTACCTCCAAAGTGCCTTCTAGTGAAGAGTATCTATAATTAACCATTATTGGCTTAACTTTGCTTATATGCTCACCTGTTTTCCTTTCATACTTTTCAGGGCATACTTATTCTTTCTCCATTAATCAATTATATCATATGTACAAAGTACTTAACAAGGTTTAGAAACAACCCTTTTGAGATTAGTGGTAAAATGATTAGTCCCATTTCGCAGATTTTGTAATGGTAATGGGATATGAAGATCTTCCATGCCCCTTGTATTATCAGGCTGGCAAGTACTTAGCACTTAATTTTGGGTTCATAATTGTGTCAGATGTTGAGACCCAGAACTTGTAAATCCCCCAGTGGGATGAACTTGCTGATGTGGCAAGAGGGAGTGGGGCAGGGAGGAGCCAGAGTCAAAAAGGGGCCAAGCTGGAGCCAGCATGGTAACGGAATTAGCTGAGCAGCAATGGGTGGAGACACAAGTGGCAGCTGTGACAGAGCTTCATGGAAAAGCCATCCAGCACTTCTACTGAGGAATTCCTGGGATAAGAACTGTGGGGGAAGCTGGAGCTACTGAGAGCAAGCTGTGTGGAGGCTGAGCAGTTACCATGAGTAAGGAGAAGAGGATCTTTGCCTGAGGGAGCCTGTTTTGCTTTGGAGGCTTGAGGATGTGGGTGTTTCACTGCATTAACTATGTGTACCAATTTTGTGGCTGCTATAATGGTTTTGACTTTCTGGTTTGAGGACTCAGCTTTCTGGTATTTGAATAAATGCTTTGGCTTGGTCCTTCATGTGGAGAGCCTGTTATATTTTGTGATTCACAACTACATCAGCATATTTATAGTCACTGTGGGCATTGTGAATATTGAATTGTTACAGATGTGCAAACTGTGACTGAGAGAGGTTAAGATTCTAGGGTCATGCAGATAGTAAGTGTCAGAGCCAGAAGTTGATTCGAGATTTCATGACTTCAGATGCAGGGCTTACTCTCCTGCTCACTCTAAGGTTGCCTCTTAGAAACTGTATCTTCTCTTACGTTTGACTCTCCTCAAAGTATGTATTATAGAGCTCCACGCACAGCATTTTTAAACCAATGAACAAGTATGCTTGATTAGCTAACCTGGTATGTGTACCTTTTGATTATAAAAAAAGTCAGTCATTACATTAGGGAAAAAAGACTAATTCACAGCGAATAGTTGACTCATTAATATAACTCCCAGGGGACCATATACATAGAGAAACCTAAGGGTAGAGGAATACTAATTACTCTTGATTGCCAAAGTATCAGTTCAGGCATGAGACAATTCAATATGCTGGAAAGCATGTTGTATCCGCCATCAGAATCCTGATTCTGCTACTTACAATCTCTGTGACCTTGGGGAAGACATTTTCTCTCTTCCTTCCCTGTAAAAAAAAACGAGGAATTTGGACAAGGTCCCCTCACAATCTATTATCTCAACTGGATATGATGCAGTAGAAAGTATATTGGATTTGGTGTGAGAAGATCTGGATTCAAATCTTCACTCTATTTACTAACTACATTTCTATGAACAATTCACTTAACTTCTCTGCCTCTTACTTCCCTTAACTATACAATGAAGGGTTTGAACTAGATGAACTGAGATCCCTTCTACCTCTTAATTTGTGATTCAGGGAATCTCCCTTCAGTATGGGTCAGAGTTGTTTTGGCTCTTAGTCCTTTGGTTCTCTTGCTCTGGCTGCTTCTGCTCTATCCTCTTCTGTTCTGCTCTGTCCTACCTGTCTTATCCCACAGCCTTCTGTCCCATCCTGTTCTTTTCTATACAGTCCAACTAGCATTGGTCAATAGTATGCCTTCTTTGTGTTAGGCAATGCACTAAGTGCCATAGATACAAAGATAAAAATAGAAAATACCTTCCCTTCAAGGAAATTAACTTTTACTCAAATGTCCTATCGTATGACTAATGGTAGTCTTGCTCTTTGGATCATGGAGGAAAGGAAATATCCCTTTAGTCTCTTGGAAGAGATTAATATGCTAAAAATCAAATAAATTTAAGGAGTCTTCATATCTTTATCATGTTCCTCCAACCAAGCACATAAAATCACATTCATTTACTTTTAGTCCACACATGCACAGACTTCAAAAATCTTTGATCTTAGATTTTCATTCCTGTCAGTCTCACTTAATGGGCTTCGTATTAGTCAGGTAAGATGTTATTATTTCTATGAGGCATAAATAACTTTCAGCTACGCATACTAATCTCTGCCTTCAACAGCTCCCAGGAAAATCAACATAGTGGCTTCCTTTGTCCTGTCTAAGTCAACCCCTAATTATGTGAATTAAACAAAGCATCAAGGTACTTAGACAATTGTTTCTATACGCCATCTGAGTCAAAAACCTCTGACCAAATTGTAAGTGGAACATTCTCAGATAAATGTGCAAATATATATGTGCATACATGCATGTGTATGTATGTGCACATATATGTATATATGTTATTGTGTATATATCTATGTCTATAAACATGGTGCAAAGGTTGAAGGACCTCAAATAGTGGCTTCAACATTTTTGAATATTTAACCTGCTTAATTAAAACAAAATATATCAGTATTGCTCCTGTAAAAAGCAACCATTTAAACATCCTAGCTATGAGAATATGAGCAGAAATATGTTTATATGTACAAGATTGATGCAGGGAGACATGTGCCCACAGAGGTATTTGTGCGTTCAATGGAGGATTTACTGTGCTAAGTCCAAATAGAAGGCATCTTTACTACAGAGACTGAGGTTCTCTGGAGGCTCCCATCCCCAGATGACATTATGTTGATTGAATGATAAACCAAAATAATGCAGAGAACTCAGACATATAATCCACCTCAATTAGATTATGGATCCATTGAAATATTGTCATGTTAGAAGCATCTGAATATGCAGCATCTGAATTCATGCTTAACCATTGTTGTTATTCTTTGACAAAGACTATTCTGATTATTAATTAATACCAACCACTTGACTATCAAGTCACATTACACTTGTTTAGGATAATCCAACAGGACAAGGCTTTAACAAGGGTAAAGCAATCAGGGCTTTGATCCAGAGCAACAATATTTAAAAAGAAGGAACAGAAAGCGTGTTAATCTTTTAGCATGAAAGAAACAGCAAAACTTAGTAGCTAGTTAGGGTGAATAATCAAAAAGATTAGGAAGCCACCAAATGGTATCAGCCATCTTCCCACTCAGAGCCCTAACTCAAGTAAATCAGATTTTGTGAAGCTCTTCTTTTGATGACCACAGCCTCTCCAGAACTGACTTCTGCGAGCCCACACCTCAAAAACCTGAGAATGATTTAGCCCCACTTGGTCTAAGTTCAAAAACTACTATTTGTTTCTAGTCAGGCAAATGTCCTTAACACCTTTTACAGTGTTCCCCACATGTGAAATGAGGAGCATATGTGTTAAAATATGCTAAATCAAGAGGACATTGCATACAGTAATAGCAATGTTGTTTTAAGAATGACTCTAAGTGATATTATTTTGAGCATTATAAATACTCAAATTAACTATAAAAGCCATGAAGAAAGACACTGCATCTAGAGAAAGAACTGACAAATAGATATATGTATTGAATGATTTCACATATATACACACCTATTTGTGGGTAAGGTAGCCATCTCCACAGTGGATGATGGAGGCAGGGAAGAAATAAAGAAATTTACAGGATAATTTTGTTGTATATTTAAAAGGAATAGCAAATTGTGCATAGTAGATTTGTAGTTTCCTGTACAATCATCTTTTTCTTATACTATGTTAGCAAAATGCTTGTCTTATTCTAGAAATTAAAAATAAAATGAAAATGCATGTTGTGTCAACAAGATTTTTCAAGAGGCCTAAGCTCTAACCTCTTTTAGTCACTTACTGTGGCAAATTTTGAAAGATTAGTATCACAGTGAAGCCCTGTAGCTACGTGGTCCAGCCATTGGAGTCGTGAGTTCATTCAGATCACTACCACTGAGGTAAAAAACATGCTAGAACCAGAGAAGTGCCTATTTAAAGTTACATGACCAGGGTTTAAATTGCATCCTATGCACTAGCTTCATAAAGGTGGACAACTGTCATTCATGACCACTCAGGGTCCCTGTGCCTATTTCTGTAAAGTAAAGGGATTGAATCTACGGACTTAGGACAAGGAGTTTCTTTGGTAAGAAAATACAGGCACAGGTGAGTTGTCAGCACTGCTGCTCGTTGAAGGCAATGCATTCTTTAAACACAAGCAGATTTACAGATGTGAGAAGAGAATGTCTGTTCAGAACATGATCTTCACAGTAGAATTTGGATTTTTGGACCTACAATTAAAATGGAAGAATGATTGACTCCTGGCCAAGAATGAAGTGCATCTAACAAAGACTGATAAGAATATATTGGATGATGATCTAATCTTTGCTACTCCTGAAGACAGCGGATATTTCCACACTGTTTTCTGCATCTCCAACAGTAACACCCAGTAACAATGCTAAATATGGAATCTCAGTGTCAGAAAACAGAAATATGCAAGCGCTGATTTTGTGTGTGATGATTTTGAAACTGGCTTCAAAGCAAGCAGCTTCCCCACCACGTCAGTCTGTATCAATATTGGGATAGCATCCATCAATTTCAAGTGTTTTTTTTTCTTTGAGCTTATCTGTAATAAACCTACTGTTGAATGAGCTCCATTCTTGTAATGAGCATCACCTTTCTGTTTACTATCACTTTGGACTATATGGATTGACTTTGTAGTAAATAATTCATCTTGCTCTTGGCATCTACATCTGATTTAACAATTGATAGTCTCAGTTATGTTGTGTTTGAAGTGAAAATACAGGTAAATCTGATATGTAGCCAACAGAGATGGTTTTCAAATATGAAAAAATTCTTTAGGAAGAAGCATTAGAATAAAAGAAAATCAAATAGAGATAGTATCATTTCTTCTAAAGCATCATTGTTGAAAAATCAATATAAGACATAAATATTAGGTGGCAGCAACTCCAGGGAGTTATAGCTATTGGAAAGAGATACCATAAATGTCGTTCAAATCTTCTGCATGAAATTAATATGCAAAGCCTACCTACTCCATTCAAATCAACTTTATTAAGTGGCTACTGTGTACAAGGTCAGGCCAGATAGGTGGTAAAGTAGATAGAGCAGTCTACCTGGAGTCAGGAAATCTCATCTTCCTGAGTTCAATTCTGGCCTCAGACTCTTAGTAGCTGTGTGACCCTGAGCAAGTCACTTAACACTGTTGGCCTCAGTTTCCTCATTTTAAAGTGAGCCTGAAGGGACAAAATAGCAAATCTCTCTGGTTTTCTTGCCAAGAAAACCCAAGAGGGAGTTATGAAATGCTGTACACAACTGAAAAGGATTGAATAACCACATGTTCAAGGTACTGAGAATACAAATACAGAAACAAAACAATCCACACCATCAACAATTTTCTATTTTCTTTAAGGGCAGGAGTGTCAAAAGTTACCCAAATGAAAGCCACAATTGGTTACCTTGGCCTTAGGATTTTGCACTGAAGTGAGAAGCTCCACTAATCTTCATATGCAAATATCACAATATATACATTTATGGTTACCTGTCTTAACTGGATATGGGTCATCATAGGAAGGGTGAAACATGATTGTCTTTTGCCCCTCAATATGTGGCAGTTTAATTCTTCAAGGAACACCTCTCCCAGGCCTATATGGGTGAAGGTTGCATATGCATCATCTGAAAATAGAAAGACTGAATTGTCTAGTCAGTAAGGGAACACATATTTATTAAAAATTTATTATGTACCAGGGACTGTGCTGAACAATTTTACAAGTCTTATTTTGTTGAATCTTCACAATAGCCTTAGGAGGTGGGTTCTATTATCACTGATATTTTACAGTTGAGGAAACTGAGGCAATTGGAAGTTAAGTGACTTGCTCAGGGTTACAAAGCTAGTAAATGTTTGAGGCTGGATTTAAACTCAGGTTTTGCTGACTCCAGGCCCAGCACTCTATCCACTGCACTACTTAGCTGCCTCTCTAATTGTCTAAAGAATTGGGGCACATGGGGTGTGCACCTCTGGTGTGAGGGCTTGCTGAGCCCTTTGCAGTGCTGCTCAATTACCTTCGGTTTCCACCTCCCACCCAATCCTCACCTATGATTCTAAGAAGCTGTAGCATGCATTTGATTGGAGCTCGTCAAGGTGGAAAGCTCCAATGTGAAGTCTGGCTGTTCTGGTTGCATTAGCTATCATAAAACTTTCTGAAAATATATGTTTAGAGGAATCTTAAAGGGAATTTCTTAAGCAGGAATGTTTACCTGGGAATACAAAATCACAAGATCATAAACAGAGTTGAAAAAGAATTTAGAGGTTATCAGGTCTAGCCCTAAATGATTCATCAATGAGCTGAGATCCACAGGAGGAATTTGCTCATAGTGACACAGGCAATCAATCAATGAACATTTATTAGCTTACCATGTGCTGTGCTAAGTGCTGGGGACACAAAAAGAGGCAAAAGACAGTCACTGCCTTCAGGGTGCTTCCAATTTAATGGGGAAGATAATACGCAAATATATACAAAGTGATGTATGTGAAAGATAAATAGGAAATAATTAACAGAGGGAAGACATTGGAATTATTCCAGGTTAGAGAAGGTCCTACTACCATAATCTGAGTATTTACAATTGTGTCATGATAACTTCTCATCGGGGAAATACTTGAACCTTCTATTACTTGGAGTTCATCTAATAACATTTTCTATTTTAACCAGGCTTGGAAATAGAAATGAATTAAAAGTGAATGAAAGAGATACAACATATACATAAAGAAAGATCGTAATAAAAGTGAGTATAAGTTCCACATGCGCAGTATGGACAATATATACTATAATTTAGGAAGAAGAGAGATCACTTCTAATGAGGGCAAGTACAGAAGACTCTTGAAAGAAGATTCACGGAACGGGCATTAAAAGATGAATGAAATCTGAAAAGATGCATGATAAGGACGCTAACAATATAGAGACTAGCATAAATACAGGCACGAAGAAGAGCAAACAGGACAGTGAGGAGGAAGGATATTTATACAAACAATTGCCTGATCAGGACCAAATCATATGAGAAGTTTCCTAAATAGAAGAAATCAGACTTAACGTATTCTTTTTCCTTACCCTTTGATAGTCTGGTAAAGCCTATCAACCCCTTCTCATAGTAATGTTTTTAAAGCCATAATATCACAGAGAATTACAAAGCAAACCATCTATTTTGAAATACGGTGATCAAAACATTAAAAGAAAACAAGATAATAGACTCAAATTAAGAATCTCTGGTCTAGGGTATTGGCTGTCAAACCCTAAATGGAATAGTGTGGTGGTAAGCTCAGGACCTCGGGAAAGCATGTTGGAGATTGAAAAAGGCAAACCTTATCTAACTTCACAGTTTTGCTCAGGGTCAGCTCTAGAAATAAGCCCAGAATTTAATGTTTAATCTTGAAATAAAACATGTCTGACATTCTATATGTGACTCTTATAAAGCAAAACTAGAAAGTGACATTCTACAAACTTTATTTAACTTCTCTCCAAGGAGACTATGGAGCCATGCAGAAGCTGGAGTTTAGATTGTCATTTTGATTTCATGTGCCCTGACAAATCATAACTGAGGAAATATATTTAGTGTAAGAAAGAAAATATACCTAGTGTAAAGACTAAACCATAAATAATTTGGTATGGGCTTAAGAACGTTTATTAGATCAGTATGTAGGCCTTTCAACCAAAATTTGAGTCCAAAGCTTCTAGCAAGCACATACACACACACCGTCTTGGAACAACACAAGGGTATCTTACCATGGCAATCAGAGAAAGGTTTGAGGGATTTGGGGTATGAAGAAAATGTTTTATAAAGAAAAAATAGTAATAAAAATATAAAACTCCTTGGAAGTCTATATAGAAAAAGGATTCTAGACTCAAATAAAATCCCTTGTGTTTTGTATTTGAAGCCTTTAACAAGCTAGCCACAATCTACCTTTTCAGTATCATTCTACATCAACTCCCCTTCCTACACTCCATGTTTTGCCTTCCTACAATCTGGCCTCCTCCTTTTTCCTCACATATGACCCTCCATCTGTCACTTCTCAGCTTTTATCCTGACTGTTCATCAAAAGTAATGTACACTCCTCCTTCATTTCTACCTCTTAAAGTCATTTATTCATGACTCTACTCAAGAACCACTTTCTACAAGTTTTTCCCCTTATTTCCCTTCTTGTACTTCCCTAAATGACTTTGTTTCTTATATACCTACATTTATGTGTATAAATATACACATATATTTATATGTACATATATGTACAATTATTAGTATGTATGTCTGTGCATGTGTGTCTGCATTTGTGTATGTGTATTATCTGTACATGTTCTCTCCACCAATAGAATGCAAAGTCCTGCAGAAGAGATACTGCTTCATTTTTATCTTCATTCCTCTCAGACCTAACACAGTTTTTGGCACATAGTAGGCAATTATAAACGATTGACCGATGAACTGATTTCACCAGCAACTGCTAGTTGACAATGAGAAAAAGCAATCTGTAGACCTTAGGAAAAGGTATACTACATACAATGAAAGCTAGATGACAGATAGGTAGCTAGATAAATATATAGATGATAAATACATAACCAGAGAGATAGATAGAGTGAGTGAGCAATTATCTGTGAAACACCTACTCCGTGTTCCCCTTGCTCTACTAAGTGCTAGGACTGACATAAAAGCAAACAAAATATACTTTAACCTTAAGAAGCTGAAATTCTACTGGGGAAGACACTACTTATAGGGTGCTGGAAATTGGGTTGCAGGAAAGGGTACTGGTGGTGGAGCTTGTGGGAGAACAATGCAGTGGATGAGAGGAGAAGATGAAGTCCAGAAAGAGTCCAGGAGAGGCTGAGTTGGAGCATGGCTAAGGAGCTTCCCAACATGGTAGTGCCAGGGAGAGGATTGCCTAAGAAGATGGATTCAGAGTAGTGGCTTCCCAAAGTGATAAGGGGACAGTAATTAAAGAGTTCATGCAAGAGACAAGGCATCTTCCTTCCTATTGCAATTTGAGGAACTAAAAATTTCCTTTATCCCCACAAATTCTAGACATCTCCTTATTACCTCTTCTTTTCTTTTGCTCACTTTGTTTGTAGGTAATTACTTTCAAAACATGATTATTCTAGCTGAGATTAAAAAAAACCAATTAAGCCTTGAATGCATTATTTGTCCCTCATGTTTTTGCTCATTCATTTATTCTCAATCTATAAGAGATACATGATGGTACTAGGGTCGGTGCTTTATGCCTTCCATGCTTTAGGATAGCATTGGTTGATTTTCTGAAGTCAAATATATCCTCCCCAATGGCAGCCAGCTTCCTAGCCATAGGCCTCTCCCCAGCTGATATGACTTTCCAGTTTGGTCCAGTTGGAATTACGTAATGGAACCTAAGACGCATTGATTTAGATGAAGATGGGGGAAGGTGGTCCAGGATCTAGTGGGCAGCGTCCAAAAATCAGAAGAAAAAATGACTTTGTAAGAGAATGAACCTGAGAGGCAGGAACCAAGAATCTGGTAAAATAAACTATTTTTATAGTAGTAGCAACATTTTCCCCAATGCCTCTATTGCAGGCACCTCTTTTCTGATTTATTTTTTTCTTTGTTTATCTCTCCACCCCCACTTCATATATTACTACTTTCTCCATTTCTCTTAGTTTTCTTCCTTCAGGAATTAGAAATAAAAATTTGCCATACCTCAGAGCATATCTAGGCTTTTCATTTGAGAAATAAAATTTAAAAATCAGTTATAGAGTCTGTGTCTTTTGTTGTTGTTGTTAAAATTTGGTGCATTGACTGTCTCTTTCTGTGATTTATCTCAAAAATGAACAGAGGAGGTTCCTAGGAACATTTTCTACTACTTTTGTAACTCCTTGGCAGGAGTAAGGACCTTCTGAATGCCTTAAAAAAGCCTCTGCCTGACTTACCGTAATTTTTTTTAAATTTGATTTTTTTATTTACTTTTAGTTTACAAGATTCTGTTCCATAATGCCTTAGAGTTTCAAATTTTCCCCTTTCCCTCTTTCCCCACCCCCCCATGGCAGCATGCAATCAAGTCTTGGCTCTACAAATATTTTGAAATTGGACAATTGGACATTACTCTGGTTGTGTAGAATGGTTGTAGCCAATGGAGTGAACAATGGGAAAAAATAGCATATATTAACATACAATAGCATGTAGATTGCTTCAGTCTCCATTTAAACTCTCTTCTTTCTAGATCTTTCTGTGAATGTAGATTATGTCCTTCTATCCTGAGACTTTTAAAGTTGTCTTATAACTAACTATGCATTGCTGAGAAGAGTCCAGTTTATCAAAGTTGGTCATCTCACATATAATGTGTCTGTGATTGTGGACAATTTTTTCCTGGTTCTGCTGTTCTCACTTAGCATCAGTTTGTATAAGCCTCTCCTGGCAAATGTGAAATCCGTCTCCTCCCCATTTCTTATAGCACAATAGTATTCCATTACATTAATATACCACAACTTGTTTAGCCTGATTTGCCATATTAAAAAAAAAACTTATTGTGATACTTAAGAACTGATAATTTTATGAAGTTGCATTGTATTTACCTTTAGGAAAGAGCTAGCCAAAATAATTTCCAAAGCTGGCCATAGGCACATTAACAATTTTTTAAAGTGGAGACTTGAAGAGATTATGACTGAACACCTGACTTTTCACTGAAAATAAGCTCTCTGACTCAGAACAAAAAGGAATCATTGGGACCATTATCGGGAATTACACTGCCCTTTATATTTAGAATGAGAAATTATTGAAACTGCTCAACATGGAAAGTGGGAAAGAGGTGGACTTTGTCATAGTTTTCCTTTGCCTTACCCTGTCAGTTACATATATGTATGTATATGCATATATGTATACATATACATACATGCATATATCACATTCTGGAAATCCATATATGAAGGTATTTATGTGCATATTAATGTATATGTACACATATACACACATATCACTGCACCTCCTTGGCATCAGCATATCCATACATGCACACATATTCAATATTATATGTGTGCATTTATGTGTTTGTAAGTATATGTATATATACAATCCAATAGCCCTGGGAGGGTAGTGCTCTTATTATTCCTTTATTTACATGGGAAAAAGCTGAAATTTATAAAGTTAAGTGACTTATCCTGGGTCATATAGTTCATAAGAATCTGAAGTAAGATTTGAATCTAGTTCTGTCAAATTCCAAGTCCAGCATTTGCTAACCACTATACCATAGTCACCCCATCATGCCTATCAGTTTATTACATAGGTAGTATCATAAGGATTTGGGGACACATAAGTAAAACTTTACACATTGATTTGAATGACTTAGAGAAGAACTAAATTCTAACAATGCTACCCTTGACTTGGTTGACTAAGAAAGCCAAGTCTCTTCACATATGCTGAGGGCTCTGAAATAGTGAAGTCTAATAAGTAAGACTTCACCTTATTTTGCTCTGAATTGGGTCTCTACTCTAAAGCCTTGTCCATCTCCATACCATGCCATCTGTTCTATCTCTACCCTTCACAACTTGGAAACCTTAGACTCTGCTCATGGGGAGCTCTGATAGCTGAGAATTCTTGGTATTGTGCTCAAAAACTGCGCCCCCATGCCATTTCTTGAATATTGCCACACTTTGACCTCTTCCCTTCGAGCCTCTTCCCTTTCTTAGGTGTTGTCCTTCCCCATTAGATTGTAAGTTCCTTGAGGTCAGGGAATTTCTTGTTTGTGTTAAATATTTGTATCCCTAGCTCTTAGCATGTAGCCTAATAGACTAGCTCATAGTGAATATGTAATAATGTACTATTTATCTACTCTATCTGTCTTTCTCCTCGCTACACCATGCTATCTGCTGTCTCAATATGTTGGGTATTTTTATTACTTTTAGATAGTAGAAATGCAACATAAAAAAGATACCAAATATCAGATTATTAATATTTCACAAGTGACTGATTCTCTTACATGCTGGTGTATTTAACACTTAATAAGTCTTTCTAATATATGATTATATATGCATACACTCACCTATCATATGTATTTATTAACTATTTCTATAAATAAACTGCATCTCAAAGCAGACCAGAGACTAAATAAATAGAATTCTAAAGCAAAGTGAAGAGAAGAAAGTATTTGATTGGCTCAAATAATAACAGAATTATCAATATGGTGAAGACAAGAGTGTTTGACCATTTCTTCCCTACAGATCTGAGCCTTCAATGATAATGATGAGTGAAATGGAGACCTATGTGTTCATTTTTGCATTGTTGCATTGTAATGTGGGTAGAGAGCACCCTCTGCTTTCTTCTGATCAAATAACAGCCTGGGTCTGGAAGCACCTGGACGCTGGTCAGATGTGAATTTTTGCCCAGGGAATCAGAAGGAATTTGTCTATAGGGTTCATTAACTGTTGGCCTCTACCAGCAGTAACCCATGTTAGGAAGGCCACCATGGTAACATCCTCAAAAGAACTCCCCGAAGGAGGCAAAGTCTAGAAGGAGAATATCTGCTCTGAAGTTTCCCACCTTCCCTGAACTAGATCTGCGAGCCACCCCAGGAGGGGAAAAGAGAGCTTTGAAAAACTACACCTTTGTTATTCCAAGTGGTAGAGATGAAGCAAAGTTTTCAGATGGCCCCGAGGATTTTGCACCCTTCACCAAACACAGATGGGAACTGGGCTCTTTGAACTGCTTTGAAAATTTGCTACCGAACGTTGCTGTGGGTCTGTGAAGGAGCCATGGTGAACTTCTGTCTGCCTGTTCCTTTTATGGCCATATGATGACAAGAGCCTCAATCAATAGCTTCATTTTAGATGGTTCCAACTTAATCCCAGGAGGAGGGGGAAGAGGATGGTGTCTCATTATTCAAGGGCTGAATTTAGGCTTAATGGGAGCTAGTGAAATATAATTACCAAGGGCAAACTTCAAAATGGAATGAGTTGGAAAGTAGAATTAAAGACAGGTCATCCCTTAGATCCCAGAAAAGAGACACAATTTTTAAAGTCTAATATTTGTCTCTTTCTCATGTTACAGATGACCAAAGGTTTGAATAGTTACCCTTCCAGGGTCAGAAAGGTGCTTTAAAGATTTTGTCTTAGTAATCAAGCTTTAGGGAACACCAATTGTCACATATAAGAAAGAAACTTTTTTTCCCCAAAATCAAAAAGCACCATATATATGGAGAGAATATATGATACATAGAATCATGTATAGCCATCTACATGTATACATATTAATATATAATGATATGTGTATTTGTGTATATGTATTCATCTATGTGTATGTGTACACATATATACAGAAACAACTATTGGCATCAGAAAAAGGAAGTTCAAATGCTACCTTTGACACTATCTGCCTGAGCAGTGGCAGTTACTTTAACCTCTCAGGCCCAAAGCAGAAATTAAGTCCATAATATTCAGAGGACTTGACCATCTAGTAAGTGAGCTTGCATTGAAAAATTTCCTATAGAAGTTAAATCATAAGTCTAGGTCCTTTCTTATTTTATATGCTCACATGCATACACATGCATAGTGGAGATGTCTATATGGTAATCAATATGTGCATTTTATGTATGCATGTATATACTTATATATAAACAGTCATAGATGTATATTCATGAGTATACATGAGCATTATATGTATATTCACAGTGATTGATTCATAACATATTTGCAATAATATATAATAGTGAACATGTGTTATTAACAATTGACTATTGTCAATTAATTATCATGAATAATAGTAAATATATTAATATTTGTGGATGTAGTTAATATATTGATCATAGGACATACATTATATTAATCATAGGGAATATATATATATATACATATATACATGGAGATAGTGAATATACATAACATCTGTACTAATCAGCAAATATATAAGATATTAGAATCATTGTGAATGTGTGTGAGTGTGTGTGTGTGTGAGTTTGTGTTTGTGGTGGGGGGTGATGAACCAAAAGCAATCTTCAAGCTTATTTACTGAACTTTTAGTGTTGTTTGGTTGTTAATTAACTTTAGAGCATTTGAAATTTGGTTTCCTAGTTTCCCAGTGGGCATGGCTTTATTAAAATATCATACCAAAGCAAATACCAAAGATTCCATTCTACCAGCACAAAGTATAAAACAAAGTTTTAAATGCATAGACTTTAAATAGATTGTCTTGCTTAATTCTCTCTTTTATTTCAACATAATTTATAGTGTGACATAATAACCATCTATTCTTCTTGTATGAACAGCGCATAAAAATAGATGTTTATTTTCTTACCTTTAATGAAACTGAACTCTGATATATAATGTGTTAATAGAGTTATGCTGCCTGACGGTTCTATGAGAAATTTGCTTAGAGTTATTCTTCTTTATTAGGTCTGATCAACGCAACCTACAACAGAGAATTACACTGTACTCATATCACAGTCAGTTATGACTTTCCAGATGTTTAAAATTACTATAGGTATTTATAAAAGTGAGAGTGAGAGAGAGAAGAAAGAAAATGAAAGACATGGAGAAAGTGGTAGAGAAAAAGAAAGAGAGGAAGAGAGAATAAAGAAAAGAAACAAAGAAAAAAGAAAAGAAAAAAGAAAG
>CM053600.1:169413757-169477370 GCA_028646575.1 Pseudocheirus occidentalis
CCTCTTTCTTTTTTATTTCCTTCTTTTCTTTTTCTTTCTTTATTCCTTCCTTCCCTTTCTTTTTCATCATTTTTAAAGGCAATTAATTCAAGAGAGACCCCGTAAAAGCAATAATTTGATACCAGCAAGGATACAGAACAACTTAAAAATACAAATACAAGAATTAAGAAAAAACGGAGATTTGAGGCTACTTAGTGAAAAAACAAACATCCCAAATACACCTCTGTGTCTCTGTGCTATAGCATAGTACAGATGAGGTTCCTGGCTGCCAATAATATACTGTTTGGATTCAGAAGACAGAGAAATGTGTAATATATTTTAGAAAGACTTTTATCAACAGGAGAATTTTAAAAACAAAAGAAGTATTATTTGGAAAAAAGCCATATTTTCAATTGCATCAGGGACCTATGATTTATATTATCTTACTATATTCATAATAATGCCATGCAAGTTGGTATAATTTAGTAAATACCTCTTTTTTCTTGAGGTTCATATTACTTTGACTTACCCATAACCACATACCTAAGAAGTATGGGAAATTCCAAGTACTTGACCCCAGAGCTTCCTGAGTCCAAATCTAGTACTTTATACACTATTCCACACTGAAATGAGGCATTTCTGAGTGGATGGAGAATCAAGTGCCTACTTTGGCAAACAGAACAAATACAACTGGTTTTAACTAGTCGACTTCTACAATAAGACATTGAAGTTATCATTAGTGAAACAGTAGCATATTTGAAGAGACATATTTTATTTCAAAATCTTTTCAACAGTGTCAAGAAGTATTTAAACACATTTTCACACTGGATTAAAATGTTTGTTATAAAACACCCAAGAATTTAGGAATAATATTTTTCTTGGATTACTCTGATTTTTCAGTATTTATTTCAGCAGTCAGAATTTCCATGTTTGACATATGAAGTTGCTCCCCTTACAGAACACCAGTATGTGTTCTGTAGAGGTGAACTCTAGACACATGTGTTACTGTCCATATATTTTCAGGGTGCTATAATATATTCTTGGTTATGCTATCCAAGTCTACAATGTCTATACAGGAATTAAAATTGTAGGTAACTCAAAGGGCAACTGTGAGGAACATAGTGGGAAAAACTGGTCTATGACACATTGCCAATTACACTTTGCAGAGAGAGGTTAGTAGTTTTTTCTGATCATCTGAGAAATGTATTACCAAAAATAGAGGTAAGCTGGTTTTGTACTGAATATACAAAAACGATCCAAGGACTTCACTTTTATGATGAAAAACAAAAACAAACACAGGAAAGACTTTTTGCACAATGGATAGAATTTTATGGAAGATTTCATGGAACATATAGTAGAATCACATGGAGAAGAATGTTTGGAGGATTTGAAGTCTATGTCTTTGGAAAAAGATCCATTGAAGCAATGGATAAGAAACAGTGAGATTTACCAATACACCTTTCAACAGTTATCTGTGATGGAGACTCAGCTCCCTATAATTCTGTGATACACATTCTAAAAATACATAAGGACATTACAATATAAGAATGAGGACAGATATAATATTTTAGATACTCTGTAGCATTAGTCTGTATTGTCTTGCCAAAAGGTAAAAGAAATGCATAGAAATTCACCTTGATACTTAGGGCTACCCAAGAAGACTACAGACAAGGGAATGCCCAGGTTGTATTGAGTAGATAATTCTGCAAGGAATGCCTTTCAGAACTTTTTCTTTTGTTTTATAATTGTTTCTACTTCAACAAACACATATTTGTGATAGGAAGGAACTATACCAGGTGCTGCGGAAACAAAGACAAAACGTATATGTACTCTATGTTCGAAGAGCTTACGCTGTACAGGAGAGACAGACAGACAGAGAGACAAAGAGAGAGACAGAGAGACGAGAGAGACAGAGGGACAGAGACAGAGAGAGACAGAGAGAGAGAGAACAATGTCCATAAAAATCATAGTCATTCAAAGTAATTTCAAGAGACTGAGCTACAACCAACACTAAAAGAATACGTCTAGTGTAGGAGATGGCACCTGAGCAATGATATAAGAATGGAAAGATTCTAAGAGGTGGAGATGAAAAAACAGTGCATTCCAAACCTATGAGGGAAGAAATAAAGGCAGATTCAGATGACATGTTGTGTTTAAGAAATGATAAGTAGGCCACTTGGACTATAAAACATAGTGAAAAGAATTGTGTGAAGTAAGACTGGAAAGGTATATGGGAAGCCAATTATGTGTATCTTTAAATGCCAGCCGGGGGATTTTTTAATTAACTTAGAAGCAGTAGGGAGCCACTGAAGATTTTTATAAAGAAGAATTTCATAAGTATATCTGTATTTTAGGAATATCAAACTTGGTAGCTTTTCAGAGAATGGGTTGAAAAGGGAAGAGAATGGGAATGAGGAGACCAAATAGGAAACAATTTCCAAAAGTCAATGAGGACTTAGTATTGACAATCAGTGTATTTAAATCCTGATTATTTTGGGAGAAGGGAGGTAGGTCAAATAAGAGAAAAGACCTATTGGGAAATAATGTTTTAACATTCTGTCTCTCACTTTTTTCAATGTATTTAGAGTTCATTTCATTTCACCAACTGTGACTATTTATGACCAATGGTTATTTCCCCCATAACTCTTTCCCCTTTCTGGCTGCCTGCAACATCACATTTTTTTAAGAGAACAATTCTAAGGCTTCATACTACATTTTAGTTTTGAGCTGGAAATCTGGAAGTCATTTCACTGGCTTTCCCTTCAACTTCGATTTGCAGATTTCCTGTGATTGCTTCCCTAGAAGAGAACAATCAATGTTCAGAAGCCATATCACTGTGATAAATTTAAAAATGATATAGCTCTTTTAGAAAAATATGTGTAAGTAAATTGGAAGTTCTTAACAGTATGACCCAAATAGTCCTGACTTGATATGAGAAGGCAGCACAGAAGCTTCTCCACATGTTTTAATCTTTGTTGGCCACATACCCATTATTATCAGAGACAATCTTCCCAAAATAAGTTGATAGCATAAAACTGGTAAATATACACATAGACACATGTTCAATTCTCTATCATCTTGGGATGTCTGTGACAACATTTGAAATTGAATAAAGGATGGACAACGCAAAATCATGAAATATGGGAAAAATTTGGCTTAGTGCCCAACCTCCCATTTTTATGAATTTCTTCTCCACAAGCACCACCCTCCAATGACAACCAAGTACTATAATTCTGGCTTGAGTGGAAAAATACAAGGATTTAATTTACCCTGAGTGAGCATTATATCACAGAATCTCAGAGGTAGAAAGGACTTTGGCTGGCCAGTTAGTCAAATTCTTGCATGATAACAAACTCATCTCTACCAAATTCGACAAGTGATCATCCAACCCTTGTATAGTGAGCTCAAGTGAAGGGAACCCATGACTTCCTAAGACAGCACATCAGAATTTTGGATATCTCTCATTGTTATGGAGTTTTGCCTTGCATTGAACTTAAATTTCCCTCTTTACAACTTCTACCCATGTTCTGCTCACTGGATTCAGCAGAGAAAAATTTGTAGCTGACATAAATGTCATAAATTTGCAAAGCTGTAAAATTTGAAATCACTTTATACACATTATTGACAACTCTGTAACTTGGAATTAAAGATATTCTTTACATTCAAAAGATGAGAAATCAAAGAGAGATTAAGTGACTTAAATATGGTCACACACTTAGTATCAGAGGCAGGTTTTAAATGTAGGTCTTAATTCCTTGGGGTCCACTATTTTCTCTATCATGCCTACTCTCTTCAAAATGTCTAATCCCTCTTTCATTTGACAACTCTTTAAATACTTTGGGAAAATTCTAATGTCCCTCCAAGCTTCCCATCTTATCTTCTCCAGGATAGACACCCAACATTGCAGAAATATGTGTTTTTACCAAGGCGGAGGTTAGAAGAATCATCACATTCCTAGTCTTTTTCACCAGATCCTGTTTATTATAAACTAATGTTGTGTTAATTTTTTTGTGAGTCACATCACACCATTAGCTTATATTGAGGCTGAGTTCATTTAATTCCCTCTAATTATTTTTTCATACAAAATTTTACATTTTTCACTCTTCAATGTCATGTTACTACATTCATCCCATTTTACTTTACCCTGACCAAAGAATTTGAATACTAACTCTGGCCTCCAGGGTGGGAGCTGTCCCTCCTAGCTTTGTAGCACCTGGATAAGCATTTCACTTAAGCATCCCCTTCATTCCTCTCCAGTCTGTAGTCTTGATTCATCTCAGCAGAACTTGCTCTACCATGCCATAGGAACCACTTTGCTCCAAAAGCTCACTTTACACCCGGACTACATCTCACAATGGAAATATCTGTCATCCTGTGTCCTCTCCATTTGAATGACTGGTTGATCAAAGAACATCAATTTAATGAGGAGACCTGGGGCCAACTTGTCTTCATTCCTCTCCAAGTATAACTGATGATTCATCTCCACAGGACCTTACCCTCCCTTTCCAAGTTTTTATTCCATTGAGCAGAGAATTGGTTTCTTTCTGCTTAGATTTGTATTCCCAGTGCTCAGCATTTGATAAATGCTCATTGACTTATTGTTGACAATACATTAAATAAAGTCAGTGACAAAAATGTAATATAGCATAGGGCCAATGGTATTATCATATTCTATCCAAGATCTCTTCATCTCTTCTATAAGAACAACTTTTTGAGGGGGCAGAGCCAAGATTTCAGAGTAGAAACAGGATTTCTGTGACTCTGGTTCCCACCATCTCCAATAAATGTAAAAAAAAATGACTGAACAAATTTTAGAGCTACAGAACCCACAAAGTGACAAAGAGAAACAAATCTCCTGCTGAAGGCAGCCCATCCTGAGCTGGGAGCCAAGCACAGTCCCCCATAAGCCACTTGGTTCCAGCCCCAGGGCAGCCCAGACCACCGGCAGGTGGAGCACACTTCAGGAGAGTGAATCACCAGCAGCTGTAGGAGTTTGCACACTTTTCAACTCATGAATTCCAAAGAGAAAGCAAAAGGTCAGACGGGAACCATGTTGATAGTGGGTAGAGAAGAGCAATATCTGGACCTGCCCCCAGGGCGAGAAGAGGTGGAAGCACAGTAGCTGTAGCTGCAGCTGCTATCACATGGCTGCCTTAGGAGCTCCTGGCCTGCAGATCATAGGGGGACCAAATGACCATTCAGAGAGTAATTGCTCTTACTTTAACCTGCCTGGATCTGGATTGTGGTCTCAGGTGGTGATCTTGGGGGGGTGTGGCCAGTGTGCCAGAGTTCATGGAGGCTGCAGAAAGGTTGCTCTCCTAATAGCTCTAACAGCTGCAAAAATCCCTGTGATTTGGGACATAACTCTCTGCAATCTGGAAACAGAGTTCTACCCTGGAAAAGAGCTCAAAAGTCAAGTAATAGGCTGGCAATATGAGCAAGCAGAGGAAGCAAAAACAGATCATAGAATCCTTTTCTGGGGGGACAAAAAGGATCAAAGCATGGAATGGGATGATGACAATGAAGTCAGAATTCCTGCATCAAAAACTTCCAAGACAAAATAAAACTGGTTACAGGCCATGGAGGAGCTCAAGAAGGATTTTGAAAATCAAATAAGAGAAGTAGAGGAAAAATTGGGAAGAGAAATGAGAATGATGCAAGAAAATCATGAAAAGTGAGTCAATAGTTCACTAAAGGAGACCAAAAAAAAATACTGAAGAAAATAACACCTTAAAAAATAGACTAACCCAAATGGCAAAAGAGGCACAAAACCCAATGAGAAGAATGCCTTATAAAGCCAAATTTGCCAGATGGAAAAGGAATTTCAAAAACTCATTGAAGAGAATAACTCCTTCAAAATTAGACTGGAGCAAATGGAAGCTAATGACTTTATGAGAAATAAAGATACTATAAAATAGATCCAAACAAATGAAAGGACAGAAGGCAATGTGAAATATCTCACTGGAAAAATGACTGACCTAGAAAAGAGATCCAGGAGAGATAATTTAAAAATTAATGGACTATCTGAAAGCCATGACCAAAAAATGAGCCTAGAAATCATTCTTCAGGAAATTCTCAAGGAAAATTGCCCTGATATTCTAGAACCTGAGAGCAAAATAGAAATTGAAAGAATTCACCGATCACCTCTGGAAAAAGATCCCAAAAAGAAAACTCCTAGGTATATTAGAGTCAAATTACAGAGTTCCCAGGTCAAGGAGAAAATACTGCAAGCAATCGGAAGAAATAATTTGAATACTGTGGAAACACAATCAGGATAAAACATTAAGGGATTAAAGGACTTGGAATATGATATTCCAGAGGTAAAAGAAGCTAGGACTAAAACCAAGAATCACCTACACAGCAAAACTGAGTATAATGCTTCAGGGAAAAATGGTCATTCAACAAAATATTTTCAATTATTCTAGATGAAAAAACCAGAGCTGAACAGGAAACCTGACTTTCAAATACAAGAAGCAAGAGAGGCATGAAAAGGTAAACAGGAAAAAGAAATCATAGGGAACTTATTAAAGTTGAACTATTTACATTCCTACATGGAAAAACAATAACTGTAACTCGTAAGACTTTTCTCAGTATGAGGATCATTGGAGGGAATATATATGTGTGTATAGGAAGGCAAATGTGTATATAAATATATGTGTGTGTGCATATGTATGTACATATATACATAGGCAAAGGGCACAGGATGAATTGAATAGGAAGGGATGGTATCTAAATAAAATTAAGAGGTAAGAGAGGAATAAACTGGGAGAAGGAGAAAGGGAGCAACAGATGAGGGCAAATTATGTTGTATAAAAGAGACGAGAAAACTGTTTCAATGGAGGAGAAGAGCAGGAAGGTGAAAGGGAATGGGTCAATCTTACTCTCACTGTATTTGGCTTAAGGAGGGAATATCATTCACACTCAATTAGGTATTTTACTCTACAGGAAAATAGGGGAAAAGGGGATAAAATGGGGGATGATAGGGGGAGGACAGATTGGGGGAGAGGGTGTTAGAAGTAAACACTTTTGAAAAGGGGCAGGGTCAAAGGAGAAGACAGAATAAATGGGGGCAGGACAGGATGGAAGGAATTATAGTTATAGCCTTCCAAAATATAATGACTATGGAAATGTTTTGCATAACTACACATGTACAACCTATACTGAATTGCTTATCCTCCCAGTGGGGGTGGGTGAGGATGGAAGAAGGGAAAAAATTTAGAACTCAAAGTTTTGAAAACAAATGTTTTAAAAAATTGCTTTTTACATGCAACTGGGAAATAAGATATATAGGCTCTGGGGTATAGAAATCCATCCTGCTCTACTAGAAATTTGTGGGGGCGATGAGGGAGGATATAAGGCAGAACAGATTGGGGGAAGGGGTATTCAGTACGCTCGCAATTTCAGAGTGGGGGTAGGGAAAGATGGGGAGAAAAATTTGTAACTCAAAATCTTGTGCAAATGAATGTTGAAAACTAAAAATAAATAAACTGAAAAAAGAACCACTTTCAATTCAATCTAAATCAACAGGCCTTTATTGAAGTCCTCATGAACTTACAGTAACAGCAAACCCAACTCCAATGTTCCTCCAATTTAGTATGTAATATCATCTAAAAGGAATATGGTCTCTTGAGATAATGTTGACTCTCTGTGAAAACGCTATTATTTTCTCGGTGTTCACTCACTTCCTTTTTAATGTTGTATTATAGAATTTTGCCTAGAATACAAATCAAGCTCATTGTTCTGTAGTTTTCATGCCCTAATCCCTTCTCCCTATCTTTTTTTTTTAAATCAAAACATCTCTTGTCCAATCCTGTCATACTTCCCCAAGTCTCCATGGCATTTCAAATATTATTGCCAATAACAAGTGGAATATAGTTTATCTAGGCAAGGTACCCTTAACCCATCAGTTTTCCTCATCTTGTATATCAATTCTCCATTAGCTCTTCTTTGTTCTATCTTTTCTTTTTGCTGTTGTTCAAGCATTTCAGTTATTTCTGAGTCTTCTTGACCCTATTTGGGGTTTTCTTGGCAAAGATACTAGAGTGGTTTCCCACTTCTTTCTCCAGTTCCTTTTGTAGATGAGGAAACTGAGGCAAATAGGGTTGAGTGACTTGCCTAGGATCACACAGCTAGAAAGTGTCTGAGGCCACATTTGAACTCAGGTCTTCCTGACTCCAGTCCACTGCTCTATGCACTGTACTACCTAGCTGCCTCTCTTTCCTTTTTAGTCTGAGACTAATTCTCCTTGGAAAGTAAATAGAAACAATTAAAAGTTGAGCATAACTTCTTATCTCCATTGAGAGTTGTCATCATCCAGTCCACCAGTAGTAGTGATACTATTCATTCATTAAAGTTACTTTTTTTTTCCACCAATATCACTACCCCCTCCCCTGCTTCCCCATAACTTTTGGGTGTTGGTTATCCTTCTCTCTCCAAGGTTATTTGCTTTCAAATGAGGAATTGTGAAAAGAGGGAATTGCTTAAATCGAATGAATGAATTTGGAATACTAGAATTTCAAACACTGTCGCTCTTCATTTTGGGAGGGAGGTGTGTAGAATATTTTGCCTGTGGCATACAAAGGTCTACCCAGTGTTCAACAAATGGACTATATGTACTGCTATTCTTTTTGACCACTAGATGGAGCATGAGCTTTCTCTTTTTCAATTCAACACCAAGAAAAGAGGGGGACAAGAGAAAAAAATTAAGATATGCATTTTTTTCTCAGCAAATAGATTTGAGAAATTTTGTAGTGTGTAGGTGCACATATAGTTCTTACTAAAAAATGGTCACAGCACAATTTTCAAGTCAATGTCAAAATAATGCACCAATCTGCAGTGCTTTCTGTATTACTACTTCCTAGTCTCACTCTCTTTGGGCCCTCTCAGAGTTCTAGTAACTGACAACATCCCTGGTAGAGTAACCACATATGATGCTCCTCTCCTTGGCATCTTGGCCCTAGCGCCACTTCCCGTTGCTACAATTTGCCTTCTAAATAAGCTATTTAGAACTCAAAGCTCATATACTAAAGTAGGTATTCTCCTTTTCCCCAGTGAAACTGCAGTTGCTCGTTTCTGTAATGCGCTTGTTTCTACATCTGTGGCCTTAATTCAGGCTGAAAACCACACGGATTAAAAATGTGACTGCTTGTATTTTCTCAAACTTCATCCTGTTTGATCTAATCAGAAGTACTTTAAAGCTAGAACTGAATGTCCTTCTAGCTCCCACTGCCTTCTCAAGAAAATAAATAAATCAATTCCTTGGTCAAGAAGTGCTTTCTGTGACTTCTTATGATGTTAACTTTGAATACAGTTGAATGAGTCACTGATTAACTCACCTAAGCTGAGGGCTTAAGCCAACAAATAGGCGAGCAAAACTCAGAGATTTCAAATACCTATATTTATCATATATGAAATGCCTACATGAACCAACTTTAATGTAATTCCCCACCACCCTGTCTCTGATGTATTCTTGGAGAAAGTCCTACAAGTGCCCATTCTGAGACTATGAAGACAACCTGGCAAGATTCTAGGGGGGCTCTTGTTTGGTCTAAATGCTAAATCATAATCCGACAGATTTTATTCCTAATCTTTCCAGAATTCATGGGACCTGATCTATCTTTAGAACTGATTAAATCCTGAAAGAAATCAGATTGGTTGCATCATAATATAAATCTACAAATCTAGCGTGGTCACAGGCCTCTTTTAGTTCCCTTTGGCAGTGAAGAGAGTTGGGGTATAGTCGTCTCCCTACCTAGTCCTTTCGGATTTGCATAGTGTTTTACAAATATTCCCTTATTTATTATTCAAAAAATCCAGGAATACAGGTGCTTCTTTTATTGCTTTTTTTTGTAAACAGATGGATAAAATAAAGCACACAGAAGACTTTCCCAAGATCACACAGTCAGTCAGTATTTGAAGTGCAATCTGGACTAAGGTTTATATAAATGACTCCCTAACTATAGGGCATCTAGGTGGTTCCAAGGATAGAGTGCTGGACCTGAGTTCAAATCCAGCCTCAGACACTTAATAGCTGTGTGACCCTGGAGTTACACAATATCTTTTGTTTTTTTCTGACTTAACCTCTGCTTGCCTTAATCCCCTGGAGAAGTATAGGGAAAACCACTTCAGTATCTTTGCCAAGAAAACTCTGTGGGGAGTATTTGGGTGCTACAGTCCACAGGCTCATGATGAGGCGGACACAATTAAGCAAGTTCCTGACTTCAGGCCCAGCATTCTGCTCACTGTGTCACTTGGACACCTAATGGAAATCGTTGCTTTGTCTTGTGACATCCCATCAGCTGGTGACTAAACAAGAATTTTAATTATGTACTAATAAAGGTTGATTGCACCTTAAGAGTTTATAAATCATTATTATTTATATGGAGGAATAATGGTATACAGAAGGAAAAAAAACCTCCACTTGAGTCAGGAAAGGCTCCCATTTGAATCTTGTCTGTGATAATTGCCAGAGTTGTGATCCTGGATGACTTACCTGAGCCTCAGTTTCTTCAACAATAAAATAGAGGAATAATAATAATGATTAACAACATCCAGCATTTATGTAGATTCTGAGGATTGCAAAATGTTTTGTAATTGTTCCCTTTGACCCTTATAACAATCTCGGGAGGTAAGCATTGGTATTATTACAGAAGAAGAAGCTGAGGTGAAGAAAAACTAAGTGAATTGCGCAGGAACAGATGCTGTTTCAGGTTAAGTTTTTTTTCCTTTGCTTTTTGGAGGGGGAAAGTAGGACACTTGGGATTAAGTGACTTGCCCAAGATCACATTGCTGTTTTTTTCGTTTGTGTGTTAAGTGTCAGAGGCCAGATTTGAATTCAAGTCCTCCTGACTGCAGGGCCGGTGGTCTATTCACCAAACCACCTTGATGCCTCTCAGGTTAACTTCTAACTGAAATCTAGACCTCCAGGTCTAGCACTTTATCCACTCCACTCTCCAGTCATTAAAATTATCTTATAATGCCTAACTAAATAGTTGTCATGGTAATCAAATGAGATAATGCTTTGAACAACTTAAAACCATGTATAAATGCCATCTATAATTATTAAGACCAGTCTGAGAAGATTACAGTGCAGAAAAGGGAAAGTCACTATGCAATTCCTCTATTTAACTAGAACACCCAGCCTTCTGTCTCTCCCGTGGCCCACTCCTCACAGTCCTACTCTTCTTCCTCAATGTCAGCTGAATCCATTCTGCAGTCTTCTCCTCCAGGCCATCATATCTACTCTCACTTCACTCTCCCTCTTTCCCCATCTTAACCCTACCATTAGTGAGTTTAACAATATATGACCCTCAACTGTCAAATCACTTGCTTCATTACCCTTTTTCTATCCATCCCTTGCCAAATCTCAACCCTGGTTTAGCCCCGCCATCTCTCTCCTTCTATTCCCAATGACAGATTGCTAAACATCAATGGAAGAAATAATACATTTTGTTGGTTATATCCAACAGAAATTCATCTTATTTCATTTTAAGTGGCTTCTTATTGCTTCATAATAATGTCTTTATCTCCTTTAATTGACTGTAATTCGTCAAAGTTTTCTCTTTCCAAAACTCTAATTTACCACTTCACCACATATCACCTCTTGAAAGAGATTCCAAAATGAACACTCCCATGAGTATTATAACCAAAATTCCTGAGCTTCCAGGTCAAGGAGAAAGTATTACAAGCATCCAGAAAGAAACAATTCAAGTATCATAGAGCCACAGTCAGGGTAACAGAAAGATTTAGCAACTTCTGCTTTAAAGGAATGGAGGGCTAGGAATATGATTCTGGAGAGCAAAGGGACTAGAATTATAACAAAGAATCACCTACCCATCAAAACTGAATATAATACTCCAGGGGAAAAATGGATATTCAATGATATAGAGGACTGAGGACTTTTAAGCTTTCTTGATGAAAAGACCAGAGGTGTGTAGAAAATTTGACTTTCAAATACAATACTCAAGAGAAGCATAAAAAGGTAAACATTAAGAGAAATCATAAAGGACTTAATAAGGTTAGAATGTTTACATCCCTACATGGGAAGATAGTACTGGTAACTTGTAAGTCCTTTTCTCATGATTAGCATAGTTAGAAGGAGTATATATAGACAGTGGACACTGATGGGAGTTGAATATGAAAGGATGATAGCTAAAGATAACGAAAGAAGGGGCAAGGTAGAATGGGCCTATCTCACATAAGAGAGGCAAGAAAAAGCTTTTACAGTGGAGGGGAAGAGAGGAGAGGTGAGGAGTGAGTTAACCTTACTCTTACCAGAATTGCCTCAAAGAGGGAATAACATACACACTAACTGGGTATAGTAATCTATCTTACGCTACAGGAAAGTAGAAGGGGAAGGGGACAAGAAAAGAGTGGGAGATAGAGGGGAGGGCATATTGGGGAAGAAGTAGTCAAAAGCAAAACACTGTTGAGGAGGAACAGGGTGAAAGGAGAGAGAGAATAGAATAAAAGTGGGGATAGGAAGGGAGAAATACAGTTAGCAATAGCCACTGTAAAAAAAAAATTGAAGTAAGTTTCTCTGATAAAGGCCTCATTTCTCAAATATATAGAGAACTGAGTCACATTTATTAAAAGTCAAAAAAAGATAACCAACTGATAAAAAGATATGATCAGTTTTCATGTGAAGTAAATAGCCATATAAAAATAGTATTCTAACTCATTATTGACTAAAGAAATGCAAATTAAAACAATTCTGAGGTACTACCTCATACCAGTTACACTGGCTAACAAGATAGAAAAGGAAAATTACAAATATTGGAGGAGATGTGGGGGAAATAAGAATGAATGCACTTTGGTGGAGTTGTGAATTGATCCAATCATTCAGCAGAGCAATTTGGAACTATGTCCAAAGGGCTATAAAACCAGACATACCCTTTGATCTAGCAATACCACCACTAGGTCTGTATCCCAAAAGAGATTTAAAAAAGGAAAAGGACCTGAATGTACAAAAATCTTTATGGCAGCTCTTTTCTGGGTGTAACAAATTAGAAACTGAGGGGATGCCCATCAATTTGGAAATGACTGAACAAATTGTGGTATGTGATCATGATGGAAAACTATTGTACTATAAGAAATGATAGCAGGATGCTCTCAGAAAACCTTGAAAGACTTATATGAGTTGACACAGTGAAATGTACTGTGTACAAAGTACTAGCAATATTTTTTTTTTTTTTTGCTTTTTTGGAGAGCAGTTGGGGTTAAGTGACTTGCCCAAGGTCACACGGCTAGTTTTTTGTGTTAAATGTCTGAGGCCACATTTGAACTCAGGTACTCCTGACTCCAGGGCCGGTGCTCTATTCACTGCGCCACCTAGCCGCCCCTACTAGCAATATTTTAAGATGATTAACTGTGAATGACTTAGTTATAATCAGCAATACAACAAGCTAAGACAGCTCTACAGGACTTACAATGAAAAATGCTATCCATCCCCAGAGAAAGATCCTATGGTTTCTGAGTACAGATTGAAGCATCCCTTTTGTTTTTTTATTTATTTTTCTTGAGGTTTTTTTTTTGTCTGTGTTTTCTTTGATAACATGTCCATTGTGGAATTTTTTTGCATGACTACACATGCATAACCTATACTGAACTGCTTGCCTTCTCAATAAGGGCTGGTAGAGAAGGAGGAAGGGAGAGAATCTGGAATCCAAAGTATTAGAAACAAATGTTAAATTTTTTAACATATAATTGGGAATATAAAATACTAAATACATTAAAAGAAAGAAAACCAACTATAACAAATTATTTGCCAATTAAACACCACAGAAGACAAAATTACAAGACAAGAAACAAAGATGGTAAGAACAATAATAAAAAGATAAAATAGAGAGATTATTAAGAAATTTCTTTATAAAAGTATGTAAGACAATGATGAAGGAAGAAATCTAACAGAAGTGATGGTGGAGAAACGGGCCTGAAACCCTATAGACTAGAGCTCGTGCCACCCTGCTTACAGCTGAATCGTTGATTTTATGGGACAAAATTATACAACAAGAGGGTCCATTAAAAAGAAAGATAGAAGTAAGGGAAAATATGAGGGGTCTTAATGAAGACAACGGTTAACAATAGAGGGAAAATAATTCCTGTATTCCACCAGGAAGAAGAAAGTCTACAGGATAATGGGCGAGGAGACAAAGTGAGAGATTGAAAAATGGGCAAAAACAAACAAACAAATAAATGTCAGATTTTGTTTCACTGGAGGGAGGGAATATTAATGATAAATTCCACTTTGGGGGAAGAGATATTTTGTAAGGAGGGATGGAAGCTTATAATGAGTATAATCTATAGTAATTTACTACTTAGAAAGATTTATTTTTATCACAGAAGGGGTATCAGATCTCTTGACCCAAATGGCATCCAGAAGAATAGGAGGGCATCACCTATCAAGGAGTCATGACAAATGGTAAATATATATATTAGTACTTTTTTAGGGGGCCAACAGGTTAAATTTAATAATGAACTGTACCATTAGGGACTGTAACACCAATGTGATATCCATAGCTGCCACTATCAATATGCATGAGTATTTCCAGGGTAGATTTGCAAATATAATAAAATCTCTTCCTCAAAGGCAAAACCAATATATTTATTTGGAACATCATTAGGACACCAGGAGGTCAGATGTACTCTAATCCAGGGAGTGCCGACATCTTAAACCATTTTTCTGTTAGACCTCCCCACAAACAAATTACCCTTGACAAAATCCTTCCTCTGCCCATTCATGCTTGCTTCTTTCTCTCTCCTCTCCTCTCTGCTTGTGCCCTTTCTCTCTCTTTCTTTCTCTTTCTCTCTCTCTCTCTCACTTTCTCTCTCTCTCTCCTCCTTGGGTAAACTCCTCCCACATGGGCTCCATGTGATCACATGAGTGGGGAAGATCTTCCTATTCTATTAACATTACAGGGAAATACAGAAATTTCTACATTAGAAAAAGATACTCTTGATCATCTTCCAAGAATTGGCATTTCTGAAAGAGGTGCAATAGAAAGAAAAAAAGAGGATCTTGGGATCATGATATACAAAACAATAACTTAGAGGAGGGACCCTAAAATAAGTATATTAGACATTTTAATTTCATGTGAAATACAGAAAATAAGTACATGGTCCATGAATCAAAACATAAAGACTAGATGGAAGAGACAGAAAGGGAAGATAAATTATTAGAAGAGTGGGGGAAAGATCCTTTTTATTTTAGAAAAAAAGGCACAGAAAATAAGATTAAACAGAAACTAATGAACAAAATAAATTGAAGGGGAAGAGACAAAGAAAGATTTCACTAGGCTATTTAAGTGAAAAGAAAAAAGAACCAATAGGAAAAGGGGTAAAAAGTGAGAGGCAACAGACTGTTTGATGAGAGGAAGAAAACTGTAAGGAATTGGATAGATTAACTAAAATAGGTGAACAGACAAAATAATGCACTTACAAAGAAATAGGGGAAAATCTAATGTGAAAAAATATTAGAGAAAACTAAAGGAAAAGGTAAACTTATTTCTAACATTAAATGTGAATGGGTTAAAATATCCAACACAATTTAAACCAAAAAGAGTGACAGTTTGGATAAGAAGACACAACTTCATCAACTTTTACTTATAAGAAACATAAAATAAAAGACAAAAACAGAATGAAAATGAGAGACTTGATTTTTTTGAACTTATGCATCAAGTGTATGTGAAAAAGCAATAGGTGCAATCATATTATTAAAAGAAAAATAACACAACAAAAAGGGGATAAAGAAGGAAACTATATTATGCAGGAAGGAATTTTGACAAAACCCCAATATCAATATTAAATTTACATGCTCAAGTACCTTAGCATCTAAATTCATAATGGGAAACAATAGCTGAACAAAGATCAGACATAGGCAGTATGGCAGATTTCAATGTCCCTCTTTCAGTTTTGGATAAATTTAATAGGAAAAAATAAAAATAAAACATAGAATTAAGTGGCTGAGGAAATTAGAACTAAAATAAATTATCTTCTAAATACTACCACTAAAGAATGAATAGATTTCTCAATGCCAGTATAAGTTTTGTAAAATGACCATGTATCACGACAGAGACATTTTGCAAAAAAATATGAAAAAAAATTGTAAGTGAATCTTTTATAGGTCATGATGACACAAAATGAGTAGTCTGTTCAGGAAGAACAAAGAAAAGACACGGACACAAATATAAACATAACACTGAAAACTTAGTAATGAGCTGGTCAAAGAACAAATCACAGGAATCATTAATAGTTATATAATACAAAATGATAATGATTAAGGAGCACACCAAAATTTCTGGGACTCAGCTAAAGTAGTACTCAAGAAAAAAAATCATAACCCTACAAAAATGTATTAACAAAATATAAAAAGAGATAATTAGTGAACTAAATCTACATTATAAAAATTAGAAAGCCATCAAACAAACAAATCTAAAATGTCATCAAAGAATAAATATTAAAAATTAGAAGAGAAAGGATCATTTGGAAATTTAAAAAAACAGAAATGATAAAACTAAAAGATGTTTTTAAAAGACAAACAAAATTTATAAACATTTAATCAGTCTAATTTTTTTAAAAAGGCATAAAATATAATAAATTAAATAGTATATGAAAGTGAAATCACCACAAAATCAGAAAAATGAAAAGAATTAGAATTAATAAATGTAAATATTTATGTAGCAACAAAACTGGGAACACAAAAGAAACAGAGAAATACCTTCAAAAATGAAAAATACAAAACCAAACAGAAAATCAAATAGAGATTTTAATCTCTAAAAAGAAAATAGAACTAGATGTAAAAGAATTAAAAATGGAAGAAAAAATCCTGTTCTTCATGGGCTTACAGGATTATTACAACAATTTTTTAAAGATCAATATAGCAAAAGTTATTCTCAAGAATTGAGAAAAATTACCTATGAAATTTCTTTGAGAAAATTATAGTTCCAATAACCCAAACTATAGAAGGACAAAACATGAAATAATTATAAACCAAATATTATTAATGAACAGTAATGCCAACAATTTAAATAAATTCTATCAGACTATAATAATTCATACAAGAAATAATTCATTATGACCACAATCACATTTGAAACAAAAACATCTAAAAGCACATGATTATCTCAATTGATATGGGAAAAGCTTTTGACAAATCACAATACTAATCTATGCTAAAAATCCTACAAAGTAGAATTTGACTGGGCCTGGATTGGATGGAAATTATACACTATTGGTTTAGCCTTCACAAGTTAGTTATCACCCATATGCTACAATGAGAACTGGAAGCTTAGTGACTTTCCCAAACTCATACAGTGTGTAAGAAGCAAAGCTCAGCTTTTATGATCCCAATGTAACATACTTTCAATGAACCACCAAGGTGGCAATCTAACCACAGCATAATTGCAATCATGCATGACAAGTGTCTGCCACACTGTCAGCAATTAATAATTGCATATTATTGCATTAAAAAATAAGATTATCAGCTTCCATAAAAGCATGTAAGAATATACAAACATATAAATATATGTATGTATATTTGTATATTGTATATAGTACAGGAGAATCATTATTGAAGAGACATTTGCACTTTGGACTATTAAAGAACTATTATTATTTTTCTATGATGACTGTGAATTTAATCTTGGTTGACTCAATTTTTCAGAGTTGCCACTCTCAAATTATCATCCATATCAACAGTATATAACTATGTATATTAATGCTAATTTTTTATTTTTCTGATTTTATCATGATTTTGCCTTCTTAAATGCTATTTCAACAATTATATATTTTGTCCTCTTTAGACTGACTAAATATGGTCAAATTTTTTTGTAAATATTCAAATTTTCTAAGAACTGTAGTTATGATCCCTTTATTTATGATCAAAATAGAAATGCCTTCTTCTACGTCCAAGGTTCCTACCTGCAGAGGAAGGCTGGGTGTGGTGTAGTAGATGAAATGCTTTCTTCAAAGTTAGAAAAATCTGAGTTAAAATCCAGCTTCAGATGCCAGTATCTGTGTGACTCAGGATAAATTGTTAAATATCCACCTCAGTCTCTTCAACTATAAAATGCGAATAATCCCACCTGCCTCCTATAAATATTGTAAAGATCCAATAATATAATAATTGTAAAGTGTTTATCAGAGAAACTGGCACATAGTAAGTATTTAATAAATGCTTCCCTCTTTACTTTTAGCCAATCTGTACGCCTTTACCCCAAACCATAAAGAGTTGGCATAATACCAGGAGAGAGAAACAGAGCTCCTAATGGAATATTCATGGACGCAACAGATATAATGTAAATTCTGGACTTTTTTTTTGTTCTGATTCAAGAGGTCATATAAGAACTCATAAGCATCATCAGTTACAGATTAAAAAAAGAAAGAAAGAAAATTATCCTGCCTCCTAATAGAATTGCTAACAATAGCCAGAACTCTAATTTCTTTCATTGCTCTGTAATGTTGAGTCACTTACACATTCAGCCAATCTAGTTACCATGTAGGGATGCCTCTAATTGACTGTTGGAGACAGTCACCTGCTGGAAGGTTTTGCAGAGAAAAATATAGAAAACTTTTACTCAGAGTGGGAAGGCATCGGGACAGTCAAACTTCTAAGATGGTCTGTTAGTAACAAGAACAAAAGAAAGTATAAAGAACATCCAGTGAAGGAAGCATCATTGAAAACGTCTCTGTGGTTTCACAGAAAAAGGTGGTAACCCAACCTCAGCAGGACTGTGATTGTGTATAAAGAATAATGCATTCTCAACTTCAGTGTGATGGTGTTTATATTTTTAGGTAGAGTGTGATTTTAACGTGGGCGTGTAATTAAAATTAAGGTATGGGTATGAATAATGCATGATGGATGAGAGAGGATATTATAGAAAAAAGGAACAAATCTACTAGTCAAGTAATGGTAAATAATTCAGAAAATGTTAACCTATATGTAATAATATTAACTTGAAGAAATTTGTGACCTCCAATAATGGTACTACATGCTAACATGTCTAAGTAGGAATGAGCAACTTCTTTGAACGTATGTATATTACAGATACACATATGCTTTATATATGTGTGTGCATATGTATATAAAATACATGGTTATGTGTGGGTGTCATGCACACATACACAAAGCTAGGTGGCACAGTGGATAAGTACCATGTCTGGAGTCAGGAAGACTCATCTTTCTGAATTCAAATCTGGCCTCAAACACTTACTATCTGTGTGACCCTGTGAAAGTCACTTACCTCTATCTGACTCAGTTTCATCATCTGTAAAATGAATTGGAAATTGAAATGGCAAACCACTTCAGTATCTTGGCCAAGAAAACCCAAAATGGGGTCATGAAGGGTCAAGACACAATTGAAAAATGACTGAACAACATGTGAGTGTGTGTGTGTGAGATTCATCTAGACATGAAAAATTTTCATTGGAAAGACTTTTTAAAAAGGTAATTCAAAAAGAAAGTCAAGCACATTTTGTTCATGATGTGTTTTATTAAGTGCCTAGTACTGAGCAATTGCCAACTGGGATGTTCAACAATTCTTGTTCAATGAGTTGGATCTATAAATAAATGAACAAGTATGTGTGTGTGCATACACATATGTGTGAGTATGTATATGTGTATACATGGAGAATGAGAGAGAAAAAGAGGGAGGGAGAAAGGGAGGAAGAGAAGAGATTGGAATGAATTTATAAACTTGAGACTAATTCACCTTTGTATTTAATTATTCAGGTTAAAATTTACTAGACAAATTATTCTATCACATTTTAGGTTTTTTACAAAACCAAATTTCCATGATGAGAACTGAGAGGAGCCCTTGAAGTCATCTATTTTAACTTTCTCATTTTAAAGATGTTTAGAATAAAGGTAGGATTGAGATGGGACTCAATTTAAAGTCACATGGCTAGGGTGGGGCAGAGAACATCCTAGATGCTTAGAGCTTCAATGGACCTTCAATGTCATTTAGGCAACCCTCTTGCTTATTTTACTGATGAGGTACCTAAGACTTGAAGAGTTAAGTGATCTTAGAGGTCCTCTGGCCTAAATTCCTAATTTTGTACATGGGAAAACTGCAAGCCAGAAATAAGTTACTTGCCCAATGAACATTACACAGGCAGTAATTGGCAGAGTGGAGATTAGAACCCAGGCCCTTGGACTCCAAATTCGCAATGCTTTTAACTATAACACTTTATCTCTGTAATTTCAAATGGAGTAGAACAGTTTTTTTTACTTCCAGCAACAAATTCCTTATATTTCATTATGTCACTAATCCCACTGAACATTATTCAGTGACTAAAATCCCTTTAAATGAGGCCTTTGTTAATAATTTTCCATGGTAACTTACTTGATCTTGTATCTGGGAAATAGATTTCTTCCATTTACTAGTTACAATTCCCTAAATCTGTGGAGTGTTCCTTTTTTCCTGGCTCTTTATTGCAACTGAACTGTACTCAACACCTCAACAAAGTTAGTTAAAGGTTCATAAAAATTCCTCTGCCTATTTTGCATGGGGAGAAAAGGGTTATAATATGGATGGTTGATATCCACATACTGCTATGATTTTAAAAGAACTTTAGATTTCTTTTTGGTCTCACATTATGTCTTTGTATTGGACTATGCAGGAATCATTAACTCCATTTTCTAAGTAATAGAGCAGAAGCTCTGAGAAATAAAATAATTCATGCAAGGTCAAGGGATGTGGTCAAGATGGGGTTCTCAGCTCTATGATATCACTGATCTAGAGAGCTCCCCGATAAGGGAACTCCTTCAGCCACTGTCAGTCGGCATCTTCTTTGCAATTTAATCTCGGAGAATTAACTAGAACACTGAGAGGTTCAGCAAATTTTTCAGCAGCCCAGAGATATAATATGTGTCAGAGGCAATATCTGAAGCCCTATCTTCCTAATTTTGAGGCCAAAGCTAAATGAGGAAATAACAAATTTAGGATAGAACTCTATGTCTAATGATTCCAAGCACAGGGCTGTTTCCACCAGATATATAGGAGAAAGTTCTGTGATTTCACTGTTTTTCTTGCAGACCTATGATTTTCAGTATTTACATCCAAATTCAGGTTCAGTAAATAAACTCTAGGAAGTTGCTTGACGTCTACAGAGGTTACTTGACATCCACAGAGGTTACTTGACTTGTCTACTATCAAACAACAGGATTCAGGGGTAGGACCCAGGTCCTCATGACTCCAAGCCTTGATTCCTGTCCATTATACCACATTTTCTATTTCTACAACATACTCGAGCACTATGATACATATATGGTCTTATTAATGTGGACATTTTCTCCAACAATGCAAATAACCCATCTACATCTACCTATCTAGCATGATTTTAGTTCATGTCTTCTAACAAATTCACTACCCAAGGTTCTGGGTATTGTCCTTGAATTCTCTCTACATTATGAGAACATCAATAGAGTAGATAGGCTGGTTGTCCATTGGCTATCACTCCCTTTTAGTTTCTTTTTTAACTACAGGGAATAGGAACTGGACTTAAGATTTCATGGGTATAGACAGAGGTGTATTGGAGTCAGCTAATGTTGTTTCCCAAGAACAAATGATTAAATTTTTAGTGTAAATTTATATCCCAGAATGATAAAAATTAAATTTTCTGTGTATGCCTTTTTACTTCCAAAGACTAAAAACCAGGGCTTGATTCATTTTTGTTGTTGTTGTTGTTGGTTGTCTAGACTCAAGACAGTGATAGAGAAAATATTAATGATGCAGAATAGGATGCTGTGTGCACCATATTTTCCCTTGAAGAACTGGTTCCCAAATATTTACCAGCACACCTGAGGGTATAGGGAACTCCTGTGTGTGGAAGTTCCCTCTACCAATTCTGGTCAGCGACCTTTCTGAAATTTATAATTTTAGAGAATTGCATGGACCAGTGAGAGCGAAATGATTTGTTTGAAGTCGCAAAGAGAATATGAGTCAGAAGTTGGTCTTAAACACTGAGATGCTTAAAACTAGGTGGTGCTATGGATAGGGAGCTGGGCTTGAAGTAAGCAAAATCTAAGTTCAAATCCTGCCTCAGAACCTTACTAGCTTTGTGACTTAACTTCTCTCTGCTACAGTTTCTTCGTTTGTAAAATGGGTACAATAACAGTATTAATTTCACAGGGATCTTATGAATACAGAATGAGATGAGATACTTAAAAAGCCTTGCAAACTTTAACAATGTTTCCTCCCCAGCATTCAATGATGTTTGGCTCTTTCTTCCAAAAGAAATAATATCTCACAGTAATATAGCACTTTCAAGTCTACAAAATATGTTCCTTATAACAATGATGGGAATTACATAGTACAGACACGCCCATGTATTAAGTGAGGAAATGGAGGTCCAGTGACTTGCATAGGGTTCTAAACAGTCAGGACCTGTCTGGCCTTCTGCCTTCTATAGTCTTCAAGTGACTGGACCCAGGGGGGTTTATGTCCACTCTTCCACTGCATGTACTTCTTCTAGCTTCCTGTTTTGTCTTTGTTCAAAGTGCTAGAATGCTAGAAACAGTTTAACCTAGGCTGGGCTAAGCTTTCTGTTTAACCATGTTTAACTTACTTAAGAAAAACTGATTTTAAGGATGTTGGCACATTAATTATTTATATGCAAATATATGCTAATTACAAACGAATCTGATCTATTCATTAATGTAGCCCAGTAGGAGCTCTACTTGGAAAATCTTTTTAAGCAGTTAGTTCCATTACTGTACATACACGAAAGCAATACAATTACATAAAAATAAAAGTATAAAATGTGTATTTTTCATAAAATCAGAATACCCTTCATTGTTGATGCTACAATACTATACTTCAACATGTTAATTGAATTTGGTTTTCCAATGATACAGATAACAACTGATTTTTGCTTTCATATTTTGTGCCTCCCTTGTTCATGTTCTCCCAGAAATAGTCCATAGAGAATCCAGCCAATGTTCTTGAGGTCTTCTTCTATATGTCTTTTAACACTATAAAAGTGCCAACGTATCATTCAAGCTCTCCATCTGTTATTCATCACTCTCAGTAGAAGACCAACCCACATCTTTTTTTCTGACTTTATATTCTCAGGATGATATCTTTTATACTGCTTCTTGTGAGCAACTCATCCATGATTGTAACCTGCTATATATAGCCTACTTCCATCTACTAAATTCTGTTCTCTTTCCCTTTGTGCAACCCACAGTTTTGATTCTTGGATGATTGTATTTCTTTAGTTGTATCAATATACCATCACCAGAAGAATGTTTCAGTTTCAAAAGTAAGATTTTTATATTTTTTTTCTTCATGGAACATCTGGGGATTTTAAAAAAAGGTTGCTTTTCCATACACAGTATAAAGCATTCTTATTCTCCAATTAATTCTAGTCTCAATTTATGTTGTCATTTCAACATATAGATGTAGAGATATATAAAGGGAGAAACACATACACACATACATAGACACAAACACACACATATATACTTATACTCACATACATATCAAGTCTACTCATTGCAAGTCAGAATCTGGACAATAAACACTTTTTAGCCACTTCATGCTTTTCTACATAGGCTGAGCTGTCCAATTTTTCTATGGTTATTAAATTAAGCTGGTTCTCTGATATTCTCTAGGAAGCAGCTAAATGGCTCAGTGTATACAGTGCTGAGTATGGAGTCAGGAAGACCTTAGTAAAAACCCAACCTCAGACATCTGGGCAAGTCGGTCAATCTCTGTTCCAATACACTAGAGAAAAAACGGCAAACAATTCTGGTATCTTTGCCCCAAAATTCCATTAACAGTAGTGGCGTGTTGTGGGTCCAGGGGGTCATGAAGAGTAAGACACAATTAAGCAAATCAACAAGAGTATTGTCTAGTATTTGGGGATCTTTTAACTCAGAAGAGTCATCCACAAACATAAGCTTGCCTTTTTCATCTGGAATCCGTACAGGACATTCTCAGTCACTGAAAACGTCTTTGGCAAGCGCATCTCCCTGCTTAAAGGCTTATTTGCTATTGATAATTGTATTAGGTGATAAAGTTATCCCTTTTGTTTCCATTTTAATATCATAGAAGCAGAGATTTAGAACTGGAAGGGACCAGAGGCCATGGAATTCAACTCCTTCATTTTATACTAAGTTTCTGAGTCATGGTCTTCCTGACATCAAGTCTAATGCTTTATTATGCTATCGCCATATATGCATGAAATATACCTTGTTGAAGGAGAGTCATATATTTGACTCTAATAATTGAAATGCATAAAACAATTAAGAAACAATAAAGTACTTTCACATTAATTAACACAGATTCAGGGGGTAGACATTGTATATAAGCTAGTGTCCAGTGAAGAAAAATATCAAAACATCACATTGCATCTAACCAAGTAATCTCCCAAAGTTCCTTCTGGTTTAACTAATAATATGCAAATATATTCTAGGTGACATAATGGATAGAATATCTGCTATGGCCTTAGACCCTCATCAGCTTTGTGACTTTAGACAAGTCACCAAATCTTTATCTACCTCAATTTTCAGACTTGTAAGATGGGGATAATAACACTTACACCTCCCAGGTTGTTCTGAGGATAATTATAAGATTATATGCATACACACACACACACACATATATATACACGTGTATATATGTATATGTATATTTACATATACACCTATATACACACACACACATACACCTACATGTATATGTCTATGCTTTGTGAAAGTTAAGTCAATATGTAAGTGCTAGCCATGATCATTATAATTAGCTATTAAAAATGTCAACAGTTAGCCCAGTGGAGAAGACAATGTGATCAGAACAATAGAAAGGCTTACTATACTTGGATAATTTGCCAGCACTGTCTTGTTATTTACAGTCCTTAATGAGATGAAGCAAGTAAAGTATTATTGCTATGACATGAAAATAACTCCCACCATTCTACAGACACAGGACAATTCAGTGTGAAGTGAGAGGGAAAAGGTGATTAGGACTTTGGATGCCATCAAGCAGTATGACGGGGATGCCTTTGGCTCCCTGGGTATTCACCAGGGAAAGACTTATGGGAGCTTGAATTTATGTGAGCTGATTATTAAATTTCCACTTTGGAAATCAATAAATGCTACAGATCAGAGGCTGTTTTATTGTAGTAAATTTTAGACTTAAAATGTGATGGAGAAAATATTAATAATACAGGTTAACTTTAAAAATGTGTCATGCATATATATTGTTTGAAGAATTAGTTGTTTAAACATTTATCAGCATATCACTGCCGTTTGTGTGTGTGTGTGTGTGTGTGTGTGACAGACACTACTTTGCTAGTATGCTAAAACCCTTATGTCAGAACAATCAGAGATGGGATGGTGTGTATACTCCTCTTAAGTAATCTTGGGTATCTATGGCATCACTCAGTCATTTTATGTACATAGCCTTGTCAAGTTACTTAACCTCTATCTGTCTCATTTTCCTCATTTTAAAATGGAATTATAATAGGACCTACCATCCAGTTGTTGTGAAGGTAAAATGATGTAATATAAGTGCTTTGTAAGTCTTGTGTTGTTGTTCAGACATTTAGTCATGTCTGTGTCTTTGTGACCCCATGGACTACAACACAACAGGCACTTCTAATCTTCAGTATCTCTCAAAGTCTGTCCAAGTTCATGCTCATTATTTCCATACTATCGGTTCATCTCATTCTCTGCTGTCCCTTTCTCCTTTTTCCTTCAATTTTTCCAAACATCAGAGTCTTTTCCAATAAGTCCCATCTTCTTATTATGTGGTCAGAATATCTAAGCTTTGTCTTCAATATCTGACCTTACAGTGAATAGCCTGAATTATTTATTTAAATATGGACTCATTTGATCTCCTTGCTATCCAAGAGAGTCTCAAAAGTTTTCTTCAGCATCATAATTCAAAAGTGTTAATTCTACATCAGTCAGGGTTTGTGGTTATTGGTTGTTGTTGTTGTTGTGGTGGTGGTGGTGGTAGTGGTGTGTGTGTGTGTGTGTGTGTGTGTGTGTGTGTGTGTGTGTTTAAAAGGTCAACTCTCATAGCCATACACTACTGCTAGAAAGACCATAACTTTGACTGCATAGACGTCAGTTAGCAAGACAGCCTCTCTGCTTTTAAGTATGCTGTCGAGATTTCCCAGAGGTTTCTTTCCAATGAACAAGAGCCTTTCAATTTCATGACTGCAGTTGCCTCCTGCAGTGATATTTGAGCCCAAGAATATAAAATTTGACACTGTTTCCATTTCTTCTCCTTATATTTGCCAAGAAATGACGGGACCAGTTGCCAAAATCTTAGTAGTTTTGTTTTTAATGTTAAATTTCACCTTTTACACTTCTCTTTCATCCTCAAGAAGCTTCTTAATTCTTTTTAACTTTCTGCCATCAGAATAGTATCATCTGTGTAACTGAGATTGTTGACGTTTCTCCCAGAACCTTTAATTCCAGTTTTTTATTCATCCAGCCTGGCATTTCACATGATGTATTGTGCATATGAGTTAAGTAAATAAAGAGACAATACACAGCATTTTCATGATCCTTTTTCAATCTTAAACCAATCACTTGGGCGATGTTCAGTTCTAACTGTTGCTTATTGCCCTGCACATAGATTACTCAAGAAACAAGAAAGATGATCTGGTACTACCATTTTTTGAGGACTTGTCACTTTTTGTTGTGATCCACACAATCAGAAGCTTTAGTATAGTCAGTGAAGCAGATTTTTTTGTTTGTTTTGTTTTATTTTGTTTTGTTCTGTTTTTTTCTGGAACTCCATTGCTGTCTCCCTAATCCAGTGAAAGTTGGCAATTTGGTTTCTAGTTTTTCTGCCTCTTCAAAAATAGCCTGCTCTTCTGATAATTCTCAGTTCACATAATGCTAAAGTCTAGCTTACAAAATCTTAAACATAACCTTGCTGATATGTGAAATAAGCATAACTGTTTGGTAATTTGAATTTTCTTTGCTTTTGCCCTTCTTTAGGATTAGGGAATAAACAGATCTTTTCTAATTCAGTGGCCACTGTTGCATTTTCCAAATGTATTGTCATACTGAATGTAGCATGTTAACGGTATCATCTTTTAGCACTTTAAATGGCTCAGCTGGAATTTCATCACCTCCACTAGCCTTATTGTTAGTAATGGTTCCTAAGGTCCACTTGACTTCATTCTCCTAGAATCATGTCTGATTCCAGATCAGTAACCACACTAATACAGTTGTCCATGGTGTCAAGATATTTCTTGTATAGCTCCTTCATGTATTCTTACTCCCTATTCTTAACCTCTTCTGTTTCTGTTAAATCTCAACTGTTTTCATCCTTTATCATGCCCATTTTTGCATGAAATTTGATATTTCTAATATCAAATTGATATTAGATATTTTTTGATATCTAATATCCTTGATATTTCTTGATATTTCTAATTTTCTTGAAAAGAAAATTCTATTCCATTCTATCGCTCTATTTTTTCATTGCTCATTAAACAAAAGTTTCTTATTTTCCCTTGCTATTCTCTAGGATTCTGCATTCAGTTGGGTATATCTTTTCTTTCTCCTTTACTTTTTGTTTTCCTTCTTTCCTCAGCTATTTGTAAAGCTCATCAGACAGCCATTTTGATTTCTTGCTCTTTTTCTTCAGATATTTTGTTGTCGCTGTTGCCTCCTACACAGTATTGCAAACCTCTTCTCATAGTTCTTCAGGCACTCTATCTACTAGATCACATCCTTTAAATCTATTCATCATCTCTATTTCACATTCACAAGGGATGGTATTTAGGTCATACCTAAATGCTTTGGTGCTTTTACCTACTTTCTTCAATTTAAGTCTGAATTTTGCAATAAGAAGCTCATGATCTAAGCCAGCATTATGTCTTGTTTTTAATTGATTGGATAGAATTTCCCCACATTTGACTCCAAAGTATTTAATCAATGTAATTTGATATTGACCATTTGGTGATTTCCATGTGCACAGTCATCTTTTGAGCTGCTGAAAAAGAGTGTTTGTCATGACCAGCAAATTATCTTGACAAAACTCTACTATTCTCTGCCCTACTTAATTTTGTACTCCAAGGTCAAATTTGCCTGTACCAATTATCTTTCAATTTTCTACTTTTCAGCATTTTAATTTCCTGTGATAAATGTGACATCTCTCTTGGTGTGATTTCTAGGAGATACAGGGCGTCCTCATAGAAGTGATCAATGTTGGCTTCTTTGGCATCAGTGGGTAGTATGCAGACATGCATTACCATGATACTGAATGATTTGCCTTGAATTCAAATGCATATCATTCAGTCATTTTTGAAATTATACGCCAGTACTGCTGTTTTCACCCTTTTATTGACTATAAGGGCTAATCCATTTCTTCTAAGGGATTATTTCCCATGGTAGTCTATGCAGTGATCATTTGAATTAAATTTACCCATTCCCCTTTCATTTAGTTTCAATTACACCCAAGATGTCAGTTTTTAATCTTTCCATCTCCTTTTTTGACCATATCCAGTTGACCTTGGTTCATGGGTATATTCCAGGTTCTTATTCAATTGGCATTTCCAGCATCAAAAATTCCTTTTGTCACCAGATGCATCTGCAGATGAGCTTCCTTTTAGCTTTGTCTCAGCCACTTCATTCTTTTTGAAGCTACTGATAACTAACTTCCATTCTTCCCTGGTAGCATAATGGGCATCTTCTGATACAAGGGGCTAATCTTTGGATGTCATATCTTTCTATCATTTTGTACTGTTCATGGGTTTTCTTGGAAAAGATATTGAAGTGGTTTGCCATTTCCTTTTCCAGTGAATGACCTTGTGCCCAAATTCTTCATTATGACCTGTCCATCTTGGGTAATCCTCTATGGGATTACCTCATAGTTTCATTTAGCTTTACAAACCCCTTGACCAGGACAAGGCAGTGAGCTGAGGTGGACAAGTCTTATATTACTATATAAATGCTACCTGATAGATAGATAGAAAGATAGATAGATAGATAGATAGATAGATACATAGATATAGGTGTATATATAGTGTGGAATGAGTATACATATGTGTATATATATATATATATAAAGAGAGAGACAGAGAGAGACAGAAAGACAGAGAGACAGAGAGAGATGGCACTTCAGATAGAGTGATGGACCTGAAGTAAAATCAAGTCAATAAAATTTATAAAGCACTTACCTGTGTACCAGGCATTGTATTAAACATTGAAAATATAATACAAGCTGAAAGAAAGACAATCTTTGCCCTCAAGGAGTTTCCATTATAGTGGGGAAAGACAACACATAAAAGAAAGCTGAAAACTGGTAAGGGGGTGAGGCTTAGGTAAGAGGTGGGAATTCAAAAGAAAGGCTAGAGAGTCAAGACTGTAGCATGCTGTTGTTCATTCTTCATAGTTAAAGAGGACCGATGACATTGCAGGATAGTGTCTTCTCTTGCATGTGACCTGGATTTAAGTGAGGCAGAGTTGCACTTTCATTTTCTCATCAGCCTCATTCTGGTCATTAAATTTCAGTGGTAAGATAAAAGCCAAGATGATCGTCAATGACTCGGGATGCAGTGGATGACTTTGTACTTTTTGATGTCTCACCAAGCTCTAAGCATTCCTACTTCAGCCACCTTCATAGCTGTTGGAACAAACTGTTCTTATCCACCATTCCAGAATGTAGACAGCTGCATACTTCAATGATGGATTTGAGACCTGTTGATTACCCTCAATCTGGTTTAGCCCATCTACCGAAACAGTGGCCACCACACACACTACAGCTTCTAAGAGCAATAGGTGAGAGTTGGGTGACAGGTGGGTGACAAGCAGACAACAAAGGTGAAAGAGTTTCCTGAAAAGGGCTCAGCAAACCCTCACACAAGAGGTGCTAGTCTTCCACGAATACCTGAAGACATGACTGACCAGATTGTCTTCATTTAAATGGAATTCTTCAGCCTCTTCCTGCTTCTCACTTCCCACTCCTTTCCCAGCCCCCCTACCTCTGAGCCCTATTAATTGGGGGTTGACTTCATGAGTTGTCGATGATTGTGAGGATTATAAACTTCCTATTTTCCCACAGACATTGTAGCAGTATCTTTGGAAGAGATGAGGGCAGTGTCTACATTGGGGACAAAATTAGGAAAGCAGATGGAAGACTTTACAAAAAGTTTATCTGCAAGGCTAATCAAGATCCTAAATACTCCAGCAAAAGGACTTACAGGATCTGTGAGATATGCTTTTTCATGTGTTTTCTCTAAGCTTGAGTCCACTTTCCCCTGGACTGTTTATGTACTTGTAAGAGACTGTGTCACAGATTTTGGGGGGAATGTTTTGCAACAATTATTCTTACTATACTACCACAGTAAATACCCTTTTCTAAAAGATTAATTAAATCTGGTTTCTTAATTGATACTCTCTGATAACCATTAAAAGGTGTAAAGAAGCACACATGTGGGGAATTATAAATCATTATTAGAAAAGTCCTCTCTCCCTAATTCCTTAGGTCTAATCCTGGAATCCTGAGGGGAGATTCTGTAGCCACACTCTGGGAACTCAATTCTTCAACGCTTAATGAGAGCTACAATAGTTGTCTCAGTCTTTGCTATAATAATAATAATAATAATAATAATAATAATAATAATAATACCACTTTATAGCTTGTATAAAAACATGAAGATGGGAAATAAAACAATTTAAGTTCCTTAAGAATTAGTACTGTGCCATGCTTTGTATCTGTATCTCCAGGATCTAACCCCAATTCCTGAAACATAATTGGTGATTAATAAATGTTTGTTCATTGGTTGATTAATTGAAGAGCTAGTGAAAAACTCTCACTTGTCCAAATGAGAAAACTGAGGTGGAGAGAAGTGGGAAACATGAATATCTATTGAAAGACAGATGGCATGGTACAGACTGGTACAGACTATGAAACCATGATTAGTGTGGGGAACTGAAAGAGAAGGTTTCAGAAAGAATGGAGTGGATCAAGAAGGATTTTTTGAATTAGGACTATAGAAAGTATAGAATCTGGGCAGCTAGAGACAACAGATCTAATAAGATAATTTAATAAATATTATTATTGCTTTGCAAACTCTAAATGTGCAATATAAAAGTGAATGTTGGTGTTTGATGATGGTGATGATGATATCGCTAATTACAACATCACTGAAAAAGGTATGTAATTAAGGAGCTGAAGATAACAGAGTTTAAGCTTGGAAGGATCTAAGAAGCCTTCTAGCCCAAACCCTTTGTCTTACAGTTGAGAAAACTGAGGCACAGAGAGGTTAAATGGATTGCCTGAGACATACAACTAGTCAGAGTCTGCAATATGTTCTGAACCTAGACTGTTCTGACTCCAGATCCTCTTGGTTGGACTGAAAAATGTTCTTTGCAGCACTTATAATCTATAAACATGTATTAACAACCCATTCTGGCTAAATTCCTGTTCTAATGTTCAGAAGAAACAAAAAAAGACCTGAAATGTAGTTATTGACCTAAGGAAAGCTTGAGACATGATAACTCATATCTCTGTGAACTGAGGTAAGTTTAGGAGATAGAACAAATGGATAAAAAAGCTAAGAAAATATACATCGTAGGACAGTGCTTGGGCCCTATAGGCATGACCAGGAGAGAGAGAAAACATGGTTTGGGGGAGTAGTCAAAGCTTATCAGAGAAGATAGAATTGGAGTTGATCCCTGAAGGAAAAGTAGGTATTACCTAAATAGAGAGGATGGGGAGGGAATTTGAGAGAAGAAAAATGGTATAACCCAAAGGAATTTTCCTAGGTAATGACAAATGAAGTCTGTGGAACATAGTGAGACCAGTTGAAATAAGATTAACAGAAAATACAGAAGCTTGCACAGAAGTTTGATAAGCAACTGGAAGGCAGAGTTAATTCTGATGCTAGGTTAACCTTTTAGATGAGGTTCATTTCTTCCCTTATACCTACAGTGATGGAGCTAGGTCTAACCTAGAATTTCCTGTGAGACCAAAATAGAGACCCATATAGGAATATAGGAGAATGGGAGTGTGAGAGTGAAGGGTCAAGATAGCAGTACATGGATGAGAGGAAAACTGGGACAATCAGCAAAGCTGGAGCTAGAAGTTTACCAAAACTATTTTTTTGCCCTCTACTTTCATGTAAAGAGATGAATAAAAGTTCTATTTAGAGTGAACGTTCTGTCTCAAGAAACTAAAATTAAACGTTAAGGTTTTAAAGGGGAAAGGAGAAAACCAGGCCTCTCCTCCCCCTACCCTATTCTTCCTACTAGCAAACAAAAGCAAGCAGACCTTCTAGGCAGGACCGTAGGAACAATCAGGGCCTTTGTGAAATCACAGTCAAAGCAGCTCCAGCAGTCTCAAGTGGTAATATGGGAGAATGCCACCTTTTCCACAAGACTTCCAATCCTAGTTAGCAACAGCCCCTAGCTACACTGAAATCTGTCAGCATCACAGTTCTTCCACTGGGCCATCAGGTCAGCACACCTCCAAGAGAATGAGACTTCCTGTTGTCTAGCCCCTTCTAAATGAGGCAAGTTTTAGAAATCTAGTGCTGTTTCAATGGGTCCTCAGGGTAGAGCTGTGATTGAAAATACCAGCTTACAGGTGCATGCATTCATAGATTCCAGCATGTTTCTATTCCCATTCTATTTATGTCAGTGACATAAATGCTATTTGACTTACATCAGACTTCAAATACTCAGTTCATAAAAGCAAAATGTTTTGTTTAGTTTTGCAAACAACTTGGAGGCAAAATCATAAAAAGACTGACTTGACATCTACTTAGAGATACTTTTTAAACTGTATTATTAGCAGAACTAAAATTGGCAAAGTCCATTAATGATTATTTAATTCCAGAGAAGAACGGGATATGACTTATATGCTTTACTTTAAAAACAACAACAACAAATCAATTACATAGGATGATAATAATGAAAGAGTAATTAGGTATGGTCTTAGTCCATGATTAATAATTTATAGTGTATAACTATGGTAACTCTGTTTTTAAATTATATTAGAATGAGTATAAAGATCATTAACATTATGTCATTATATAAGGGAAATCCATTAAAATATAGTTGTTAAGGTTTCTACCTTTCCTTTTATGTGATAGGGTTTAAAAAGATGAAAGGATAAGCTTTTGTGTTTACATCTGGAATATAAAAGAGGTTCGGTATGAGCAAAGGACATTCCATGAAATACTATGTCAGAAGCATTCTCAGTCAGAATTCCAGAAATAGCAAGATGTTAAATAGATAATTAAAATGTCTTCAAGGTTTAAACCATGGGGACCTAGAGTTTTAATCATGTGGTGTACATCCATCAGAAGTTTTCTCTTTTATCTACAAGATCAGATTTTGATGCTGTCTTTGGGGGAAGGGAAACCATGCTCTGGGTTTCTGAAATGCATTGGATTTTAGGCACTGATAGTTTGATATTAGCATGCCTAACTCAAAATACTCAAAATATCTATCATTGTTTTCAATGGCTGCTAGAAGGGATCCGTAAGTCTGGCTTGCAAAATACAACAGATTTCTCTAGTTCTTATAAAATTAAAAGCCATAAAAGCACTGCTGCCCATAGTCCAACAGCGATGTTATATACAGATACTTTAATTAATTTTCAGGAGAATAAAAAAATGAAAATCAGGCTATTCATAGTCAGCTTTAAGATTAACCTCAAAGAGTCTATTTTTGAAGACTATCATCAAAATGCTACTTATTAATGGCATCCCCATTTAAAAGCATTCCTTTGGCTGCAAGATTCCTATTGAATGTTGTATTATGGGGGGAGTAACTCAACTTGGGAAGGAAGTATTTTCTTATAATTTCTTTTATTCTTATATTACATATTAATTTATAATATTTCTTATATGTTATAATTACATTACATTATATATATTTTATAATTTCTTATAAAGGAAGATGCAATTACATAATACAATCCTCTAAATTTCCACTATTTCTTGCCTATATTTATTTCTCTCTCTTTTTTAATTCAACCCACTCAGAAAGCCTAAGTGACAATCCCTGACAGTTAGGTTCAAAAAATGAGAGACAGAAAGAAATGTTTAGCATGAATTCAAATATTAAAACATATGCTGCCTTCAGTAAGATTTTAGGCCCAGTCTCAAACACACATACACACACACGTATACATGCCCATGCAATTTGCTATTAAGGTTGTGTTGATGGCTATATATAGAAATTATATATGTTAATGGTTTTTAATTTTAAAAAAATCTTTAAAACAGTTGTCACAATGGGTGTGCTACTTTTTAATACCAAAACAAAATATATACACATGGGCTGGAAGTCTTAAACTGCTTCATATCTGCTAGTAAGAATGAAATGGATCATTCATACTCTAAATGTTCAATATGTACACTGTAAATTGAATTTATAATCACCCATTAGCATTCTTGCTAATATAAAGTCAATTAAAATAATAGAATATGTCGTGGCAGGTCATTGGACCCCATCAAAGCTTTGCAGATTCCATAAAGCAGAGAAGCATTCAAGTTGCCCCCTGTACATATTGCCACTGGATAAAGGAAACATTGGGACGAACATCAATAATACTTTACTGAAAATGGCTTTATTCACAAATGGGATTTAACTAGTAGAACAGAAGACACTTTATACTCACGTTAATTGCTTCAACATACGTGCAGGTGTTGAAAATGTGCTATTTCATAAATTGGTACGCAATAAGGAGCATGGATTTTGGTGAGCTGCCATGCACAATTTCCCCTCTCTTACCAAGAGAAAGAGGGGAGTCTTTTTTTTTAATTCCAGGAATTAAATATAAATTAATTGCTTTAAAACTTCACCCTGAATTAAAATTGATTTTTTTGAAAAGCAAATAACATGGACTGAAGTGTCAGACTCAGAAAAATGTGCAATGTTATTTGATCAAAAATTAAGTTAACAATGGAGTTTTGATGAAAATTAGCTTCAATTTGCTTTATTAAGCTGATTCAATAAAACATGACAATACGCTAACAACTGCATAAGTATTACATTACTAAATGTTTTCAAAAGTTAGATTTATAATAATAGAAGTAAGTACAGGAAGGAAAGTAAATCAAAGTAGAATTTTTTTTCATGGGGAGACATTTGTTTACCCAAGCTCATAGAATGGAGATATCACGTTGAAATGTCAGGGTAACAAGAGCAGACTCAAAGGTCCAAGTAACTATTACTTCTCTAAAGATGGACTAATGCATTTGAATATGTACAAAGATAGCTTTTTTTTCTGAGCTCATAAGAAATGTTCTTATCAATATCACACAGTTTGAGCACTGTAGGGCATAAAAACCATATTTCTTTGCTGGTGTCTGTCAAAGGTGATACTGTTTTATTTTGATCTGTGACTCTACAACCTTGGCAAATCAGGTTTTGTAACATCATGTATCTTAGCACATAAACCATGGCACCCGGTCACTAATAATCATGTCCTTCTTCACCTTTATACATGATTGGCCCTCCTCTGAGCTCTCTAATATCAGGAAATGTACATTAATTTAAATACCTCTGTCCAGAGTGCAAATAATTCTTTGCGGAGCTCTTTTAACATCTCTCTCAGCATGAAATCTGGCCTGGATCTTTCTAAAACATTTTGGGCTTAATTTGGAAATCATTAAGAAAAACAACATCATTGTGAGGTTTTTCCTTAAAGGAACATAGAATTAATTTTTCTAATGGCAACCAAATCCAAACAAATAAAGCTTATGTTTCATCTGGGTTTGGGGGTATTGCAATTGTAGCAGACCTTTTGAACCTAGATGTTCATGGGAGTTTCTTGGTCCACTGCAATTCATTTCGAGTTTAGTAAATACTTTGGAAGTATGAAATAGCATCTTCACTCATAGACTTGCTTTGATTCATTGCAATCAGTTTTTTTATTTTACAAAGAACATCTGAGTTATTAAGCTGGATTCAACTAGTGTTCAAAAAGAATTGGTCTGATGGAATCTAAGTTTTCTCATGTTGCCCCAAACGTATCCTCCATATAAAAAAACACAATTGTGATAGGCATCTTTTTACCTTGTATTACTCAGCTAAATCCACTTTGGAATAATCATTACCCTCCAAAATACTAACCAATCTTATTCATGACAAATATATATATATATATATATAAATGTATTATCCATTAATCTCAAGAAATCAGGAAATTTAGATAACTAAATTTGAATATTTTAAAACCCAAGCTTATTCATATCAATCAGACATAATTTTTATTTTGCCTTTTTGAGAAATGATCTAAATACTCAATCATTTAGGAAAGGAGATTATAATTAAAATAGTGTGTAATTTAATGTTAATCAGAAATTATATGATGTACAGTAGCAGTGAAAAAGATTCCAATGGCTTTCTCATACCAGAAGCAGAAGGGAGAACAGTCTTTTAATAAAAGGATATTTTGCCTGGTAGGGAAAAGATTGTTAGTTGTAAAAAGGAACCTTTTAAACTAATATGATGAGGTGCATGTAAAAATTAATATTATGCTCTAATGTTCTCTCCAGTGAGTAACCCAGGTTGATTTATTCATTTAGGTAATTATGTTCAGCAATATTAGTAATTCACAGTTAAATTGAATTTGGAGAACGCACAATAAATGGAAACTGTAGTCATATTTCTTTCTCACTGTGTAACAAACAGAGATGTATTGATGTAAGTTCTGAGTGTACGACATAAGTTAAATTCCCCAGACTGCAATTTCATCAAAAAGCATTAGACATTTACTTAGGCTGTATTAGGTCACTGCCGTTGGAGGGCAGTAAAATTCTACATCAATCACTTTAAGCAAAGTGAAGCTAGGAAAATAATGGGACTTTTCTTTTATTATTTAACAGCAGAATGCTGATTTAAAAGGCAAAGCTCGGGGGGTTGTGGCTATTGTAGCAATACCAACTAGTTTTTTTTTTTTTTAACTGTTTTGTTTTTCTTTCCAGTTTAAAGGGACATGGATTTTTTTGGAACAGTTGAGGTCTTTCATCTCATCAGAAGGAGGATTTTGCCTCTTTTTAAAAGAGAAATAATGAAAAAGGTATGATTCTTTTTAACAGTCGGTAATAAAAGTGTATTATAAATATAAATGATTTAAAATACCTGGATGCTACTGATGCTTACTTACCAGTTAAATTTACCCAGAATGTAAACTTATTTTACTTTGTGATTACATTTAAACCTATAGAAGCTTTCCATCCCTATTAGCTTGTTCCAAAGATTGTGATGTTTAAAATAGAAAGGACTTTTTTTCATTTCCTAAGAATAGCAATTTCGAAATACATAGGAAACACAGTTGAAATGAGATTTTGTGTAGAGTAAGATTTTCTAAGGAGATCTCTAAAGGGGAGGCTGCAAAATCAGGAAATTGGATCAACACTTAGGTAATGAGAATTTCAGGACAATCTTAGTTTGGGGTTAATTTGGGGAATCTTACGAAAGGCACACATGCTCATAATCCTAGAGGCAGGGGAGACCTTTGTAGCCCTAAACATGTGTTATGTTTTCTGCATGGAATTTAAAGACAATAGTGATTGTTCTTAGAGCAAATTAAATGATAGATGTGCTACATAAGCAGTGATGTAAAGACATGTACAGGCTCCCATCCCTCCCACTTCATTTAGAGTTTTATTTGACTATGAAGTTGGTAAGTTCAATTACGATTTATTTGGTCATAAAATGAACCAATTGTTTCCAGAAAATATTCAGGGTGGTCTGACACAATCTGAGGGCTATTAATCAGGATTTCCTGGGATCAAACCACAGACGCCCAGCCATTTATTCTCTCACTCACTTTATGTTTAAAGTCTATTAAAAGTTTATAGTCTTTCAAAGATCATATTAGGCATTAAAATTCAGGCATCTCATTCTTGTAACAAAGATTGTGAGAAGAAAAGAAAACAAATGGGTTTTCATGAATCCATTCTCATCATGAGGAGTGTAAAAAGCATGCACAGTGGAACAATATTCATTTATTTTTACGACAATGCTTGTGAAGAGAGAGAGGAGGAAGTGAAATAAACCGAGGGATATGGAGTATTATTACATCAATGCATAGGGAGTAAGGTGGGAGGAGAGAAATACCTCAATGTAGAGGAGAGCATATTTAACTTGTGATATTTTTTTTAGATTTGCATTTTTCATAGGGCCTATATTTCTATGCTTTGTTGGCTTTTTTCTGCACTCAGAAATTTCATTTGACACCTGCTTAAAATTTGACCTCTCAGGTAAAAAGAAATTCACCTAATGCATGTTGCTTATTTAAAAAAAACAAATTTTTGTGTGTGTATGCACTAGCTGGTACACTTCAAAGACACCTTATTTTTATATGCACATTTCAAACTACAAGTATCTGGATATTTTCTGATATCTACATATTTAGTGAAGTTCTTTGTTTTTACATATATACATATAGAATGTGATATACATAGATATGTGTATATTTTTCTCTATGTGTATGTATATAAACATATAAGCTGAATCACATATGAACATTTCCACTCTTTATTTGAATGTTTTGTCTTTGTATATCTTGTCATAAATCTCCATCTGATCTTCACCCACACACACATTCTCACAGGTGCATTACCTGTGTACAAAAACATTTTTCCTTATTTTACTATTTCAAAATAATAATAAAGTTATAGTGTTTTGATAATAAAGACAAAGATGCTATTTTAACCTATAAATTACTGTATTCAAAACTGAGTATATCTGAGCAATATATATTTAATATATAACACTATATACACACAATGTACCTATTTGATATAAATATTAGGTAATTAGTTAATATTTAGTTGTAGTAGTAATGTTGACTGATAAGAGCATAGAACATATCTCTTTTGTAGTGTAAATGTTAATGCCGGGCCTAGTCTTACAGATATAGAAATTTATTCTATTTGATAACATTAAAAAGTTGATTCTATGAATTAATATTTACTTCTATCCCTTTTCATATGAATTGCAAAGGTTTTTTTTCTTAGATATCAGTAAACATTTGCTATCAAAAACAGAAATCAACTATTCTGAAATCACTACAATCCATGGCAATTCAACAAAGAATCAAAGTGGAGAAAGAAATGTGAAACTAGTCAGGCCTGTATTTATTATGTCACTATTTAAAATTGGATCAGGATATATTAATGAAATGGCACACACATATACTGAGCACTCCTAAGGTCACTCACACTCGCTAGACATTTGAAAATATGGATCAAATAATTTACTAGATCTCTATTCTCAAAGTACATTACATACAATAAGAGAGATAAGCCAAAACGTGTAGTCATCATTAAAATATGGTTTACCTTTGATAACTGTGAAACTCTGAAGTAAAGGAGAAAAAACGGATCATTTATATGCTGACTTTTTGGAAAGTGAATGGAGACAGATAGGACCAAAACCTGTGTTAAGGAGGTTTATTTAAAGAAATGACTTTAAAAGATTACATAGTTAAGTAGTAAGTCTGCGTGTGTGTTACAAATCAGGTCTAAGTAATTTTTCCTCCACCTAGAATACAGCATGAATAAATGACAGTAGGGGTTAGGTAGGGGTGGGATGGTAGAATTTATTCAATGCTAACTATAAGTTGAAGACCGGAGATACGAACAGAAAACAAAACAGCATTTTTTCTCAAGCTGCCTCTCAAGGGAAGCTATGCCTAAAGGAGAGTTTAGCTGCAAATCAGAAAGAAAGGGCTAGTGATTCTTAGGGTACAGAACTAAGAACTAAGGCCATGCATTTTCTTTAATGTCATTTCCATGGGTAAAAGTAAATATTTATAAATAAATAAATATATACACACATATATATGCACATTCACATACACGTATATACATACACACTTATCTGCAGCAGTTTCAGAAGCAATTTATAGATTGAATGACATCTACAGGGGTTCAACCAGACTGGTAGCAGGGTTGATGTGATCTGAGGTGGATTGTTTAGGGGACATTGTTTTTTTGCAGAGTTTTTAAATTTTCTACTATGTTGTCCATATCTAGTCATGGTGTTCATGATGATGGGCATCGTGGGCCCTATATCTCCAAGTCTGGCTTCCATGGATTGTGGCTGTTGGGTCTAGATTAGAAGCAAGTTGTAACAGAAAGAACACTGTCTCAGAGTCAGAAAACCTGAGTTCAAGTTCCTGTTTTTCCTCCCTTATTCAGAGGCCATGAGGCATGGTAGGTGTCACAATAAGAGATAAAAGAACCTGGTAAATCTTAAAGCACCATATGAATATTAAACTCAGTTTCCTAGGTCTCTCCTCATTTGTAAAATAAAAATAGAAAGAAAAGAAATAATTATATCTACCTGTTTTCAAAGGAAGAAAACAGAACTATCAACAATGCATGAAACTATATCCCAAATGACTAATAATTAGTGGTGTTGTTCAGTCATTTCAGTCTGGACGTATTGTCGGTGAGCCTATTTGGGGTTTTCTTGACAAAGATACTGGAGTGATTTGCCATTTCCTTCTCCCACTAAAATTGTAAAAAATATAAATTAAAACATATCTGAGGTTCTACCTTACACCCATTGGATGGGCCAAAATGACAAAAGAGAGAAATGCAAAGTGCTACTGGGAAAAGAGGCAAACAAGTGCATTGTTAGTTGAGCCATGAATGGTTTAGTCAATCTAAAAAGTTTGATCCAGCAATACCACTGCTAGATCTATATTCTAAAAAGTTTTTTTTAGGAGGTAGAAGGGGACATGTATGTTGAAAAAATATTTATTAAAGGTCCTTTCATAGTAGCTCCTAACTTTAAACTAAACAGTTTCTTCCTATTGAGAAATAGCTAAACAAAGTATAGTATATGCATGTAGTGTAACATTCTTATGTTGTAAGAAATGATGAGCCAGACAGTTTTAATCTTCTATGAATTGATGCAGAGTAAAGCGAGTAGAAGTCAGAGAACAATTAATACAATGACATTACAGAAAAAAAGATTTTGGAAAACTTTAGAGCTCTTATTTATGTAGTGATAACCCACTAAAATGTAGTAAAGATGATGCATATCACTTATTTCCTGTCAGAGAAAATTTTCTTAAAGAATAAGACATAGATTTGGAGGCATGGTCAACACGGTAATATGATTGACTAGACCATTTACATTTGTTAGGAAGGTTTTATTTTGTTTTCATTGTGCAAATAAGATTTCAAGGGAGGTAGAGAAAACAAATGATTGTAAAATAAATATTCTATCTGCCTTATGCTTTTAATTATCTTACAATGTTATTGTGAGGATTCAATGAGGTGCTAGAGTGGAAAGAGCATTTTTTAAACTTTAAAGCACCATAAAAAGCTAATTTTTAATAAATGAAACATTAGTGCCAAAATGTATTTATTATAAGAATAACTGAGTATAATGGGTTCTCAGTATGGATGGAGCTGGTACCAGAAGATGGCCAAGGTCTCTTTTGCTTCATCTGGTTAAGAAACCTTCCACAGCGGGGGAAGATTTAACATAGGCTTTCAAGGAGAAAAGGATGGCATTTGTGCCCTCAAGTGGGAAAGATCAGTGGCAGATTCAACATTTTGCATCCCCTATGAATGTAGACTTGGAACTCACCATTTACAAGTTATGAAAACAAAAACAAAGATACAAGTCTAAAACTGAAATATTGAAATGGATATAGCATAATAATTTAAACAGAAATAGCTCAGCATTCTCTTTCATTTAGAAACCATTTTGCATTTTAACTTGACTTGATAATAATGTATAATATTACGTCCTTAATACTTCTTTTTCCCTTGTTTTAAATTAAAATATAAAAGGCAGTACAGCAAAACAGAGAGCTGACCTTTGTTTCAGGATGATCTACATTCATCCTACTCCTAATACATACTCACTATGTGCCCTGCATTAATCACTTAACTGATAGGGATTTTAAGATTCTCTAAGACTTTACATACAGATGTACAGATGAGCTGCTGATCTTTATCAGTGGAGTGAATTACCACACCTAGAGATTTTTGTACAGATAAATAAGAGACCTGGAGTTCATAAAAGAAAAAAAAGAGCTTAAATTATAAAAGAATAATGGGCTGTGAAAATAAAAAAATAAAAAATATAATTTTAATAGAATGATAATAATAAAATGTAAAAAGAGATCTGAGGAAATCTGACAATCATTAAATTTTAAAATCTCAACAAAAATTTTAAAAAAATGAATAATATCATCATTTTACAGTAATGTGTCAATTTTATAACTCCTTATGTTTTGCAAAGTGCTTTCTGAACAATAACCTTGTGAGATAATATTGTCATATTCCCATTTTACAGATGAGGAAAGTGAATCTTAGAAGGATGAGATGTGCCCAGTGAATAGGGTTTTGATAGTTGGAGATGGAAGGCAGGAGGACAGGGAAAATTAGCTCCTACTTAGAAGTAGTGTCGTGGTCAAAGATGTGAAGACAAAGAAGACTAGAACAAGGTTTGTTCACTGAATAAAAAAAAGTAGACCAGTTTTAACTGAAATAGAAGCTTAATATAAGCAAGCATGGAGAGGGGAAATGAAAAAGGAAAAGGAAAGTCAGACTGGATTTGGGAAGGCCTGATGTATTAGTCTTCAAAATAAAGAGGGGATGCACCTGAGGGAGCAGGTAGAGGTGTTAGATTTTTGTAACAAAAAATTCTTGATCCATACTGATGGTGAAAAAATAGTATGGCATTGGGAAAGGTGAGCTAAGATCAATTACCAGTTACCTTGACCAAAGAGTCAAGGGACCACTCTGAAAATGGGGTGACCTTGTGATTTTTGACAGAGGAGAGAATCACTGGAATGGGTTCTTGAGATTTCTAAATTTTAAAAGAGATTACGGGTCATAGGGTAGGATTTAAATTTTATCTAAACAGACTCCTTCCTATGAGATCATAAAGCTGTATGTGGCAGGAAGGAAAACAGAATATTATAGTTCCTATTAGTGTAGTCCCAGAAATCATGTTTAGATAAAGGTATTACCAATGAATCATTCTGAGATTTAAAAAGAAAAGCTCACAAGAGTTACATTGTGCTTAAAATTATTTTGGGGATGTATTCTCAATGTTTTCAACAGCATATTTATTACTCATTAAAAAAAGAGAATGTTTTTCTAAAGGAAAGTCATTTTCTTTATACTCCCTAACAGCAGTCTGTTTGTCAAGTGCTAGATAAGATGCTAGATGTGGTAAGTAGTCCACTAAAGATATAATGAGTCCCTAACCTGAAAGATCTTCTATTTAACAGAAAGCATTCTTTTCCCTATAGAATAGTTCCATAACTATTGAGATGAGTTAATCTGCTGAATGCAAATGTAGTCATAATACCTGATGGCCAAATTATGGATTCAATTGTTTAATTTAGACTGTTAAACTTTGCAATCAACTACAAGAAAAGTTTTGTTTTCTAATAAACATCAATTCCAATCAGCAAGCATTTAAGTGACATACCAGGCTCATAAGCCTATAGGCAACGACTACACAGTGACAAAAAGTAAGCAATACTTGCCCTCAAAGAGTTTACATTCTATCAGTCTTAATTAGAAGTCAACAAGCTCTTGAAGGGCTACCATGGAACTCCCAACATTTCTCAGTAGCTCTGTGGGCAAGGATAAGAGGAGAGATAAGACAACCAAGTACATAGAGGAAGAGACACCCCCCCTCACACAGGCTTCCCAACTATTCCTTCCTCCACCCAGTACTCCTAGGAGAGATTTGAATGTTTCTGTAGTTGTACATTTGTGACATGTAGAGGCTCAAGTAGGGGTCCACACCTTCTTGTGCTCTTGAGGAAATAAATGAGGCATACAAATTGCTGAAAGATAGCAGAGGTCAACTATGCAGGATGCTCCAGCACCCAACTCATGAAGCACAACTGAAGCACTTCAAAAATTCCATTTAATAACTATGTATCTGTATACCTACACAGGCCTCTAATTGGCCCAGTGGATGGAGCACTGGGCTTAGAATTAGTAAGACTCCTCTTCACGGGTTCAAAGCCTGTGTCAGACATCTACTAGCTGTGTGTCCCTGGACAAGTCACTTAACCCTGTTTGCCTCCATTTCCTCATCTGTAAAACCAGCTGGAGAAGGAAATGGTAAACCACTTCAGTATTTTTGCCAAGAAAATCCCAAATGGGGTCACAAAGAGTTGGACATGACTGAACTGACTGAATCACAATATCTCTCTATCTTTATGTAACTATATGTATCACTCTCTATCATCTATGTTTATCTATATATCATCTATATAACTATATCTATACATCTGTATTTTCTATATTCATATCATCTATATCAAAATCTATATTTATGTGAATTTATCTATATTATCTATTACTGTATAGCTATATCTAGATTATCTGTACCTATGTCATATATATCATCTATATTTCTCTCTCTTGCTATTATCTGTCTATCTATCTATCATCTATCTATCTATTTATCTATGTATCATCTATTTGTCTATCATCTAGCTAGCTAGCTAGCTAGCTATCTACCTATCTATCTGTCTGTCTGTGTCTGTCTGTATTTCTGTCTGTCTGTATGTCTGTCTATTTATCTAATTCAAACCAGAGCAGTATGGAGCAGTTTATAGAGAGCTGGTCTCAGACCTGGGTTCAAATCCACTTTCTGACTTATGCTTTCTATGTAAACCAGGCTAAGTCACTTAAACTAACAACGTCCCAGGCAATTGTGTAATATATTAATTTGCACAACAGGTGCTGATATGAATTAAGAAAGTAAGTTTCCTAATCACACCTACACTACATCAAAGAAATCACCGGTCCAGAAAAAAAATCAACTATAGGTAAATGAGATTTATTATCTACTTACTAGAATCAATTTGATCAGCTGATATTTTACATTAATATTGTATCGAACAACGATGTGATATATTGAGAGCAACAGTGAACTAGAGATCAGGAAACTTGGGTTTCAACCCCAGCTCTGCCACTCAACGATAGGGAAACTCTGGGCAAGAACTTTAATTATAATTAGCATTTAGAAAGTGTTTTAATGCTTGCAACAGTCATTAAAAATATCATCTCACTTTATCCTCAAATCAGTCCTGTGGGGTAGGTCTTATTCTTTCCTTCTGTGAGCCTCAATTTCTTTATCTGCAAAACAGAAGTAATAATACTTTCCTCACTTGTAGGAGAATTAAATGGCATAACATAGTGGTTACTGAAGTGCAACGTTATGTAAATATCATTATTATTTTTATTATTAAAAAACCTCAAAGTTCAAGGCAATGATGATCTCAATTTTCTCTACTGAGAAGAGTAAGACCTTCCTTACTATCTCTCTCAATGTAATGATAATGTAGTTTGAATTTTAAGATCCCTTTGTATAGGCAAAGGTAACAGGTACTTAGCACTTAGTAATTCATCAAGCCTCTGTTAAAGAAACAAAAGGTATGAATCTCTGTTGCTGATGTAACAGGAAGGAGTTGGCTGAAACAGGAAGAAGCTAATTCTGTGGGTATATAAGGAGAAGCCCCTGATGGGTCAGAAAGATCTTAGAGAAAGTTTTGTGGAGGCAGAAGGTGCTGCTGGTCAGGGAGGCTGAGGAGGAGCTGGGAGGTTGAAGAGAAAAGCCCCCCACCATGCTGGAGAGAATGATTTTGATTTTGAAAACCTGTATGGAGTGATTTTGATTCTGAGAACCAGCTGAAACTTCTGCTGAGTCTGAGGGCCAGCTGTAGCTGCTGAGGATTTCCAAGGGCCAGCTAGAGCTGCAGAAAACTGAGGAAGCATGACTGTGATGCTCATACTTTGATGAACTAGTTGGTGGCTTTGTTAAGTCTTGTCTTCCCAGGAACAGAGACTGGGGAAGGATTTGAAATGGACTGGACACTGTGAGCTCCATTGTGGAACAGGAACTGCACAGACAGCTGGACAAGAACCTGGGAGCTCTCTGCCTTTGAACACAGGTAACAGTTTGGTGAATACAGGTAGGAACTGGGACCATGGAAGGGGATCCAGGGAATCTGAGAGACTACCCTGAGTCAACTGAAAGAAGATTTTACTTGGATACTGTGTACTGACTGAGAAATTGTAATTTACTAGTGACCTAGGGGTGGAGGGTCTCTGTATTTTCTGATGATTGAAAAGTAAATGATGAAGGACGACTGAATGATTGAGTTGATTGAATGATTGATTGACTAAATGATTGTACTTAGTGATTGATGACTGAATAAGTGACTGATTTGTAAGTTAGTATGACCCATGAGTGGAAAACTTTAACTACTGTACTTTGTGTCCCTGGTAGACCTTCTTAAGGATGACTGAATGATTAAGATGATTGAATACTTGAGTTACCAAACAATTGTTCTTTGTTGAAAACTTTGTGATAACTGTGGTGAAAACTATATGGCTACCCTAATAAGTTGTTTGAATGTTGTATTTTGACTGCCTGTGATAAGCTGTAACATTGTAAATGCTGTACCTTGATTTCTGCAAAGGTTTTGCTCTGATTTGTTATGGAATAAATGGTGTCCACTATACTGTGTAATCAGAACCTTAAAAGTTGTTCAAAGTAGCATTCTTCCAGAAAACTGTTTGCATGTGGCATTACATTCAAGTTCCTTTCCTATGCTCCCATGATATTGTCCCTTTACTTACTCTTTCTCTGATCATTTTCTCCTATATCAGATAAAGAGGTGTGAAGCAATCCTGATTTTTGTCCCCTCTAATCTCTCCCCCAAAACTTTTTACATCCCTTTTTTTTACACAGCTTCAGTAATTAGATATCTATTCTCCTTATGTTACAAAATTGTTCAGATCCTAAAAAAGAAAACTCTTTTCTTGATCTCCAGAGACCATGCCTAGGAAATTTAACTTAATTCATTTTTAGAACTCTACCTTGGCGATATGCTGTCCTGATTATTGAGTAACTGTGAACTCCCCAAATTCACCATCTAGTTAAGTCTCAAACCAGCTTTCACCTCCATTCTGATCACCATGTGTCATGTTATCATGCTTACTCCTTTCATTCTAAAAACACCACTCAAATTGATTGCTTCTGGAAAGGCATGGCAAATGTTTGCCTATGACTCCATTCACCATCCCTTTGACACTTTAGAAAATAATTCCTCTCCTGGACCACCACTGTCCCATACATCTTGTCTATCCCTAAGCAACTTGAAAGCAAAAATAACCTCACTTTCATTTTTTTAATGTTTCTAGCACCTTACACAATTTCTGCCACATGAAACATTATTATGCATCTCTTGATGCTTAATAATTTTTTTATTCTTTCCTTTGAATATAGTTTCCATCCATTGCTTCTGCTTCCACATGACCTATTCTCTACTCAGTTCTTTACATCCTGGTTTTCCTCGCCCTCAATGCAAAAATGGCACTCTCCAAGATCACTAAGAAATTACTTAGGGACATCTAGGTGGCACAATGGATATATAACACCAGCCCTGCATTCAGGAGGAACTGAGTTCAAGTTTAGCCTCAGACATGCAATAACCATCTGTATCACCCTGGGAAAGTCACTTAACTCCAACTGCTTTGCCAAAATAATAATAATAATAATAATAATAATAATAATAATAATAATACTTACCACATGATCCAACAGTCTTTTTTCTGGCCTCAGATTCTTTCACGCTTCCATAGGTTTTGACACTCGGAACCACCTTCCCTTATCGATGTTTCATCTTTGCTTTGCCTTCTGTGACATTACATTCTTATAACTCTCTTACCTCACTATTTTCTCTGCCTCTTCCCTGTCTCTTTGTCCTGTTCTTGCTCTTAAAAATGGACCTTTCCTAAAGTTCTGCCCTTGATCCCATTATTTTCTCTCTGTACACACTCTTCTTTCAGTTCAACTTAGCAAACGCTTAAGTGACTACCGTATGCTACTACCTAGCATTTTGCTAGATGCTACAGAGACACAGACAGAAAAAAACAGTTCCTTCCATTCTGGGAAAAAAATATGAATAAATAAATACAAAATAAATGTAATTCATTTCAGAGGGAAACATGATTGCCTGTGGGAATCAGGAAAGGCTTCTAGGAGGAAGTGGCCCCAAGTTGAGGCTTGAAGGAGGTGTAAGAATTCTAAGAGATGGAGATGAGGAGGGAGACATGAAAAATAATTTTGCAAAGGTCTACAAATGGGAGAAGAATTCTGTCTGTGAGGGAAAAGTACATTAGTATGATTTGGATGTAAAATGTGTTAGGGGGATAAAGTATAATAAATCTAGAAAAAGGCCAGACCCAGAGTGTTAAAAGTTTAATACGCTAAAGAGAGAATTTTCTATTTTATTCTAGATGTAATAAGAAGCCTCTGAAACTGCTTTAGTAGAGAAATGACATGGTCCAAACTGTGCTTTAGAAATAGAATCTTGTGGAGGGGTGAAATGAGGACTAGATTTATAATTGTATTGGTTTGGGGAACTCCTTGGTGAAGAAATTTGCTCTCCCAAAGCTGATCAGCACCTTGTCTACAACTTAATCATGAAGAGCTACCTAAGTATTTAAAAGGTAAGTGCCTTGCCTAGGGTTACACAGATAAGTTGTCTTGGTTTTGAGGAGATTTCTCTATTCACTACACAATGCTCATGAATTGGAAAAGTGGAGGGATAACAATCTAGGGATTTCATCTCTTCCTGTGGCTTTAATTAATCACCTTCACGAAGATGTTTACCAAATCAATATCCCCACCTACAACCTTCATCCAGAACTCCAGTATGGTACTTCCATCTGCTGTCTAGATTCCTCTACTTATATGTCCCAATAGCATCTCACAGTCAGCATTCAAAAACTGAACTCAGCATCCTATTCCTAGCTCATATTTGCCTTAGCTTCTTTCTTTCTGTAATTGGTTCCAACATTCTCCCAGGCATTCAGACTCAGAAGTTCAGAAGAATCTTTGGTCTTTCATTTTCTCTTACCCTGCATGCCATGTTCTATTGTTTCTCTCTTCATCATATCTCTTATTGCCTGGCCACTCCTCTCCATTCAAACTGCATCTGCCCTAGTTCAGACTATCTGTCATCTTTCATCATTAAACTATTGCAAATGCTTAGTCCAAATACATATGTAAAGCCTTTTGTACACTTTATAACACTAGAGAAATGTTAGCTATCATATTTCTGTCACACACAGATATATATATATACATATATATGTAAATGAATACAGCTATTTATCTATGACTATATCTTTATCTGTTTGATATGTTTCTCCATGTATTTATTTCTATGTATATGGAGACAGAGACAGAGAGACACACACACACACAGAGACAGAGAGACAGAGAGGAGAGAGACAGAGATAGAGGGGGTGAGAGACAGAGAGAGGGGGAGAGATGCAGAGATACAGAGAGAGAGAGAGAGAGAGAGAATCAGAGACAGAAACTTCAGCTGGTGTTTCTCCCTCCATTCTCTCCTTTGTCTAGTCCATCCTGCACACAGATATATATCTAATCTTTCAAATATACTGTTATGGTTCCCCTGATTCTCTGTCACCTTCTCCCACACCTACCCCTCCCCCCCCAAAGATGTATAACTCTTAACTGCCCACTTAATTTTGATAAATATAGATACAGACAGATATACATACATACGTGTGTGTATGGTATGTGTGTACAAATATAAACATATATAATATTGTTGTAATGTATAAATGCACATGCACTCCTTAGACTTCAAAACCTACTTGCATTTATAGCTGGTTTTCACCTACCAATCAAAAAACATTTATTAAATACCTACTATGTATGAGGTTCTGAGCTGTGTACAAAGAATACAAGGAAAATATTGAAACAGCTGAAGTCCTCAAAGGAATTTACCTTCTATTCTATTATAACATGTCTATAGTCCCTTAATGTTTGGAAATAGTTCTAGAAATATTATTTTATCTTATCCCTACAACAACCTACGAAGTAGGTGCTGTTATTATCTTCATTTCACAGACTAGAAAACTGAAGCTGAGGTTAAGTGATTTATTAAGTGTCACATGGCTAACTACTATGAAGCTAGACCTGAATTCTGTTCTTCCTGTATGTGCAGCACTTTATCCACTGTGTATCTACCTGGAAACTACATTAGATATCATTTAAATCTGTCCTTTCATTGTACATATTTGGAAAGAAGTTAAATGACTTGTTCAAGGTTATACAGGCAGTAAATGACAGCCATTTTTTGAATCCAGGTCCTCCGATTCCACTCATTCCAAATCTAACATTATTCCCATTATAACATATCAACTTCTCAGTTCTAAGAATGTTTCTTTTTTATTTTCTTTTTTAGCATTTCTCACCCATGTTTTTGTTATTGTTGTTCTTTATAGTCTTTCTTTGAATTGAGATCAAGTATAGAAAGCACTTTATAAATCTTAAAATACTAAATAAATGTCAATTGTTATTATCATTTTCCTTTCCCTTCCATAAAGCCTCGGTCAATGACTCATACACAGTAGGCACTGAATAAATGAATATCTGAAGAAAAAGTCATCCTTGTATATATGTATAAATTATACCTTTAGGCACCTTAACATATGTAGGTTTTACTTGTAGATGATTTGTGAGTTCTTCAGTGTGGGTTCTTCCTCCAACTCTGCCAGTTCTACCTACCTCATGACTTAGGAGCCAAGATGATTCATCACCTGGTGGCCGACCTTCTGGTGAGAGAACTCTCCAAATTTAGCCTGATCTCGAGATGACAATCTGTCACTAGGCCCGTTCTCAAAACCGTTCCAGCTTGGCAGATCCTGCCCGAGCTTGCCCATTGCTGATGTCTTCAAGGACCCAGGGTCACCTTCACCCCACAGTGAAGTATGTTGATAGCACTCTAGTAGATTAAGTTCAGTGTCATCACGAAGATACTTAGGATGTTCATGTGTAATGAATTCACTTGTTGACTGACCAGGAACAGGATGATAGGGAGAAATATATGTGGAGATAGAGATGACTGAAGGACAGACACTGTGAAGCTAGAGATATAGTAGTAGAAAGGGAAAAAAAAGCCTTTACACAATCTATTTGGCTGGTGGGGAGACCAAGGGCCAGTGGGTTTAACAGATCTCTTTCTCTAAGTACTCACAGCCTATCAATTTCTACTTACTTTCTGTTCCTTGCTCTTTTCAACCCAACAGATTCATTAGCCCTTTGCTCTAGGATAAAATATAAAGAAATAAATACAAAATGCTCTATTTGGCATTCAAAACTTTTCATAAACTAGTTCCCTCTTATTTTTCTCACTTATATATACTCTTAGATCCAGTATCTCTGACCTCCTGGCTGTTCCATATACAAGACATCCCAAGCTCAAGGCACTTTCTCTTTCTCCTTCCTTCCTAAAACATTCTCTATCCTCTGCTCTGGATACTGACCTTCCCATCTTCCTTTAAGTCCCAGTTAAAGATCCCTCCTTCTACAGAAAGCTTTCTCCAACCCCTCTTAATTCCAGTTCTTTCCTTCTGATCTTTATTCCTATTTATGTATATATTAGATTGCAAGCTTCTTGTGAACGAGTTGTCTTTTGCCTCTTTTGTACCCCCAGCTTAATAAATGTTTATTGACTGTTCAGTTGATAGAAACTCCTTCATAATCTGGTCTCAGTCTTATATTTCCAGCCTTATTATATCTTCTTTCTCTTCCTCCCTTCTAAGATTTAGTTAAACAGGCCTGTTCCTTCCAGAGGGCATTCTATCTCCAGCCATCCTCCATGGCTGCGATGCACTCCTCCTTCTTCACCTATAACTTGTTCCCTTTACTTCAGGAAATACTTTTCATATAAAGCCTAATTTGACCTACCCTGCACTTCCCAACTGTTTGTATTTATGTCACACTTATTCTATTTATATTTAAGTATATAGGATCATAGGATCATTTCATCTCATTCAATGGAACATAAATTCCTTGAAAGAAGAGCCATTTTCCTTCCCTCTTTCTATTCCCATCACCTAGCATATTGATATAACAATAGTAGGTACTTAATAAATGCTTAGGTATTCATTGGTTTATCTGATCAGCTTTCAAAGAATAAGATTTAAAAACATCTATTAAGGTATGACTATGATCTTTGTGAGGTTGGAGAGAAATAATTCAGGTAACCTTGCAAAAGCCCTTTCAGCCATGTAATTCTATGATCTTATTTCTAAAATAATTCTTCCCCAAGAGTTAGACGATTGGATTGCTGCTAAATTGTGTATTTTTTTCATCTCCAAACTGTTTCTGCCAATATTCCTAGCATGTGAAATGTCTGAACTGTTACTGATTTTGACACTCTTGAAATGCAAATTACTTATGCAAAATCCTGCAGTATTGAGACTTGGTTTGAACTAGCAACATTTGCTTGCAAACACAGAGAAAAACATGAGAAAGATCATCTTTTTACAACCATCTCAAGATCAAAGATTCAGACACATGCCTTTGAGGTTTGCAGCTTTGAGGCTAGAGAACAATTAAAAGAATGATTTTTAAAACAGCTAATGCAGTTTATAAACACCCATTTAATCCCTATTACATGCAAGGCACTTTACTAAGGTGCCTACTATGTGCTAACTATATTCTGACAAAAGCCAGTTATTACCATCACAAATCCAAATAGGTTTTGTAATTCCATCAGTATGAGGGATTACTTGGCTTGAGAATAGTCTTTACCAACTAAAATCTCAATCTACTTCAATCTCAAATTGCTACTTGAGGAATAGGTACATCCTACCTTGTTTCAGATCACCTAGGCAGATATATATCCATGTTTTCCTGGTTCCAATACCAGGATTCTATCGACCATGCCACAGTACTTCCTATTAATTTGCAGGTTTACTAATGTATACAGGCATATTAATACACTGATATGCAGAAATAGGAGAAAAATAGCTAAATTTCAATATAGCATTTGACAGTCTAAGTTTTCCTGGAACAACCCTAAGGACTGAGATAAATCCAACTATAACCTCATTTCACAGGTGAAAAGCCTGAGATCGAGAGAAGGCAAGGGCCTTGACTAACATTCTATTTCTTGTAAGTGGTAAAGATGGTAATACAACCAGGTACATTGAGTTTAATTTCTGTTTTTGTTTTTACCTTTATATCGCTCTGCCTTTCTATGCTCTTCTATTCAATACCAGATAACTAAAGAACATAATTATATAAAAGTATATATTAAAAGTTTTGTGTGAACATGATTTCCCTTCTGAATCTTTGTTCAATAGTACATAGTTTACATGTATGACAGAGGACTGGACCAAATGGTCTCTGTGGTCCTTTCCAATTTAAATCTGTGATTCTATGAGCAGTGGTCCAGCAGTCAGAAGAAAGCTGGGTTCAGAATTCACTCTTGACACATTTGAGGTACTTGAACATGGGCAATTTGTTTTGCTTCTCTGAATTTTAATTTCCTCATCTGTATAACTGGGACAATAGTGCTTATGTTACCAGACTTACAGACAGTTCGTGATGATTTTATGCATTGCACAACATAGTGTTATATAAATGACAGCCAATATTATTTTTATATATTTATATTTCCTGTTAAATATTTCCTAATTCCATTTTTTAAAGATTGTGACTTTTTTTTTAGAGTTCCAAGTTCTCTCCCTCCTTATTCTTCTTCCACTCCTTGAGAAGGAAAAAATATATGATATTGGTTATACTTATGAAGTTATGCAAGATATATTTCCATATTAACCGTGCTGCAAAAGAAAATACATAAAGAAAGTGAAAAAAAGTATACTTCAATTTACACTCAGAGTTTATCAGTTTTCTCTGAGGAGGTGAATAGAATTGTTCATCCTCAGTTGTTTTGGAATTGTCTTGGATTGTGGTCTTTATCAGAATAGCTAAGTGTTTCATAGTTCATTATCATTACAATATTGCTGCTACTATATACAATGATCTGGTTCTGCTCATTTCATTATGTATTAGTTCATATAAGACTTTCTAGGTTCTTCTCATGCCTTCTTGCCATCTTTTCTTACAGTACAATTGTATTCCATCACAATCATATACCAGAACTTGTTTACCCATTCCCAGTTGATGGACATCCCTTCAATGACCAATGCTTTGCCACTGCAAAAAGAGCTGCTATAAATATGCATGTACAGACAGGTCCTTTTCCATTTTCTTTGGTATCTTTGGAATAGAGACCTAGTAGCAATATAGCTGTTGTCAAAGGGTATGAAGTTTTATATTCCTTTGGGCATAGTTCCAAAGTACACTCTAGAGTGGTTGGACCAGTTATTATTGTTCTAAAGGGTTCTGTTTTGTTTTGTTTTCCCTTGAGATATTTAAACTGCCTTCTCAGCTGGTCTTGTTTAGTTTGCTTCATGGTTTGTTCATAAAAAAATACACCATCAGGAAAATTATTTAATCTTTCAAAACGTCGCGATGGATTTCATACCTCACAAAAGTATTTACAAGACATGAGTCTTATAGTGTATTGTGGTCTTCTACACATGTCATCCCACTAGTACACTATAAAGTCTTTGTGTTGTCCTCAGAGCCTACACAGAGTAGGCATTTGGTAAATATTTGCTGGGATAAATGAACTCTTGTATAAACCTCGGACACATCATTTAAACTCTATTTGTCTCAGTTTCTATAACTGTAAAATTAGAAAAATAACACAACCTCACATTTTTTGAAAGGATCAGATGATCTAAAATTTGTAATTTTTACAAATATTTTTGTAATTTTGTACTTGTAATTACACATTTGTAATTTTTACAAAAGACTCAGCACAGTCTCTGGCACAAAATAGATGTTATATAAATGCTATAAAATGATGATGATGATGATGATGATGATATTGATGATGATGATTTTATTGACCTGGTGACCTCTCTACCAGTGCAGATTACAATTTGCCTTAGTAAACAGCTTGATAAGTTGCAGTAGGGATGCATAATACATATTTATTATTTGTACTGTTTCTATGTCAAAAGTAAAACATTCTCTTACCATTGTGCATGTTCTTCTGGAAAGTCACATAACTGAGGCCCAGTGAAATATAGTAAGCTAGAAGAAGGGTTCTTTTACTAGGTTCTTTCAGCAGGTGACATTTGGAATTTACTCTCTCATAAATCTATATTAAGCTGGTCCCTATTTTTGAACAAAATGATGTAACCACCCAAAGAGAAGCAGACCTTGGAAGTGAAAGGTTTTCCATTCTCTGAACAACAGAGTGAGTAAAGCACTTCCACTCTACACACTTCCTATCAATGGAGTGGATAGCATAAGTGTGGAACTTCTCAGTTACTGAAATTTCCCACTAAATAAGATAAAATTTGTGATTAGCAGCACCAACAAGTGGTTAAACTTTTTGGTTCCTTTTGTTGGGAGGGGCCTTTTTCATGTTTGTGTGTGTATGTACACATACACACGTGCATATATACACACAGGCATATATGTATATGTGTGTATGCATGTATATATGTATATGTGTGTGTGCATGTGTGTATATATATGTATATGTGTGTGTCTGTATAGTATCTCATGAATTTGATGTTATTTTTATCCTAAACTTTATGGTTGTTCTCAGCATTGAGATGGGGGGCTTGGGAGGGTTCTGCTTCCTTCACTCTCCATCATTTTATGTATCTTAATATTTCTTTGAATTCTTTACATTCACTTTTTTCTTCCCAATAAAAAATTCCACACATTCACATATCATAATTTCTTTAGCCATTCCCCAGTAGATTGAGTATATGTTTTTCTTAAATTTGACATCCGGAGGCCTTTTCCTACTATGTTAAGGTAACTCAAAGTGTATGATTTTTCTAATGAGAATTCAAATATTTTGAAAAAATAACAGCAATGTTGATGATTGAAAAAAGATTTGAATGTTTTTATCTTCACTCAGAAAAAAAAACTGTTAAGTTATCTGAGTTGTATTTTATTTGCAAAAACAGAGCTTATGTGTCCAGATGGTTGGATTGGCTCATGGGCTAATGACACTAATACTTAATGACAATATCACAGGAGACAGTGCCCAACTCTGACTATACAAGGAGCAGAAGGAAATCCTTCCTTCCCATTCGGCTGTTCCTCTTCTTTTCTCTAAGCTCATCTAGACCGACATTTGACAGTCGGAGGATGTATCATCCAAAGAAACAGAGCCAAATATTTGATTTGGATGATTGCGTGGAAAATGTTTTCTCTTAGCTCCAGTGCCCAGGCTGCGAGTATTTTCCCCCTTGACTTATGAGAAATGTGCAGGGACCAAGCTTAGCTTCAAATGGATTATTGGGTTTTGATTGAAACTGATTCTGGTTTCCTCCCTCTGGGATAGTTCACTGATGAGGTGTGTAACCAACAGTTCACCAGAGGGAAAAACATCCATTTTTAAACAAGTTACATTTTGGGGGTGAGATTTAGGAGCCTCCAGGCCATGCAATTTTGAAAGCTTTCTGAGAATATAGCTATTTGACAGTAATTTCTCACTAGACAGTATTATTTAGTTTGGTCTGACCTTGTCTACTGAGTGAAAAGGTATCTGTTAGGTACTGAATCAGGGTAACTTAAAAGAATGCAACAGAATATTTTCTTGTCTGCTCCCTTTCACCTCTACCCTCCAAGTAAGTATCATGCAAAGGAAGGAGTAAAAGGTGTCTGAATGGGCTTTTGTTAAGGTTTACTGAAGAATGTGTCATTGATTGATAACATATCTAGGACTCACATCTCCCGATTACAAGCAACTGCTCTTCCTGCCATGATTCTTCCTTCATTCCATGCCTCTATATGCTGGTTCCCCTTACCTATAATTCCATGCCTCCTTCTTCTGTCATATCCCTGTCTCACACTTTCTTTCACACTCTGCTCAGAACTTATTCACTGCCTGCTTGTCAACTGCTTACCTTCACACCTTCCATTTCTGATCATTCTAATCATTCCATCTACCTTTCAGTATCCCAACATAGACCCATATGTCCCACACCATTATATATGTCTATCTATTTAATTTATAAGTTTTTGTTGTATGTGTTAGTGTCTGTCTTTCCTACAGTAATCACTTGTGGTTTCCATGAAGCATAGGATCCCTGAGGGCAGACATTACGGTTACTAATATTATATCTCATAAAGGAATATTCAGTTCCCATTATATGTTTGATCAATGGATCAAAATGACTGAGAGAATATAACTGATTGAGTAGCAGATTTGGTTTAGGATGTTTCCAGTTGAAAAAAAAACTTACTTTCCATTGTCTGTTCTTCATCATTCAAATTAGTTTACAAGCACTGAGATCCTACACTGCGTACTGTCCTTTCCTTCCCATAGCAAGACAGCTCAAAATTACATTGAGTTTCTTGTCCCCTTACCCTATTTTCAATTATTTTTGTCAAGTTCCAGCATGGATTACTATCACCATCCTCTGTCTTCACTCCTATTGAGAGCTACTGAACAACTGGAGAAAATGATGAAATTGTGTTGCCTAGGTCCACTAAAATTTTATATGACATAATCTCGGCTAAGACCTCAATGAACCAGAACAATCTTTTCATATCTCCCTAAATAATTTACTTTCTTGTTCACCACAGAAACTATTCCATACCTTCTCATCCCTCACTCCAGTTCTCAGTTGAGACTTGTCTCATTTATCATCAAAAATTGAATTCCCTTTTCCACCATCTTCCTCATGTCACATCAAGCAGTTGTTTCTCTGTATCTTCCCCTTAGCTACTGTTTCACACAAATGTAGCTTTTCCCCTCATCAATGCTAATCCATGAGCCCTTGTTCCATTTTCTCCATCTGTAGCCTCATCTATCATCCCCACTCTCAGCAATCTTCAGGCTCTGCTTATTTACTGACTGCTTTCTTGCTGCCTATAAACCATACTCATGTCTTCCCCATCTTAAAAAAAATAAAATCCCCAAAACTTCACTAGGTCAGCCATTCTCTAAGAGCTATCATACTATTTCTTTCCTCCCATTCAGGGCTAAACTCTTGGGCAAGAAATCTAAGATCTCTGTCTACACTTGCTCTCCACTCATTCTTTTCTGAGTCTTTTGGAATCTGGTTTCTGATGTTATCATTCAACCAAAACTACTCTCTCTAAAGTTACTATTAATCTCTTAATCACCAAACCCAAAGACTGTTTTTAAATCTTCATCCTTCTTGACCGCTCTGAAGTCCTTGAGACCCTCTTCTCCCGGATACTCTGTCCTCCCTAGATTTGTGTGACACTATTCTTCCTTGCTTCTCCTTCCTGTCTGACTACTGCTTCTTAATCTTTTGCTAAAGCTTCCTCCATGACAGGATCAACAAATGTCAACTTTTCCCACGTGTCTATACTTGCCCTTCTCATCTTCCTCAATATTATCTCTCTTGGTAATCTTATCAGCTCCTATGGGTTCGATTATCATTTCTAGGTAGATAATTTTTAGATCTATTTATCCAGTCCTAAAATTTCCCCTTACCTGAATAGAAGAGGATAGGGACATTTTAATGATAGAGTTCACATGGATAGTTAAAATGGATCAGCTAATAACATCCTTGGAAGGGAGCTTCAGCCTAGACAGCCCATCACTCAGAATTACAGGAATTCCCAGGCCCATCATGACGACAGTGAAATGTTCATTTAATTATTTATTAATACCTGAGCAAGAGATAGAAAGGGGTAGAGTGGAGTACAAAGGGTATTATGTTCACATCAGCAGACAAGGTCCTGTCTGATACGTAAGGCAGCAGTCAATGGAGTCCTGGAGTCTATCTGACTATAGAGGGATAAAGCATCCCTCAATTTTAATCCAGGTTAGCTCTGCCACATGGCTCCCTCCAATGTTAGATCATAAGAAATGAGATGGGTAGACCAAGGGAAATCTCTGGTCATAGACTACTGGTCAGTGTGGAGGTAGAGAAGTGGAAGGCAATTAGTAAGTTTCTGACCCTGCCTGCACTCAAGCACTTCCTTCTGAAATTACTTCCACATTAAGGGTCAATTTTTCCTTTATGTGAAGACAGAGGGTATGTATACACATATATGTGTGTATATACATACACATGGTACATATGTGTACATACATGTATGTGTACATATATCAGTTTACACTTATATATATGCATATACACATACATGTACAAATACACATTTTTATGTGTATCTAACATCTGTCTACACCATTTGACTCCCATAACAACCTGGTATTATAGGTGTTATTATTGCCCCACTTTGAAGATGAGGAAATTAAAGTTGAGAGTATTTAAATGACTTGCCCAGGCTTACACAGTCACCAGTAAAAATCACAGGCAGGATTCTAACACAGGTCGTTCCGGCTCCAAGTGCAGGGCTTTTTCCACTATTGCATTAAGCTGCACCAAATAACAAAACAAAAAAAAAGAAAGAAATCATTCATAGCATGTAGATGGGAGACTGCTGGATATCCTCCAAGACTCTGACATCACCTTCTTCTTAAACCACAACCATATTTCCATTGTACTTACCATTATCATTTCCTGTGCCCACATTCCTTTTGAAGTCACCAAAAATTAATGTGTATGCCTATATCTGTGTGTGTGTGGCTCTCTGTAAGAATTCCTCTACAATTTCATTCTCTGACACAGTTGCTAGTGCATAAGTTATGATTAGCTTCACAGTAGTCTTTTTCTTTATACTCCTATATACTCATCTTGACAGAGGAGATGACCCAAGAAATTATGATTCTTACTATTTTTGAGAATTTTATTAGGTTTATCTATGACTTTCTTTTATATTCTGGTTTTCCAAATTGCGGAAATGTCGATATTAATAGGGTTTCTTTGATATCTTTATTATTTGGCCTTAGGACAAAGATCTCCCATTTAGAGAACTAACAGCATGTATATGTAATCTTAAAATGATTCTTATCAACTTCAGTTTCCTTTTCTGCAAGTTGGCCAAGCAGTATAGGATAAAGGACCATTTTATGTTTTTCTTTGTTGCATGGGTTTCCATGACATAGTAGCTGGTCTATTTTGGGCCTATATGACATGCTGTTGAAGCATTGTTAAATATATATGCGAATACTACATTTTTCATTTCTTTCCTCATAGGCCTATTTATTCTAAGTTATGGGTAAGAAATCCAGTATTTTTTTTTCTTAACTTTAGTTTTACCCTGGTAGACGACCATTGTCAATAACAACATTCTCAAACTTCTAGACCCTTTATTAAGAATAGATGTAAGGAATATGAATGTTATTTAATTAATTCTGACTTTTGAAATGTAAGTAAAAGAAAGTTTAACTGGAACTTAGGTAAATCTGTGATATATCTTCGTATTTTTACACTTTGCTTTTTATAATACAAAAATGTGTGTACATATGTATACGTGTGTATGTGTGTTGGCCAGGGTAGGGAATACTAATTATACAATTAAATAAGCTATTTAAATCAAGGAGAACTTGTTTTATAAGGTTTATTTCCTAAAATATATTTCAAGATATTAAATGTCCATTATTTAATCAGTATGGACACTTCCAAATGATTTTGGTGATTGCAAAAGGAATGTGATTTTTGTTTTTTGAGCTCAAAAGCATTGGAAGGGATATGTGGGATGATTTAGTCCAGTGGTCCCCATTTAGTGGTTCACAAAACCCATGTGAAAGTTCACACTAAAAGTTCTTTAGTGGAGCCTTAGCAATAAATATTTTTTGGTTCAGATTACAAATGTAACTTTCCTCTGTGGCAATAAGTGCATATATGTTTGAAGCATTATGACTCTATTTCTACAATGACTTGAAACTTCTGGGGGCAAAAGTCATTATTTTAGCTATAGTGAGTGCTTAATAAATATATCCAAAGGAACATTTTAAAGTCTTACGTCAAATTACCCTGGAGATTTATTACTCTAGTTTTTCTATCACTGAAAAGTGTTTGCAGAACAATGATGGAGATCATTGATTTAGTCCAATCTCCCTCAATATGGGGAATGTAAGGGGTCATCTACCTAGTTAGCAGGAGAACAAAAGATTGAACGCATATTTTATCAACCTCGAAAGAGTGATTTTTCCATTGCACACAAATTTAGGTTAAAGAAAGAATATGCCACTAACTAGCTCCATGACTTGGGCAAGTCTTTCAAATTCTGGACCTTAATTTCTCCATTTCTAAAGTGAAGGAATTAGGCTGAATGTTCTCTATGAAATCATCTTTCTTTTCTAGTTACCACTATCACCTAGGCTTCATAGAATCAAGGCCCCTTTCACTGTTGTAACATCATGCACATTAAGAGGCGGTACACCTTTTTTTATTAAAAAAAAGTCTCCTTTGAATTTATTTCTCTAGAAATTATCTCACATTACAATGAAACATTTCTTACTCATATGGGAGAAGCAACATCATTGTCAGATGGTCGTCAATTCGATGTTTTCTTAATTGTTGCAATATAGGGGCAAGTGGAAAGGGTTAGATATTTCCTTTAATGATTATTATTTAAATATGAACACAATAAAATGTTTAAAATATATGCACAACCGTGTGACCTTGGGCAAGTCACTTAACCCCAACTGCCCTCCAAAAAATACATACATACATACATATATATGCACATCCCAAGGGAAAATGGGTGTCATGTTTATGGTTTGCATTATTGGGTGTACATAGTTGCTCCAAGTGGGAATAATAATACTTAGAATATTTACTTCACAGACTTGTTGTGACAGTCAAATGAAATAGTAAATGTTGAGTACCTTGCCAGATTTAAAGTGCTATGTAAATCTCAAAGGTCACCACCACCACCATTATTGCTACTTCCGTTGTTAAAAAAAATAATTAATTCTTACTCTCCATATAATCAAGTCAGTTACTTTCTGTTTGATGAAAAAGAATGGCTTCCTTTCATCTGTTTATTTGTGTCTTTTTTGGGGGAAGGGCAGGACAATTGGGGTTAAGTGACTTGCCCAAGGTCACACAGCTAGTAAGTTTTAGGTGTCTGAGACCTAGCTTCCTTTCATTTGCTTTCAGAGAAGAACCATCCTTTAGTGCAAATATTAAGTCATAAAGGTAACATGTACTTTGAAAGAATGTCCATGTGACCATACTGACATACTTTTTAGGTCCTCTCTCTCTTTCTCTCTCTCTCTCTCTCTCTCTCTCTCTCTCTCTCTCTCTCATTACTTGGTCAAAAAATGGAGTTGTTAAGATACAGATAATCTCTTCACTGATGCAGATCCATTCTTTTGAACATATTTCCAATTTCTATAGAATCCCTTATAGAATATCTGATCCGACATGATGAAGAGTTTCTTCTAGATTTTTTGTTTTGTTTTGTTTTGTTTTTAAACAGGAAACAAGATAGTTCAGTAAAAACCAAAAACAAAGAAAAAACAGTGTAGCTGGAGTCAGAAGAGGAGGTTTTCTGCTCTGTTACATACTACCTATGCACTACTGAGCAAGTTGCTTCTTAAGTTTATTTTTAGAACAAAAATGTTGGATTAAATACCCTCTGAGATCCCTTCCATTTTTAAATTGTAACACTTTGTAGATGTTGGTGAAGTGAAGAAAGTGTTTATTAATAATCAGCTATGTAGGGGGCAGAGCCAAGATGGTGGTGTAGAAGCAGCAAGGTTTTGCAGCTCCCACACAGCCACCTCAAATACCCATAAAATATGACTCTAAACAAATTTTAAGGCTCTAAAACTCACAAAAATACAGAAAACACATCTGTCTCTGAAGGCAGCTCATCACAAAGGGCTCATTGAAGCAGACTGGGAGCCAAAACAAGCCCAGCCTGAAACTGTGGCCTGGCCCCAGGGTTGTCAGGAGGAGCCACAGCTGGAGCCTCCAGCAGAGTGGATTGGTGGTGTCTGTGGCAGTTTCCAGATTTATCAAGCCAGAAGAAATAAGGACTAACAGAAAGGTCAGTGGAATTTAGCTAAATTTTGGGGGCAAAAAGAGTCTGGTGAAACTGCCCACAGGGGAAGGAAGTGGCAGAAATGGTGGCCTTGGAAGCCTCCAGGTAGCTGCTTCAGAGCTCCCAGCCTGCAGACTGCAGCAGGGCCAAGCAATCGTTCAGAGGCTAAGTGCTCTTGCATTGAGCAGCCTAGATCCGGATCATGGTCCTGGGGTGTGTTTTCAGTGAGCCAAAGCTGGTGGGAGCTGCAGCAGCCCCCTAATAGCTCCAGCTGCTGTGAAAACCCCTGCAATTTGGGACAGAGCTTTCCCCTCTGGAAGCAGAGTTCCAAAGAGTTAAAAAGACAAATAATTTACTGGCAACATGAGCAGGAAAAGGAAGCAAAGTTAAGAACTGCAACCAAACTCTAGAATCCTTTTTTGGGGACAAAAAGGATCAAAGCATGGAATGGGAGGAAGACAACACAGTCAGAACTCCCACACCAAAAGCTTCCAAGAAACATGAAGACTGTCTACAATCCATAGATCATCTTAAAAAGGCCTTTGAAAATCAAATAAGAGAAGTGGAGGAAAAACTGGGAAGAGAAATGAGAATGATGCAAGAAAATCATGAAAAGAGAGTCAACAACCTGACTGAAGAAAATAACGCCTTAAAAACAGATTAACTCAAATGGCAAAAGAGGTCCAAAAAGCCAATGAGGAGAAGAATGCCTTAAAAAGTTGAATTTGCCAGATGGAAAAAAGAATCTCAAAAGCATTCTGAAGAGAATAATTCCTTCAGAATTAGAGTGGAGAAAATGGAAGCAAATGACTTTATGAGGAATCAAGATACTATTAAACAGTTACAAACAAATGAAAAAATAGAAGGCAATGTGAAATATCTCCTTGAAAAAACCAC
>CM053600.1:169477870-169528360 GCA_028646575.1 Pseudocheirus occidentalis
GTAACCCAATTAGGATAACCCAGGATCTGGCAGCTTCTACACTGAGGGATTGAAGGGCCTGGAATATGATATTCCAGAGATCAAGGGAGCTAGGATTAAAACCAAGAATCACCTACCCAGAAAAATTGAGTATAATGTTCCAGGGGAAAGTATGGTCATTCAATGAGGTAGAGGACTTTCAAGCATTCTTGCTGAAAAAAACCAGAACCGAACAGAAAATTTGACATTCAAACACAAGAAGCATGAGAAGGTAAACATGGAAAAGAAATCATAAGGAACTTATCAAAGTTGAACTATTTACAAGCCAATATGGAAAAACAATAAGAGTAACTTATGAAACTTTCTCAGTATGAGGATAGGTGAAGGGAATAGAAATGTATATGTGTGTGTGTGTGTCTGTATATCTACACAATGTCTATATAGGAGGGTATGTATGTGTATGAATACATATCTGAGCATATGTGTATATGTGTACATAGAGGGTATAGGACCAATTGTATATGAAGTGATACTTTAAAAGGTGAAATTCTGAGATGGGAATGGACTAAAATGAGAGGAGACAGGGAGAGACAAAATGGGGTTAATCATCCCATATAGAAGAGGTATAGGGTAACTGATACAGCTTTACTTTAATTACTCTCATTGTATCTGGCCTAGGGAAGGAATGACATAAACTCTAAACTGGGTATCATACCACACAGGAGAATAGGGGGGACAGGGATGAGAGGCAGGATGATGGAGGGGAGGGCAGGGTCTGGGGGAGGGTTGCTAGAAGTACACACTTCAGTAAAGAGATAAGGACAGGGTAGAGAATAGAACAAGCTGGGGTGGGGGTAAGGAGGCGGGATAGGAAGGAGGGACATATAATCAGCCTCTCATAATATGTCCACTATGGAGATGTCCTGCGTAATTACACATGTACAGCCTGTATTGAATTGCTTGTCCTTCCAATGGGAGTGGGTGACAAGGGAGGAACTGAGGGAATCTAGAATTTAAAACTCTACAATCAAATGTTAAGAAAAAAATGTATATATGTGTGTGTATGTATATATATATATATACACATATATATGTATATGTGTGTGTGTATACACACATATACATGTAATTATTATCATTAACTAGATGCAACTGGCAATTAAGATATACAGGTATGGGGGTAAGGGAGACCCTCCCTGCCCTACCAGAAAGTAAGAGGGGCTTTGGGGGAGGACATAGAAGAGAACAGATTGGGAGAGGGGCTTTACAGGGGGATTGCTGTTTTGGGGATGGGGGTGGGGGAAAGATGGGGAGAAAATTCTGTAACTCAAAATCTGGTGGAAATGAATGATGTAAACAATAAAATAAAATAATTAATTTAAAAAAAAAAAGAAAAATCTGTATCTATTTCCAGCTTCAGTAAGTTGACCTTTATTTGCCAGCCTTTCATTCATGGCCCCTATTTGGATGAAATACCTGCTCATTTTTCTTGTAACAGAAGCTAATTGTCTCTTAGGTCTACTGGATTTTTTGGTGTCCGTAAGCGTGGACACATTCCATGTACCAATGGTGAGTGGAATCATCTTTGCAAAAATTTTTTGTATATTTTTGTGTATATTTAGAGCACAGGACGGGATCCCTGCCTGCCTTGATAAGGTGGTGTTAGTTTGGGTGAAGCAGACAATTTTTAGGGCACGTACCTTTTCTAAGCCCCTTCCTCACCTCAGGAGGTAAGCAGCAATCCTTTAAAAAGACTGCTCAGATTCTGATGGGACTGCCCAATCCCACTGCTGTTTCATTCTAGTGAGAAGACCACCATGTACCCTAGACTGCCTGTGTACAAGGTTGTGACTATAGCTTCCAGTGGATCTGTACTTGCTGCTTTATGACTTATTCTATGCCACATGACTGAGGTATGTACAGAGGTAAAATGGCATGGATGGTGTCTTTCAATTCATGCATAAATTTGATTTAAGTGAGGCAGCATGATGAAAAGTTGTTGGCTTCACTCTCTCTTCCAAAGTCACCAGAGTCCAATGGTGAGTCAAAACTCAAGATGACCGGCAACAGGTCAGAAGGCAGTGGCATCCTTGGCACCCTTGATGTTTAACCAAGCCCTAAGTGCTCTACAGTGCCTGCTTATGCAGCATTTATGGCCTATTGAAACACATTGTGCATGTTCACATCTGTCTATTCTAACAGGGAAGGCTTCACATGCTTTTTGAGAGATCTATAGAGAGATCTATGCATATGAACTGTCTCACTGACTAATTCACTAACCCTACTAATTCACTGACATGGTTGAATCCCTTGGTTACCCTCAACCTGGTTTAGCCCATCTGCTGAAACAGTTTACCAGGCTGTGGTCCCTGCACATGCTTCTGGGAGCCACAGGTGAAAGGTGGGCAACAGGTGGATACCAAAGGGAGAAAGCAGCCTTGTAAAAGGACTCAGCAGCCCTGAACACCTGTATACCTCTAAACAAATACTAAAGAGAGCAAGAGCAAGGATGATCATGCAGATATGACTTACTGCAGAAAATAACCTTTAAAAAGCCTTCTAATTTCCTTAACGTCTTCTTCTCTAGGTTATCACCAATGTGTGCCTAAAGACAATTATAAAACAACAAAAATAAGGATAGTGAAAGTATGTCCATTGTTTAATCATTTCTTGTGTCTTCTTGATCATAATCAGGTTTTCATTTATTTTTTCAAATTATTAATTTTGATAATTTCCATTCTTATTGAACCTTCTCCTCTTTCAGATACTATGAATATCAATCCTGAATTGCCTTTAAAATTGCGCAGTCTAAAACATGTTTTACTTCTGCTTGTATTTTATCAGGTCTACCTTTATTTTTTTTGTTTTCTACTTCACCTTAGGTACCATTTTCAGTCTCAGAAAACATAAGGTATTGCAGCCTTTCAATAAGATCTGAACCTGTAATGTAGCTTATTGACTATCTTTTTCAACACTTTTCCCAAAGTTTGCTTTGTTTGTTTTTAATATATAATGGAACTGAGGCTCAGAAAAGCTAACTGACTTAAGGTCATGAAAAGTAAGTGGCAAGTACAATAAGCAGAATGTCAGTCCTTTAATATTGCTGATAAGAAAAGCTGATCTTAGAAACACCAGCAGATGTGGTATCTATTCACTGACAGTTTAATATTTAAATATTTTCAGCATAATCAGGGTCAGTTCATAATAATCTCTCTACACTGTAAAGTCTACAGGCTCATTTTCTTTTTTTTTTTTTACTTATTTTTCTTCTATTTTGCAAAGTAATACTGTTTATAATCTTTCATCATCCTCCTTGTACTAAAATCTTTTAGTATCTTTGGTAAGGAGTGTATGTCCTCTGATGATTGAGGGTTCTGCATATTTTAGCCTTTTTCTCGTGCTGACTTTCTTGGTATTGGTTAAATTTCTCTAAGTTATGATAGAGTAAATATCTTTACTTACATATATTGGGGGACACTGGGGTGGACAGTTGAGAAATTGTTTAAATAGGTTTAGTTAAAGCTTCGGGGAATGACTTTGTTTCTTCATCTCATTCTAATTCTTTTGATTTTGTTCTTGATATTAACCTATGCTGATTTTGACCCATATTCTATACAGTCAATTATCTGGATGCACTACTACTTTACAACTTAGCCATCTCCCATCAATATATAGTAAGCTTTTGTTGGTTATGTTTTTATGTATGGGGGTGTGTATGTGTGTGAGTAATTCATTCCTTCCATGCTGCAAAGGTGCCATTATATTATGTCAATGTTACTCTATGATGGTTCCTCTCTCCCTCTTCTCCATTACAGTATATTTTCAGCTGTCTGGATATCTTCAGCACTACTTCACTACCACAGAAGCAAGTGGGTAAGTTTCTGGAAGCTAACTGCTCATGACTTTTTGCTAGTAGTTTGATTCTTCAACATCTACCATTACTTGGAAACCACGGTGTATTAGTGATCTCACCAATGTGGGCACTCCAAACAATAGTGCATATGACAAGTCATCTGTGTATTCTCATCTGTAAACTTTTAGCCATATCCTACCATAAATTCTCCATGTAGGGGTCATCCAGTATTCTGGGAGGACTTCCTTTATATCTTGACCTTACATGGATGACCATGGAGTCACCCTTCAATTGTCCTGCCTTCTCAGTACTTGACTAGGAAATATCTCTTGGATGATGCTATTACTCTATATCTCCAACACGATGCTTCCCTAGTGATAGGCTATGTCCCATTCACACCTAACATGTTTCTCTATTGCCCTTTTGATGACCTGAAACTCTAATTCTTGTAGACTTTAGTGTTCTATGACTTAAAGACATCCAGCATCACTGGAATAATATTGTTTTCAGAAAGATGAGCCTTTGTTTCAGGGAGAAGCCTGGGGTCATTAAAAGCATTGATCAATTTCCCAGAACTCCCCATCAATTTTTCATAGCATCTAGCAATGTTGACATGTCTGGTATAAAAATTTCAAAGAATCTTACTGATGCTTTCTGCAAGAATAATAGGATGCTTCAGCCTAAATACCACAAAGAGGAAATCTTCAATGCAGAAATGAAGAAAGATGAGATTTCAAAGCAACATAAGACTGACCAAAAAGCAATGAACTTACCACTTCTGCTTCAAATAATGACACTTCAGCTTTCTGCCAACAAACATTCTACATTCTCTACCCAATGGAGTTCATTCTTACACATCAGTTTCCTGAATGTCTTGCAAAAATTCATTAAAATAATTAGGAATTGCAAATAAAAAGCAGATCTTACCAAAGTATTTTTCACTTGGTCTCAGTACAAAGTTAGAGAAATCTAAAAAAGAGCTCATCTTTTAGATAAATGTAAAAATATAAAGTTAATATTCTCATGAAATAATACTAAACTCATTTATAGAAGTCATTCATAATTCTCTATACATCGTTTCTCTAAAATATATTGCTTGAAAACTAAAATTCTACTTTTCAACAAGTAAAAGTAAACAGTCAACAAAACTGTATCTACTGACAAATCATTTTTAATTGGAGCTAAATCAACTAATTTAGTGATAGAACCTTCAACTGATTTTAAGTGATCATCAAAGGATCAAAGGAAACATTAATTCAGTCATCTTATATGGCCAATGAGGAACTTGAATTGAAATAAGGAATGTGAGAAGCCAGAAATTTTAGCATAGAAGCTTCATGGTATCTAAATCATGAGCATTTTCCTTAAGAAAAAAAATGATTGACACTGGATATGGCAAATACTTAATAACATCACAAAACTGATTATATTTTAATAAATAGAAAATGGCTTGTAAGTAATATGGGAGATACTTCTGAATCGACCATCTGTTTGAATCAAAAGCACCAACTTGCGAGAGACATGATCAAAATGAGTACAAAACTTGAACCAAAAATTAAAATAAGAAAAATGATGACATAAATCTGACAACAATTTGATCTGAGCTATACAAACAATTCATTGATAAAGAAAATAAAATGAGTAATGTATAGAAGAAAAGAGAGAGAATCAGATGATAAAAATTCATCTAATTTTAACTGATATGAACTAAATGTCACAACACAGAAAGCAATAAAATCTAAAAAAGTAACATAATTAGCCACCGCTGCATAAATTAAGTCAGGAGGAAATTTCACTGCCTTACAACATGAAGCAAAAGTAAACCAAGTAGAAATGCACTCCTTCTCTGTCTCTCTCTCTCTCTCTCTCTCTCTCCCTCTCTCTTTCTGTCTCACACACACACACATACACACACACGAATATGTATGCACATGAATAAATACACATGTATGTATTTATATATGGTTTCTTACAGAATATGCTGTGTGGTATGTATAGTAGAAAAAGAAAAGGATCTGGTCCTGAGCCAATCAGAGGGTATCATTCAGTTTTCAGTTGTATCCAACTCTCCGTGACCCTATTTTAAGGGTTTTCTTGGCAAAAAGATACTGGAGTGGTTTGTCATTTCCTTCTCCAGCTCATTTTACAGTTGAGGAAACTGAGGCAAACAAGGTCAAATAACTTGCCCAGTATTCCACAACTAGTAAGCATCTGAAGTCAACTTTGGAATCAGGAAGATGAATCTTTTTGATTCCAAGTCTGGTGCTCTGTTCACTGCTCCATCTAGCTGCCCTAGCCTAGCAAGATCAAGTAACAAAGTCTCCTGTTTACTATCTATATGGCCTTGAACAAATCATCTCGGCAATTAGGTGGTATAACAGAACTCTGGACAAAAAGTCAAGAAGATCTGACTTCAAATCCTGCCTTGCTCACTTATTATGTCTGTGAACTCAGTAAGTTAAGTGTCTTGTCACACTCGCATTCTTCATCTGTAAAATGGGTATAATTATAGTATCTAACTGAAAGGGATGTTCTGAAGATAAAATGACATAATATATTTAAAGTGAATTGCAAAATTTAAAGTACTATGTAAATTCTAATAATTATTGTTGTTATTATGACTACCACTACTTACCCTCCCTTGTCCCTCTCAGCTCGCGATATGATCCTGTGAAAAGTACTGGGACAAGGCTGCTTTTGATATTCTTTCTGTGCTGCAATGAGTCTTTTGATTTGCACATGAGTGATAAACTTCCATATCTCTAATGGGAAGGTAGACTTCACAACTTGATCTTAGTTCCTAGTCTGTTAGTGCAGGGAAAAAAAGCAAACTTCTTGTGTATACCATCCCCCCCACCAAAAGGCTTACTTTAAAATGTGACTTTTGAAGTTCAGGGAGCACTGACTGACCAAGAAGAGGGCTTCTATTTCATGATTGCTTTTGAGGGCTGATTAATTCTTGGTAGGTGGTTTTGGGTTCAGACAAGGAAGCCTGCCCAGCAGCTTCTTACAACAGTCTTGGGAAGATGTCATGGAAATATTCACTATTATGTTAACTTACGGTTGGGAACAGAAAAGGAGAGGATAGAGAGAGCAGCTTCTCATAGAAGTCCAAAATTACCGATGGCAAAACAAAGAAAGAAGTATTCAACTTTTCAGAAGCAAACAGAGCTCAAAAATGTGATGCTAGAATTCACAAAGAACTCTTAAAATATTTAACCATTTGTAAAAAGCATAACTATAGTTAATGTTTATATAATTCTGGTTTGTGAAACAGTTTACATTTATTATCTCGTTTCTCCTTAAAACAACCCTGTGAGGTAAGAGTTATTATCACCAATTTACAGGAGACTAACTGAGGCTAAGAAAAGTTAAGTGATTTGCCCAGTGTCACACTTTTAGTAAGTTTCAGAGGTGTGATTAGACTTGTCTTCCTGATTCCAATAACTACATTATTGGAAACCAGACTGAGCATATGAAAGATCTTGGTTATTAAAAAAAAATCTCAGAAAAGATTAACCTGGTACCTAATTGATGCTTTCAGAAGTTTAGCTAATTCATGAATTAAATTTGTTTGTTGATTACAGACATTTTGAATAGAAAGTACAGATGACTTTATATAGCTGACTATAAATCCCTTCTCCTATTAAATGGTATTATGTAAGGAAATTAGTGGCAGCTAAAGAGCCTTTTTTTGGTACAGCTAGGTGGCTTTGGACCTGGAGTCAGGAAGACCTGAATTCAAATCTGGTCTCAGACACTTAATAACTCTGTGACCCTGGACTTAACCTTGTTTGTCTCCGTTTTCTCATCTTTAAAATGAGCTGGAGAAGGAAATGACAAACTTTTCCAAGAAAACTCTAAATGAGGTCACAAAAAGTTGAACACAAGACTATGACAACAACAAAAAAACAAGCTGCTTTGCTATCCAGAAGGAGCATATAAGAGAGCATAGACTACTTTATGCTACCAGATTGGGAATCCAAAGTACATACATACAATCAACAGCAAAAATATCAATTCTAATGGGAGTTTTCTAATATGTAAAATATAGGAATAATAATATCTACTTCAGACAGTTGTTGGAAAGGTTCAAATGTATGTTAAAGTCTTTGTAAACCTTAAAGTGGACATACCCTCCAGTGGCCAGACATCCACATGCTTCAGTGTAGCCCTGAGGAAATGCAGAAACACACGATTAGGTCTCAGCACACACCAGACACCAGCACTAGGACCCTAGTTCAGCAACAGGTAAGCTGCCAGAACCCTACTGCCTTCAGCAGCATCAGTCACTGTCCATGCACCAGTGAATAGACTACTCAGTTACTTGAGATCAGAGTTCCATATTAAATATCCAAGAACAATGGTATAAGAATGCAGAATTTAGACAAATTAGGCTTCAAGTGTATTCTTGACCTTATAACAATGGAGGACTTACTGAGGGAAGTACTTGTTTAAAATTGGGAGTTTTATTTCCCTTAAGAGCAGAGTTTTAAATAGATAGAAATAGCAAATAGTCTTGGATTTTGCGTGTTTTGAATTAAATATAACATTATATATGCATTCTAAACTTCTCCTATGAATTCAGAACAATACCTTCCTTTCAAATTATAGTTTTTGACTTGTTTCAGTTGTGTCCAACACTTTGTGGCCCCATCTGGCGTAAGGTATTAAAATACTTTGCCATTTTCTTTTCCAGTTTATTTTTAAAATGAGGAAACTGAGTTAAGTTACTTGCCTAGGGTCACACAGTTAGGAAATAAGTATCTGGGGCCAGATTTAAACTTACGGAGATGAGTCTCCTTGACTTCAGAGCTGGGCCTGTGTCCACTGTGCCATCTAGCCACCCCAGTGCCTAGGGAACTGGAAAGATGAGTAATTTGCCCAGGGCTAATAACCATTTTGTCAAAGGTAGGATATGAACACACATCTCACTGGCTTCAAGGCCAGTCCTCTATTTCCTTATGCATGCTGCCCCATTTTGAAAAGGAAACAAATGCTAAACACTGGAGTCATAAAGAACTGGAAATAAAGTGATTCTCATTTGTTGGCAAATGACTGGAGAAATTGTAGTGTATGAATGAAATGGAATATCATTGTGGTGTATGAAAAAGTGAATATAAGGATGATTTTACATGAATTCATATAGGTTATATATGAATTCATATAGATCAAAATTAACAACAAGAAGAATAATTTCTACAATTAATAAAAATATAAATAAAAATTGCTATAAGAAAATAAGAATTTTAGTAATGAGGAAACAGATGATGAAGATAAGGGTCTATAAGGCCAGGAAATTGTGTACATCATCAGATGTGCCCACTACTTTTCTTTGCTGAAGGCTAAATTAAGTTGGGGGACAAGACTATGTCCAGAAACTGTGATTATATAAAATAAAACGACACCAATAAAACTTTTATTTGAAAAAGACAAATAAATATAATATATACACACATATATTTATATATACATGTGAATGGAATCACACTGGAGACATCCTATATTGTCTTTGAAGTTCTTTACCAGGGATTAAGAGCAAAACTACCCTATGAGGTCCTTCTTACACTTCAGTAAGTATTTTTTTATTGAGTAGTGTCCAAGATACATTCATTTTAAACTGAATTCTCTTTAACAGGATATCTTTTTTCTTTCCCACTCCACTTTTTATCTGCTGCTCAGCCTGGTTTCAACTCCTTGGAAGAAAATGCCTCTCCCAGGATAAGCTCATCACTTCTAAACCCACTAACATGCTGCTAACTCAAGCCTTGATTGACACCACCTGCCTCAACCTCTTCAACCCTCAAACTGGATGGCTAAAGGGCAGAGTACCAAACTCCTCCCACTGCCTTCTTCTATAGAGGGCAGAAACTAGATTTTTTGGCTCACTCCACTTTGTATCTGCTGCCCTACTTGGTTCCAACTCCATGGCAGATGTTGTCATTCTCTCTTAATGAAGAATTAGTTCTAGTACATGAATATAGTGGAATATTACTGCAAGGTAAGGAATAATACATATGAAGAAAAACATGGGAAGAGTCATATTAATTAAAGCAATGTGAGGTCAACGAAACCATGAAAATAATAAATATGTAGCAATGTAAACAGGAACCCCTCCCCCAACAAACTGAAGCTGTACACTATCTATTTATGCCAACCATGATTGTGGTCCTTTGGTGGAATCCAAACTTCACAGAATAAATCTCTTTAATAAAAGGATTTGTTCTGTAAAACTTGGGCTCAGTCAAAAGGCCCCATCCACCAACCTAGAAGGCCACATATGACCTCAAGGCTGCAGGTTCCCCACCCCTCTACTGTATCTATCTGTGTGTGTGTGTGTGTGTGTGTGTGTATACACACACACATATACATACACACATATATACATATACACACATACACATATATACATATATATATGTACATATACACACATATATATATGAGAGAGAGATACTGGTAATTAGGTATATGACATCCTGAGCGAGTCACTTAACCTCTACTTGCCTTAATCCAATGGAGAAGGAGATGGCAAACCAGTCTAGTATCTTTGCCAAGAAAACTCCATGGACAGTATCAGCATGTTTTGGTCCATGAGGTCATGAAGAGTTGGACATGACTGAACAACAACAATCAGGTATGTTAATGTGAACACAGTCAATGTTTTGGGATACTCTTCTTCAGCTTCATTCCTTATTGTGTATTTTTTTCTCGCTCTACTTCATTCTGCACGAGAACATGTCTTCCCTTGCTTTCTGGAGCTCTTTACATTAACCATTTCTAGAACTCAGATTTTGAGTACATTCATGAATTATCCTCTAATCTTTGGTACCAACTTTGAGCTACGTGCTTGGCAATGGTATCTCTGGGCCAAAGGATGGGGGAATTTAGCCCCCCATTTTTAAAAGTATAATTATACACTGATTTCTAGTATGGTTAAACAATTTATAGCTTAACTAATAATGTGTTAGTGAAGAAGCATGCATTGTCTACTCTATGTGCATCGTCTGCTGTGTGTCACATACCGAGCTGGGCACTGGGGATACAAAATCAATTACTGTATAGAACAGTTACTGTCTTCTATTTAATGAAGAAAATATGTACAAATATAAGTATATATTGAAAACATGCAGGTTTGTTTGGGAAGGGAGGGTGTTGGCAGCTGGTGGGGTAGGGAATCAGAAAGAGCATTACGTAGAAAATAGTTTCTGATGGAGGTTTTGAAAAAAAGTAGATGCTATGAGACGGAGGACAAGACAGTGTTTTCTAAACACTGAAATCAGCCATTAAAAGGTCACTGAGATGGGAGCTGGAATGTATCATATGAGAATCAGCAAGAAGGCTTGTTTGAAGAAATCTAATAGTGTGGGAAGGGGAGCCTGGAAAAATTCAAACCTGGTGCCAGGTTGTAAAGGACATTAAGTGCTAAGCAGACTAGTTAATATTTGATTCAGAAGTTTTAGTGAGCAACAGAATAGAGGCTACGTGAGTATTAGGAAGCAACTGGATGTGAGTGAAGTTATAAGGGTAAAAACTACAGGGTTTGGCAAATAATTGAAGGTATGGAATGAGGGTGAGTGGAGACACAGACAATGCCAATGTTATGAACCCAAGAAACTGGAAAGATGATGGTACCCTCAAAAAAAGAAAGAAAGCTTCAAAGGGCAGAGGATTTGAGAGAAAATAAAAGTTCCAAAGGAGGTTTTGAGGAAAAGAAATGTAACTCAATTTCAGATATATTAAATTTGAGATGTTAATGAGACATCCAATTTGAAATATCCAATAGTTATTGGTTATAGAGGATGGAGCTGCAGAAATTGACTGGGGATGGAAATAATAGATCTTCTGTTTAAGGGTAACAAATACGTTAAGGAACTGATGAAGTAACTAAGTGAGAAGAACATAGAAAAAGAAGCGAAGGCCCAGGACAAACCTCAAAGGATGTTGACTGTTAGGATTACTAAAAGTATGATGAAGGCGACTTCCCACAGCTCCTTCAACAGTAAATTTTCCCATCTTTCATCATCTTTTCCATTTTGCTGAGTGTGAGGTGAAAGCTCAGAGCTGTTTTGACCTATTTATTTTATTTATTTGACCTAGTATCACTACCTCGTACTAATAGTGTTTGAAGCAGTCTTCCAAATACCTGTCTATAACTTGCATTTTTGAAATTTATTTACATCTTTTGACTCTATATCCTTGGGAGGATGGTCCTTTGGTGACAAAAAAAGGGGAAAGAAAACATGCCAAGTCCCAGAGAAGGATCTGAGCCTTTATGGAAGAGTTAAATGAAAGAATGAACAAAAATCAGGCAGGATGAGAAATCCTGATTGAGTTGCTATCTGCAACTGTGAAAGAGACCCACACTAATGAAATACCCAAACTATCAAAACAGCAAAATAACCTAATCGAAGACAAGGGAAGTTCAGTCTGTTGTGTTTTGGATGCTTTACGACTGATTTGAGAACAAAATTACAGACTTCTCAAAGGGGAGCAACAAGATACACGAACGAGCCCCTTCCATCTTTTCTACTTGTTCTGATCACCACTTAGACAAGTTTGTGGAAAATAACACGGGTGGGGAGAGAGGCTGGGTGAAGTGCTCAGGGAAACTGGATAGTAGAATATAACTCCTTTCTTCACTTTCTTCACATCCTGTATCATACCAATCATTTGTTGTATTTCTTGGTATGCTGAAATAATGCTCCCTTTTAGCCATTTGCTAAAGTACAAATTTGCGTTGGTTTCACAAAAGTGTTGACAGAAAAGCCACTCTCCAAAGATTTTCAACATTGAGTACACCCTTTAAACAGCTGCTGAGAAGCAGCGGTTGAGGTAATCACCAAACATAGACACTGATATTTCAAAGGACACCACAGGTATTCTTGCTCTTGTTGGATGGTACTTGGGATTTGGATAGAAAAAAAATTAAACAGGAAAATAAAATATTGTTGTAGTCGATTAGCTCATAGTAGTTTCCTAGAGACAGAAGATTCCCCCCCTTTTGCAGCAGGTGTGCACATGACTTATCTAAGCACAGGCCAATTTAGCGATGGTTACATTTGATTAAATTGATTAAATACACATTTTTCCCTCTATAAAGACCAATTTTACATACATAGTGGTCAGCTACCTGTTTCCCAAAGGCTGTTTTTTCCTCACTTTGAACTGTGTGTCGGGTAGGTATCCATGGTTTCAAATTAGGAGGAAAAACCTATCATCTGGAAATCTGTGGCATGTTACATTTTTTTAATATTCTCTATTCAGCTATGATGAGCAATGCATTGTAGGAATTAATTTCTAGTATTCCAAGAACTCTCTCATTGGCAAAGAGTTTTAAATTCTTTTGTTTAAAATTACTTACCTTTTAAAAACCCACCACAAAGCATGCTTCACACCGCCCCTGCCCCTCAGCTTTAGACTACATACAACCTTAGGTGGGAGGAAGTTCCTTTAAAAATCTTCCATCCATGTTTCATTTTATTTTATTGAGTTTCTAGGCTTCACATGGTATGGAAGTGCAAAGCCTAGAAACAACCTGAAGGCCTGGATTTTCTGTTTGACAGTGTTAAGTGACACCCACATCCGTGCATGAAAGATAGCAAAAAAAAAAAAAAAAAAGGGATGTTTCCTAGCATTTCCCAAGGATGCTCTCACCCCACCCCCTAACTATCTAGTGCTGGGGGAGAAGCCAATCTGCTTACCAAGGCATGAAACAACTGCTGTCACTCAGCCGTGATCACACAGATGCATTGAACATTACTTTAAAGGTGTCATAGACCTTATATTTATTGTTCTGAATAAACATTAATCTCATGAACAGTGAAACACCAAAGGCTGAATGCGCACAATTACCAGACAGATAGGTACACTGCCATTAGCCACAGCAAAAGCTTCTCACTCTAGCTTTCCATGTCAATACCCATTACCAACTTCACTCAGAGGGCTGTAACACTCTTCAAAAAAGGAAAATCAAACCCCATGCTTCTACAGTCCACAGCGTCTCTGCTATGGGGACATAAATGCAGGAGGCCATTCTAGGCTTTCCACTGTGACTTCACTAGTGAGGTAGAAGGAGATGTTGTCAATTCTGCTCTAGGGGGAATGAAACAAAGCGGTTCATCATGACCACAATAGAACATGAAATCATATCACTTACAAGCCACTTAAACTAGGAAAGGATGGCACTAAGGTGACCTTTAGTGGAAAGACGGATCCAAAGCATTTCATTTTAATTCAGAGGAAAGAGTCAGGACTAGTTATTCAGTTTCATAAAAGGCTGACATCATAATTCCATACAATTGCCTAGTTCAATAACAAGCAATGGAATTCAGTGCTGACTGACATTGTCCTTTTACTCAGGGATTTGTAAGAAATTCTAAATACCAAGAGTAGTTCATATTAGTCTTAATTGTACACTTTTGCAGAAAGTGTTGCTAACTTAATTTACTTTAGTGATTGCAATTTATATTAGGTTATAAACACACATACATACATACGCATACATACATATATACAAATATACACATATCCTTATCTATCTATACACATGTACTTACATAGACATATCCATATCTATCTGCCTATCTACACATACACATGTGTAAATATACATATACACATATATATCCATATCTATCTACACATACATACACATACATGCAAGCATATAGTCATATCTATGTCTATCTACACCATATACACATATACATGCATACAAACATATCTATACACACACATTTATCTAACAAAGCGATCTTTTCCCATACATTGATACTCCTCTGAGGGGTCCTCAGAGTAGCTTTATTGTCGTTTATCACTGCAGTTGCTGATGTCACTTGAAAGATGAGTTAATAGAGACATATAGAAGTTGAGTGGTTTATTGGTCACAAGTTAATTACTGAAAAAACAATCATTAGAAACAGTTCCCATGAGTATTACTCCAATTTTCATTCCACTACGTTATGCTGTGTCTCCTACTTTTTTGGCATGTAAATTATAACATGTAAAGTCGGTGTTGTGCATGTGTGTTTGTATGTGTGTACATGTGTGTATTGGGATTTACCAAACTGGATATACTATATGCGTGTGAGCATATATACATATACATATACATGTACATGTACATATACACATACATACATATGCATATGCACATGCATGCAGATATTTCAAAAATCCAGAAGTGTATTTATGTGATATATGTGTACACACAGACACATACACACAGGTACAAGCATATATTTCTAATGCTAGTACTTACCTTATCTTGCCAGGTACTCTTCAGAATCTTCCTAAGACAATATAAACAGAAGTAATTTGATTTCCTGACATGCTGTGTGTGTGTTTATGTATTCAGATTTACAGAATTGGATATAATATTTATATATATGCACACCATACATGCAGACATTTCAAACATACGTGTGTGTTTCTGTGATATATGTGTGTGTGGCTATAACTATACATATGCTTATGGATATGCGTATGCATACACGTAAGTGTATGCATCCACAGCCTAATGCTCTGCCCTCAGCAGTATCTTGCACGTAATGCGTTAATCATTCAACCAGTAATGATTGTTACAGTAATTTACATTTACATTTAAGTTACAGCAATTTATATTTACATATGTAATATTTTGTCTTACCATTATTGACAGCCTTGTGATACGGTCCCTCAGAAAAATTTTCCTTTCAGAAGCCTTTATTTGTTAGGCCAAGCAAAACTTTTCAATAGAATTAAAACATTTTAGAACACCAGTTAGAAACAGTTTCTTGAGACAGCCTTTTGAGCAGTTATCTAAAAGATTAGGAATACTGCAAAAAACCCACAAGTTATTCAAATTTTAAAAACCCATCTAATTTCATTTTACATATAAGGAAAGTCAGGTCTAGAGAGATCAGATTTGTTTTTGAAAATGTGGCTCATAGTTTGCAACAAGAATTAGAATAAGACAAAGGAAATAGAAAACATGATTTATTCAAGCAATAAACATAGCTTATGGGAAGGTATGAGAAAAAAATGTGTCGAAACCAGTTTAAAGAACCTTAATTTGGTTAGCTTAGAAAACAGGGACTGGGTGAGGGGAGGCAGGTATAGTGGTGAAGTAAAGACATTCAAGAGGAGAATTTTTGTGTCAAATCTGTGCAGTTAGTGACAAAACTAGACATAATATTTGGAATCCAGCTAAGGTGAGTGAAGTTGTAGGTCAGAGGTTAATGGAAAGGATGACTGCATTTGTCTAGTTTTGAATTAACCATAGAAAAGTTGTGTTCATGGAATGAAGAAAGAGCAGATTAAAGGAAGGTGATGAAGAATATAAAAAGACTTGTCAATGAGAGGAACTAGATAAACTGAAAGACAAATATCAAATTCTGGATAGAAAGTAGAAGACACCAGGTGGCATTGGAGTTTGTCACTGTGTGAGAAGAACAAAGAAGACGGGAAGATGGGGCCCATCCACATGAGGCTGAATTGAAATAAGGAGGGGAAAATCTCAAATCTGATGCTGATTAACCGAGGGAAAAATATTTAGAGAGTAGACCCATTAAGGACATCACACCTACTTTTCAATCCTTGATGTTTAGATGCCCTTGATTAAAAATCAAAGAAGCAACAGCAATAAAAATAGACACAAAAGTGAGCTTGATAGTCATTGTGTACAATAGAGAACTATTGTACATTTAGATCAGCCTTAGAGACAGCCATTAAAGCCCTGTCTTTTGTCTTTATTATCAATAACAGCTCTCCTCTAAGGGCCTTACATCCATAGGCCCTGGGGCTGATCTATTTAAGAACAAATATTTGCCAAGATGAAGGCCAGAAAATAGAAAATTTGCTTTGCTTTCACATACCCTTTGTAGTAAAGTCATTTGCCAATGTGGAAAAATACCCTGTTCTTTCTTCCCAGTGGTATGTTGGGTAAGGGGGTAGCTTACTGCTTCACAGTGTTGATTTGAAAGTTGTTTGGATGCTAAGCATTCCACCTCAGAAGGCCTGAGACAGTGGGAAAGCACAGTATCAAGTCATTTGAAGTGGGAAAAACGACTCTGATGCAAAGCCCTACTTCTCTCCTTTTCTTCAACTGCTTGGCCCCCTACAGGGTTTCCAACCCCAGAAGTGTGAACAGTAAAGCAAAGCAAAAAAAAAAATACCATCAGGTCTGGGGAGAAGTCTCATCTAAATCTGCCCTATAAGCATAAAGTCATTCATTCTTGCAACGCTTTCTCATAGGCAAGCAAAGACTCAGGGAACTTTATCAGAGCGAACTACTTTAATGAAGGGGGAGGAGGGAAGAAGCAACTTCCAAAGAATTTTTTAATTGTTTACCCCCAAGGTTGTGTGAGTTGGCAGTTAAACTGGAAAGAAAATCCAAGTTTCCTCACTTCTCTACTTTCTTATAAGTAAAAACTCTGCTTTCTGATATTAATATACATATATTTATGTATATATATATAATATAACAGTATAAATATATAACTATATATACATATATATTTACACACACACAAACACACAACTTTTCTTTCCATTTTAGTTGATTTCCTCATGTATTTCTGGAGCTTTTAACCTCTGTGTAACCACTCAACAAGAGATCATCCCTGTGAGCCAGAGATCAAGGGAGTACTTGGGTTTCCTTAGGTTTTTATTTTGAAGTGGGATTGGTGGCATTTCAAATCTTTCTTTTCCATAACAACTATGACCGTATTTTTCAGCCAAAAATTAGGGGAGAGGGGAATGTGATTAAGGAGTCATTTCAGGAGTCATTTGTTTCATGGAAACAAAGATGCATGCTATAGGAACTTGGGACTGTCTGAGAATATATGGGTAATGTGGTTGCTGTATGCCTTTTACTGATTGTCCTTTGAAATTGGTTTGGCCACTGCATGTGCCAACATTCCGTCTAAGCTTATTTTCCCACCATCCTTACTGACTCCTTGTATAAGTAGAAGGACCTGACTTCTCAACCTGGAAACTCCCAAAAGCAGTTGCTGGAATGCAAGAATGTCATCATCTGAACTGTTTTCTCCGTGTTTAATTGGAGGCGTGACAGATCCCTGCCTTTCCATAAAGACAAGATTAATTGTTAGCAGCAGTTTTCAGGATCGTGGTAAAGAGTGAGGAACTTTCTCATAAAGAACTGTTGTGAAAGATAAAACCAAATTCCAGAGAGTATTTCAGAACATGTTGTAAGTTTGGATTCATCTTCTGCAGATAGCAAGTTACCCATTTCCAAGCTATGAGTAGTTTGAATGTGGTAGAGAAGGTAGATTTTAAATGAAGAACCACAGGTTCTACGTTCTATCTCTCCTAGTCTGCTGCCAGTGCAGTTATGAGCAGCTTGGAAACATGCTGTTGCACTGATGACTTCCTGAGCCTGCTCAGAGCTGGAATTAAACAGGTTAGGGATCTATTAATTCATTGTGCTTCCTTTTCCTTCCTCAGCATACATCTTTCTACTATGGGTGATGATTTAGCATAGATTTTAACTGCAGGCAGAGACAGGTGATTGGTTCAACATAATGAAGAGCTTCCTAACAATTTGCACTATCCAAAAGTGGAGTAAGTTGCCTCTGGAAGTAGTGAGGGAGCTTTTCATCACTGGCACTGTCCAAACAGAGGCTGGATTATCAAATGGCAGGACTGTTGTGGAAAGGGTTCATTCCTGAGGGCAAAGTGACCTTGAAACTCTCTTCTACTCATATGGCTCCTATGGTCCTAAGAAATTTAAATGTTTTATAAGATGGTAATTTTTAAATGTTTTATAAGATGGTAATCTCTTGTACTTATCACATGCTTCTCCAGAGGCTTAATACAAGAGTGGTTTTTCTACATCAATCATCTCTAAACTTTTTTTGAATATGCATTCCTATGAGTAAAAAAAAATCCGGGAAATATATTTATAAATTATACTGTAAAATTTACTAATATGTTACATTCATTATAAAACATAAATTGAATTTAATAAATTATATAGATGAAATAAATATATAATATGAATTTTATTTATTGATGGTACAAAAAAAATTTGGTCTTACTAAAAATATTATTAATCACTAATCACAGGTCCAGAGTTCAGAACTTTCCCTAAAGGGGTGCCTATTAAAGCTATGGAATAATATGTGGATTAGGGTTGGGAGAGGGGGATTTTCACAGTCATAGATACACAGCTTCTTCCGTGAATGTCCAGGTCATGATTAGTATTATAATTTCACTGAGAGACCAAGTTTAGCTCATAAGAGGGGAGGATGGGAATTTGTATTGTCCGAGAGAGGATGAAGAAAAGTGGAGTTTGGGATAATGGATAAAGGGTAGGTGTGACTGTGTTGGAGAAAAGTTCCACAATTGGTAATCTTGGGGAGAACAGGACGAGAATTCCTTCCTATTCTCTGACTGATTGGCCCAATAGTCTTTGGTATCATGCTCCAATTTTTACTAAGAAAACCACTCATTCATATTATTTAAATATTAGTAGCAACTATAGTATGTGTTAAGTTTTTATCTTAGTGACACCTAGATGAATAGTCGCAAAAGACATCTCAGGAGCCCAGGAGTGATTCCAGATGTCATGTGACTTCTCAGTACTCTTTGCAACCTTCTAAAATTATAAATCGAAAAGAAAGTGCTAATCTCTATTGGTAGAGGGAGTTTCCTATATTAGGTAACTCAGACACAGTCTCTATCTTCATCCTTATTTCAAAAACACTGTGTTAGGGTAAGGAGAGTTTTAAGGGAAACCTTTATTTCCAACAATTTGACACTGCCTCTGTCCTTGCCATCTCCTTTATCACCTTAAGGGTTAGAGCCTTCCTTATCACTTCACTCTTTAACTACTGCCAAACCCTTCTCATTGGCCACCTTGCCTCAAGTCTCTCCCCACTCCAATCTATTCTCCAATTAGCTGTCAAATTGATTGTGCAAGTATAAGTCTGACTATGTCACTGTCCTATTCAACAAATTCCAGTAGCTCCCTGTTATTTTCCAGAATCAAATATTAAATTCTCTTTTTGGCTTTTACAGCCCTTATAACCTGACCCTTCTTACCTTTCCAATTTTCATATATCTTATTCCCCTCCACATATGATATGACCCAGTGACACTGGTCTTTAAGACCAAGATATCCCATCTCTCAACTGCATATTTTTACTGACCATCCCCTATGCCTGGAAATTGTTCCCTCTTTATCTCTTCCTTCTGACTTTATTCGAGTATCAGCTAAAATCCCATCTTAATTCCCCAATCCTCAATGCTAGTCCCTTCCCTAAGAGATGATCCGCAATCTAGCCTGTAAGGTTCTTGTTTATATATCTTGTTTGTACATAGTTGTTAGCATGGTCTCAGACATCAGACTGTGAATTTTGAGAAAGGGAAAATTTTCACCTCCCTTTGTATTATCAGCTGCTTAGCACAGTGCTTGGTATATTTACTGTTGGTCAGTATTTTCAGTCACATCCAACTCTACGTGACCCATCTGGGGTTTTCTTGGCAAAGATACCATAATGGTTTCCCTTTGCCTTCTCTAACTCATTTTATACATGAGGAAACTGAGGCAGAGTTAAGCGACTTGCCCAGGGTCACGCACCTAGGAAGGGTCTGAGGTCAGATTTGAACTCGGGAAGATGAGTCTTCCTGACTCCAGGCCTAGCACTCTGTCCACTTCACCACCTAGCTTGACATATAATACATGATTCAAATATGCTTACTCACTTGAATTGTTGACCTGAGCATTTGATTAGGATATGAAGAGTGTTTGAGTGAATCTTTCTTTTTTAGTTTTCTGAATAGTATTTCTTAAGTAATTAAGAGAGAGAAGCTTCTATTATACTACAAGTATGTGCTCCCTTAAGATATGAAAATCTTAGTCATATGTCTGGACCACATGTTATGTTTTGATCATCTTTCTGGCCACAAAACAACTAGTATTACCTTAGTCAAGGTATTGGGCACCTCTTGACTTCATTATCTTCACCTCTGCAAGGAGGAGGTTGGATTAGATGAGCTCTGAAGACCTTTCCACCTCCAGATATATGATCTGAAATTTTCCAATGTCTCATTTTTTCTATCTCTACACCCTCTGTTCCTGACTGACTTACTCCATATGCACTCCAATGCTTCCGCATCATTATTAAGATAAGGTGAAATAGGAGGAAAAAGTATCAAAGTGCACAAGAGGCTTAATTACTGGAAAGATAATTCAAGTTGGGATGATTTCCTGTTAGATACACTGAATGTAAGGGACTCTCCATGAACCTCAGTTAGAATCCAAGTTTTGTCTAAAGTTTCTGCTCTCTACCCCCATTGGCATAGCAGGTGTGAAAAATAAGATTGTGCTTGCTAGAACACATCTTCAAGGGTCTCTGCACTCACACAGCTACCCTAATCCTAACCCTTCTCACCTTAAACCTTCTATATTGCTATAACTTTCTCATTGATGCCCATACCTTATGGCTCTCCCCACTCCAATTTATCCTTCATATAATTATCAAACTGATTTTCCTGAGCTGCGAATCTGCTCATGTCACATCCCTACTCAACAAACTCTCATGGTTCCCTCTTACCTCAAGTATCAAATAAATATATACTTATCAACTTGTCATTTAAATCCCTTCACAACCTGACTGCAATCTACCTTTCAAACCTCACTGCACACTATCCCTCTCTGTGTATACTACAGTCTGGTTAAACTGTCCTTTGTACTGTTTCTCCTATAAAACTATCTCCTGCCTCCTTTGGTCTTTGTCTTGATTACATCCCAGTCCTGGTATAAAGGTTTCTTTGCTCATTTGTGCCTCTCAGAATCCCTAATTATTTACAAGGCTCAGCTCTAGTATTACTTTCTAAATGAAGATTTCCATGATACTTCCAGTTGCTAATGCCTTCCCGCTCAAACTCAAACTCAAAATTTGTCTTTATTTTGTATTTACCTATACACCAGTGTGTCCTCCTCTTTGGGCAGACATTCCCTCTGGGACACGGGCTATTTTCACTTTTGTCTTCATTGCCTCAGATGCCAGCCCAGTACCTGGCACTCAATAGGCTAATGAGTACATGTGGATTGATTAACAGTACCTGATCAAACCCAGAGCAGAAGGATCATTGGAATTCAAGGTTAAAGGAAGTTCTGACCTAAGTCCTTCATATTTCAGAAAAAGGAAGGAAACTATGGTAGCAGAAAGGCTCTGTGTTCCTATTGAGTAACTATCTCCACCAAAGTATTAAAATAGCATTCTGAAACTAAGCCTGCTGTGCAGGCCATATACTTAGGGTATTTGAAATGTGTCTTCACTTTGAGAAACACTTAAAATACCAGAAATGCTTGACACAAATGGAACATGCATCAGCACATTGTTTAGAGTTCAAGAAAGGTGCGATAAGCCAGAAGAGGTTGCTCATACTAATGGATATGAACAGGGTCCTTAGAAAGGCTTCTAATTAGCATATGGGGAGGCCAATGCTCCTAGCCCCTGGCCTTCCATTTAACCCAGGAAGAACAGACATCAGGCTTTCATAAAGCCTGAGAGGTGTATCGTGCAAAATATTCCAAAAGGTTTTTGTTGTTTGGTTGAGTGCAGTTTTTATATTTGTTTTCATTTTTATAGAGATTGTCAAGGGAGAGCTACTGAATCCCATTGTTTGCATTAGGGAACTGTTCAAAAGGCTGTCTGTCTACCTCTGGCTTATGATGGCTTCTTGCCTTTGGAGGGGGTGGGGTGCTGGCGCATGCCAAAACAGAGGAAATACCATGCCCTCCGAGAGTAATGAGCAGCTGGTGCTATTGCCCTCGTGTTTAGAAGATGTTAGAGGCACGGTGGCACATTTGGAGCTGGTTGGGGAAAGAACTTAATGCTTCTTCCTTTATCTTTATAATCCACTTTGCTAGCAAGGATTATCCTACCGTTTATACTAATTTTAGCAAATGCAGTAAAAATAAAACCATGTTGCCACAAGGTAATGTGAGTACTGGAGGCATGTTCTGGATAGATAAATTGCTCTTTATCAAACAGAACAATAAAAGAAGCTAAAAACTTGTTCAAATTGTTATTTTTTTCTTCTTCTTCAATGGAAAAAAAAAAACATTTTTGTAAGGATTAACCAGAGGGAGTTGTACATCTGGAAAGCAGTGCACATACCGTTTTTTTTTTGTCTGGGGGGAAAACTGGCATTATTGCCAAAAAATACATCTGCAGGATGATTCAAATTTGTCAAGTGGAGTGGGGGGGGGTGGTTGAGGGGAAAATTGCTGAGTGAAATTCACATTTGATTTTTTTTAATTCTCTTACTCAAAGAATCTTCTCATTAGTTATTGTCATGACTGTAAAAGTGAAGAGACTCATTGAAATTAGAAACTAAAGGGGTGAAACAAGTTGTGGCCCCACATACTTATTTGATAATCCATAGTGGGATGGGGAGTGGGATGGGGAGTGGGGGGAGGGGGTGGAGAGGACCAGCCACTCAATAGCAATAAAAACTATCCATCTCATTGATGCTTTGTGATTTTCCATGATTTTCCCTTCTGAGTCTCATAATTTTCTAAGGTAAGTAGGACAGGCAGCCCCATTTTATAGATGAAGAAAACTGAAATTGTTTTTGCCCCCCCCAAACTATGTTCCAGAAGTTGTCTCTCTCTTTTTCTCGCCCTCCCCCCCCAAAAAACCCTGATCTATATTAGGTGGTAAATTTGTAGAATAGAATTTAACAATAGAATTAATAAAATGTAATCAGAGTCAAAGATGAGCAGATTCTAAACCTGGTTAATTACTATTCTTCCTACTGAAACACATTTCAACCAAATTAAAATGCTTGTCTCCTCAAGAAGACTTTTAAGGAATGCCTATAACTCTTGAAATGTCAAACGAGACAACAGCTTAATGGATAGATGAATTTTGGGTCAAAAGACCCCTTTGGCTCCCTCCAAATAATAATTATAAAATACAACATTCATATAGTACTCTTTGATTTTCAAAACATTTTACTCACATCACCTCATCCAATCCTCATGATATTCTTATTAGATAGGTGATATTTTTTTTTGTTTTTTTGTTTTGTTTTTTTTTCCAGGTCCAATCTATATCCCACTCAGTTGCCACAGTGATTTTCTATATTTCAGGGGAGATGTTTCAATATACTCTAGGAAATCCCTATTACCTCAAGGAATGAGACCTTCATAATGTTTCCAGTTTTCTTTCTCTGTACCCACTCTACGCTACCTCTCTACATACTCTGACATCTGGCCGCACTGACCTTGCCTTTCCTTATACATGCCACTCTACTGTACCTTATCACTAGCTGTCCCTCATATCTGTATTTTCCTCCATCTTTATCTCACTTCCTGGGTTCCAGCTTGAACCCTGTCTCCTGTGGAAGGCCCTTCTCTTGGCTCTCCCATAGCATTCCACTGTGAATGCCATTCTTCTGACACTACCTTCTATTTACACTATATATATGTACATCTTGTAAGTATTTTTTAATGTTGTCTCTCCCAGTAGAATATGAGCTCATTGAGGGCAGGGACCATGTTTTTCACATTTTTTTTGGTAACCTCAATACAATGTCTGGAAATTTATGAATTAGATCTACTAGAAATGCCATATTTTTAAAAGTCCCACCATTCTACCACTTCCTGAATAATTTGAAATAAGTATACCAAAAGAAGAGGTCTTCAATGTGATACACTGTCCCACGGGTTTTCCTAGGATTTAGAACTTAAAGGCTCCTTAGAAGTAATCAAGTCCATTTTTCCCACCTTTAAGTGAATAAACTGTGATCCAATCAGATTGAGTCACTATGATAGGAAAATTGCTCTTTTATTCTTTTAAGTAGACTGATCTGAACTTTTAAGGGAGCAGGAAAGTCATTTGGTTCTTGGTTGCCTAAGGGGAAAAAAAAACTACCTGGGAATTGGTGTGAGACATTTTAGCAAAATTCAGATTATCCTATAGGAATAAATGCTTTTCTGACCTAGCTCAACCTTGCCGTCTTCAGCAGTGGAGGGAAGGACATTTTAAAATCTGAATTTCCTTCTTTTTTTAACTTTATGCTTTTAATTCTTTTTATCTTGTATTATTCACAGTCATTTTATTAAAATTCATGGTCTAGAAGTACCTCATTGCATTGTAACCCAGAACCTGAATCCCTGAGTGGGCCTCAGTTGGGCCTAACCTGGCCCAGAGTCACACAGTTAATGAATAGTAGTACTGGAATTAAATTCAGTCTGCCTGTGCAACTCCAAATCTGATGATCTTCTTTCTCTGCAACTTCTCAGAACTACTTAGGAATCAAGAAAGGAATAAATTTCTCTCCCTTCCATCTTACTCCCCTTTTCCATGACTAATATAATTAATACAATATGATGTATAATATGACATATAATTATTATAATTAATATAATATAAACATATTCTATAGTATAATTGATCTCACATAATTAACATAATATAATACGGTATGATATAATGTAATTAATATATAATTAATATAGTATGATATAATATGAAATATGGATAAAAATGACATAATACCAAAAAAAGTGACATGGCAAAGGTTTCCATGAGTCAAAATTCCATTCTGAACTTTGTTTTGGTTTTAAGCATTTAATTCTACATGTTGAAATCTTAATTTTCATAGAGGTATTGATACCTGTCGATATTAATAGTGAATGTTTTCCTGTGGATATAAAGTTTTTAAAAACAGAAGTGAAACAATAACAACCACTACAGCAAACACAATCACAGAAACAACATTTGGTCAACATTTTTCAAGATGGAGGCTAGAGTTCACTTGGAAATCTTCAAGGTTTTGTATAGTTCTTACAATAATTTCCTTAGGATATGTTCAGATTTTCAGTTCTGTGGGGGAGGAGAGTCATTTTCACACATATTTATAAGCAATGAGGTATGTTCTTATTCTGTGAAATGTTCTATACACTTTCAGTGCTAGCACAAATTTCTAGCTCTTGGAATTTGCAACTACTCTTAATTTTCCATCCAGCACTGAACTACAGCTAGTGAAATGGGCTGGCATTTGGAATTTCGATGACAAGCTTTCACACAACACTACTCTTGAGTCAAAGCTTTCACAATCCCTCTGAAATGTGAGACTTCTGGCAAAACTTGAGTGATGTGTATTGACGTGGCTCATTACATGCAGAACAGTTTTATGACTCCCCAAACTGGTCCCTGGGTTACTGGAGGCCTTTCAACTGGGAGAAGATAAATGGAACACTGGGAGAGAAAATTGTAACTGGGTCAAAAACAGTAAGATTTTATAGAGATCAGATAAATGATGTAAATAGATGTATTAGATTAGGATCAATCCAGGGCTGTCATTTACCAATGATGCATATATTGATTACTGGGCAATTTAAGTGACCTAGACCACTTTTCCTCCAAAACACCATTCAGGTCATAGGGCTACCTCAAACCAGTTCATGTGTTTCCCCAGCCAACATTTTGGATTCGATGTTTCTATGTCTGTCTTCTTCCATTTGCTTGGTATGCTTTAATAGGTGGCATTAATTGGCACTGGGACCACTCTCCTCTAGTCCTAGCACTACTTTTCCATCACTTAGTTTATATCTTCCCATTCATGGCTACAAATTCTTTTCCTATATATTCCCTTACTTACCTTCCCTGAACTGATGCCTTTAGCAGGCTTCTGCTTTTTTCAGAGGTCTCCACAGCAATCAATGCCCTTGTGCTATCACACTTCTGGGCTTTGCTTTCCCACCTCCTTTCTACATGAGTCAATACTATTCATCTGTCAAAGTTCTGTTCAAGTGTCTTTATCTGCAAAACAAGGTGTTTGAGCGATATCAGGGATTGTTAACCTTTTTGGGGGGACATTTCCTTTGTCAACTTGGTAAAACCTAAGAGCCCCTTCAAATAGGAATGTTTTAAAATAATTGAAGGAAATATTAAATTTCAGTTTGAGGTAAATAAAAACATGATGTAAATATGATATAAAAAGATCCATTTTTCCCCAAACAAGTTCATAAATGCCCTGAAATCTATCCAGACCACAACTGGGTGCCCTTGACCCACAATTAAGAATCCCTGAGCTAAATAATCTCTAAGATACCTTCCAGTTGTGAAATGTTAGAATCCTCTGATTTTTAAATCCCACCTCTTCCAAAAAGTCAGCCAAAAATCAATAAGCATTTATTAAGAACCTACTAGGTGCCAGGCTCTATCCTAAGCAATGAGAATACAAAAAGAAGCAAAAAATAGTTCCTGCCCTCAAGGAGTTTACTAAAATTTTCCTGAATTTAGTCTCTTCCCTCTCTGAAGTTCTATAACGATAATAAATAAATAGATTATATTGGTGATAGATTATATACTATTTCATAATTAAACACTTTTCTAAGGGACTTTCTTAACCCCCTTAAGTAGTGAGTTTATTGATGGTCATTTTGTAATACTGTAGCAGAGTGGATGAAGCCTTGGTTCTAACTCTAGGTCTGCCACTTCCCAACTGTGTGACCTCAGACAAGTCCCTTAACTTCTTTGGATCCGGTTTCCTCTTATTTCAAATGGAATGATACCTGCCCAAAGGGACTGTTGTAAACTTTAAATAAGACCAACATTTAGAAAATTTAAGGTACTTCAAATGTTTATCTTTGATAGATGAGCACCTCAGGAGTGGTGATCTCATTGATGTATGCAGTCTGGTGTGTATCAGAGGTGCCCAACTCACAGATCACTGCAGTATTTGCTGCTGTGGGAGAACCAGATTAAAATGTAATTGGGAAATGTTTAATAAAATAAATTTAATTAAAAAAATAAAATACAATACAACATAATGTTAATTTGTGATTTTCTTATTCAATGTGAAGCTCACAGAGATGGGTTCCTATTTGAAATTGGCCCCACTGATGTAGATTATAACTTTGTGACTATTGTCCATAATCTCCCATAATTCTTCCAGAATATGTCTGCCAACATGATGCAGGTTTTTTCTCTCAGATTTAGTTGTTATCAATGTATCACACAAGTTGTCCTTTCTTGCTATGAAAGTGACAAACCTTCCTTTCAAGTTTTATATGTGTTCATTATTTTTAGATTACTTCTGGTTGAAGTCCTTCAATTAACCAATTTGTAAAGGTATTTATTAAACACCTGAGCCAGGCTATAGGAACACAAACATAAAGGATGAAATCATCTCATTTTGTAATGATTTTAAATTCTAACTTGCGGGTGGTGGTGGTGAATATAGGTAGGTAGACCTAGAGAGATACAGACAGATCTTTGAAGTCATAGATATAGGTAGAGATCTAGAGATAAATTATATCTGTTTGCAAAGACAGACTAAATATAAAAATAAATAAATGAAACAAGGCTGGTGTAGTTAAATCCAAATTAATTTGAGGAAGGGCATTGGGAAGTCAAGGGGATGAGAAGCTTTTTTTTTTGCAGAAGGTGATGCTTGAGTTGTTTTTTTGAAGGAGAAAAGTGATAATCTGAGTCAGAGGTGAGGTGAAAGTATATCTCAATCACAGTGGACAGCTAGTGAAAAGGTATGGAGATAGGAAGTAAATTCAAATGAAATACAGAGTGCAGGAGGGGTGGTAATGTTCAATGAAGCTGGATAAATAAGTTGTGAGCAAGGTCATGAAGGAGACCATGAAAGAGAGGAACTTATAGTAAATTCTAGAGCTTATTAGATAGCAGTGACATTATCAAATGAATATTTAAGAAAAATCACAGCTGGAGATGATAAGAGGAGTCAAAGACATATGTAGAAATGTCTACCAGACCAAAGAGCAAGACTACCTTGGTGTCAGAGAAAATGGCGGCAAGAGGCACAGATATTGGCAAAGAGGTTTGAAATAAGTAGCAGGGGAGGATAGGGAACTCATAAAATTGATAATATGCAGGAATTTATTCATTCCTACATGAAGATCTCCATTACCTTCCAGTCCACCAATGCATGGATTCTGCCAGTCACCCTGTTCCTGAACATTATGGATGACTAAACTTTTTCATCCTCCTTAATCATAAATCCTTTAATCTATATTATCTTCCTATATTTCCATGCACTAGCAGCTTTCCAGAAGAATGCTACTGTGAACAGCTTTTAAGGGTCTCATTATACAGTACAGCAAACACTATTTATTCCATAACAAATCAGTGCAAAACATTCACAGAAAAATCAAGATACAGCATTCACAATATTACAACTTATTACAGAAAAATCACAATATAGTATTCACAATAGCTTATCATTAAAATAGCCACGTAGTTTCCACCATAGTGGCCACAAAGTTTTGAACAAAGAACAATCATCTAGTAATTCAATTATTCAAAATCATCTTGATCATTCAATCATCCTTAAGGAGGTTTGCCTCCTTATTCAGTCATTCAGTCATCTCAAAGTACAATAGTAAAAGTCTTCCACTCATGGGGCACACTAAGTTAACTCAATCAGTCACTTATTCAGTAATCAATTACTAAGTACAGTCATTTAGTCATTCATTCATCCTTCATCATTCACTATTCAATCATCAGAAAATACATAGACCTTCCACCCCTAGGTCACTAGTAAACTACAATTTCATCACTACTCAGTACCCACTGAGAGGTTTTTTTTCCACTTGATTACAAATGGCTGCTCCTATCTGAATCCACCAAACAGTCACTTGGATTCAAAGGCAGACAAGCTCCCAGTTCCCTGTCCAGCTCTCTGTGTAGGTCCTGCTCCACACTGAAGTTCACATGGTCCAGTCCATCTCAAATCCTTCACTATTTCTGTTCCTGGTAATTCAAGGCTCAACCAAGCCACAAAAAGACAAAGTCTTAGCATCCAAGTAATGCTTCCTCAGTCTTCTGCAGCTTGTTCAAAAAATTAGAATCACCTTATCCAGTGGGGGGAAGAGGGGGTGGGGCTTTCCTCTTCAGCCTCCTGGGCTCCTCTTCAGCAGAAGCTAAGCCACCACAAATTCTCAGGAAATTCTGACTCATTTCTCAATTCTCAGTGCAGCAGTAGCAGCCCAGCCTCCAGATGCTGAGAGAAACTCTCTCTTTCCAGCAGAACAGCTTCTGCCACCAGATTCTTATCCCAAGAAAATTCTGACCATTGCTCTCTGGGTCTTTTCCTTATATACACACAGCATTAGCTACTTCCAGGTTCAGTCTACCCTTTCCTGTTACATCAGGAACAGGGGTTCATATCTTCTGTTTCTTTCACAGAGGCTTGATTAATTACTAAGTGCTAAGTACCTACCACCTTTGCCAACACAAAGGGATCTTCAAATTCATATTAATTACCATCACACTTCCACAATTAAGACTTCAGCTCTCGGGGAGGAGGGACAGTCGCTTTTATAGTTGTATATTCAGTACTTTGTGTAGCAACTGATATATCATAAGCACTGAAATCAATCCTCCCTTCCTTCCTTCCTTCCTTCCTTTCCATCTCTCTCTTTCTTTTCCCATCTTTTTTCCTTTCATTCTTCCTTTTTTGGAAATTGACTTTTGTGAGATAATCAACTTCAATCTTAAAAGATGGTGATATTCCATTATCCACAGCCACACAGCAAGCATGGAGCAGGTGTGGGGGTTGGGGGTTGGGGAGGTGTTTTCAAATGGCATGCCAGCAGAGCTCAACCACTGAAAGGTTTTATCACATAAAGCCTTCAAATGCAGCCCTGGCAACAGTCTATGTGAAGTTTATGAGGGCCAGCTTAGCTAAGTACAGAGAAACTCCTCACCTATAATGGACCACTACAGGATAGATTATTTAACCATGGCAAAACTCTACAATACATAAACGACTATTGTTGTCTGAATTGATGAATGCATTCACAACTTATCTGGGAGCTATTTCTTTGCCTGTCATGTTTCTAGCCCTCCATTTTATCCCAAATAGTGACATTAATATATTTTTTTCATTCCAAGTTTCACCCTTCATGTTTTAATTTTTTTTCATTATATTTGAATTTATTTTAAACTTAAATACAAAATAAGAAAAGAAAAATTGCCATGTACACAGCAGAAATAAAAGAGAATACAATATTAAGCAATAAATTTCCATTTTAAGAAAAAATATATATGTATATTATATATAATAATTATGTTATATACTATATACTAAACATTATTTTTAAAGCTGTTCATTTTTTCTTTGCTTCTTTGTATGTTTTCTTTTATTTTCTGCAGTGCACTTTTTATTTTATTTTTCCTCTTCCTCCCCAACAAGACAATTCAGTATTTATGTGTGAGTATGTAGATGTATATATGTACATATGTGTATATACATATATGTATACATAAAGCGCTTTAAACACACATAGATATAGACAGATCAGATAGATATACATGCATTTACATATACACACTCAAACACATAAACATAAGACTGTATTAGGCTTATTTCCTCTTATCATCTGTTCTCTGTAGGTAGATATCATCTTCCTTTATAAGTCCAAGTTTTTCCATATTTTTCTAAATCCACCAGCTCATCATTTCCTATACCATGTCAATATTCTGACCCAATCACAATCTATCTGGGAAACTGTCTATAAGATTCCCCCCCCCCCCACACACACATACACACAATTTCTCTGCATTCCTTCTATCCTTGACTATATAGGTTTAATTTATGCAAGAAAATTTTAATTTATAATAATCAAAATTATTGCATTCTATACTTCAACACTGCTCTCACCCTATAATGTGGTCTGATGTGACTGAATCTAGTTGTTTCACATCTTTCTCCTTCCCTCTAGTTTCCTTGAAATTTCTGCCCCTCTGTTCTTCCAAATGAACCCTGTTATTATTTATTTCTCTCAGATAATTTTAGTAATTTAACTGGGGAAGCATTACATAAATATATTTATGTAAAATAATTTTTTAAAAAATTATATTATATCTACCTAGGCACAATAAATAGCAGTTCCATTATTTAGATCTAACATTGTATAAAAGATGTTTTGTGTTTATAGTCATATAAATGGGTCTATTTTAGCAGGTATTTTACTGTCTAGTCATTTCATATGATCTGAAACTACTGATTAATATGGCTGACACATAGTATAGTTTGCTTATTTTTTTCTCTTTTGACTAAATCTGATTTTAGATTTAACTTTGAGATCATGATTACCATCTGTAGTACCAATGCAATATTTACAGTGCCCACAAGCACAATAAAGACTGTGACTATAAGTATCACATGATATTTGATCACAAAATATGCCAAACTCTCCATATAGAGGATAGAAGTGAAGGATTTATTTAAATACCAAAAAAACCTAATCCTTAAACCAGTAAGCCAATTCCATCATAGGACCAAGGATATTCGGAAGCCATAACACTGAGAGCCATGCCATTCTTCAGCATTCCCACAAACCAATACAAGATCAATATTTACTCACCAGCTTATCTGACTCCTTGCCTGAGTGTTTTCTTCCAGCAGTCTGGCTAGCTCTGACCAGCTTCCTGTGGGCTCTGCTATCCTTCAGCAAAGCTCCTCCCACCACAGCCTCCACGTGACTGCATTCAGCCTATTAGGGGGCAGAGTTTATCTTCACAGCAGGGAAGCTTCCTGTGGCCTCCGCTCCATCCTTTAGCAAATTACCTCAGGCACAGGCGCCATGTGATTACATTCAGCCTATCAGGGGGCAGAGTTTACTTTCAAAGCAGGGGAGGTCTACAAACTCTCCCCCCCACAATTAAGGGGCAGGAAAGATCTTTAAATTTCCATTCCCATTACACCATCACTGCTTTTTTTACGTAATAAATTCTACTCCTGGCCTTTATTTTATGTCTGTATGTATCTGTCATTTTTATAGCTTTTGTTAAAAGCAACGTATAGCTGTTTTTAATTTTTTAATCTGCTCTAGGTTTCCATTCTACGGGTAAATTCATTGCATTCACTTCTAAGCTATAATTCCTTGTTATATATTTTCCTCCTTCCTGTTTTCCTCACCATCCTTCTCTCCCCATCCCTATCCCTTCTCCTTCCTCTACTTTACTTCTACCTGCTTCCTTGACCCCCTATTACTTGACCTACCACCCCTTCAAGAAGCCCTCCCTCATGCTCTCCCTTCGCCCTATCCCCTTACCCTCTTATTTCTTTCTGAAGTTGGAAGATTTTTATATCTTTCTAAATGTTTGTTTTCCCTCTTTATCCCATCCCTTCTATAATTCCTCATCCCTTCCCTATCCCCTCCCACTTCTTAAACCCTTGCTCTTTTTTCTTACTGAATTTAGAAGACATTTATACTTTTCTAGATATGTATGTATTGCTCCTTCCCAGTGAGAGTAGTTTCAGAATTACCCACCCTCTACCCCTACCAAATTCCTCTGTATTAATTCTTCCTTTAGCACCTCATTTGTGTGAAATTATTTTTTGCCTTTTCCTATATCATTTTACTTTTTAGAATCACATCATACTCATCTCTACACCTCTTTCTTTTGAACTACCCAAATACTGATGACAATCTTAGACATATGTTTTAAATTTCCACATAGAAAAAGTAAACAATTTGTCCTTCTTGAGTCCCTTGTAATTAGTCTTTGATGTTTACCTTATATTTCTCTTGGATCTTGTATGACAAATATTCTATTTAGTTCTGGTCTTTTTCAATAAAATCCTGAAAATCTGTTAATAAGTAAAATGTCCCCCTTTTTTCCCCTTCATCATTATGCTCAACTTTGCTGATTATTATAACCCTAGTTCTTTTCCTCTTCTATATGTAGTGTTCCAAGACATGGTCTTTTTGTGTAGCCACTGCTAGGACTAGTGTCACTTTAATTGTGACTCCACTATATTTCATTTTTTTCCCTTGTTACTCATAATATTTTCTTCTTAAACTGGTCGTTTCAGAAGTTGGCTATGATATTCCTGTAGGTTTTCCACTGAGGATCTCTTTCAAGTGGTGATTGGTGGACTTTTTTTCCTCATTTTACTTTCCCTGCTTGTTCTAACACTTCAGGATAATATTCTTTAATTATTTCTTGTATAATTATGTCAAGATTCTTTTTTAATCATAGTTTTCAGGTAGTTTGATTGTTCTTATGCTTTCTTTTCTTGATCTGTTCTCCAGATCAGTTGTTTCTCTTATAAGATTTTTCACATTCTCTTCTATATTTTCATTTTTATATTTTGTTCTATTATTTCTTGGTCTCTTGTAACTTTGCTAGCATCCCTTTGCCGAATTCCAATTTTCAAGGAGTCATTTTCTTAAGATTCTGGATCTCTTCTTCCAGTTGGTTTACTTTCTTTTCATAATCTTTTTCCCTCGATTATTCTTACTTTAAAAACAATCTTTAATCTCTTATTTGAATTTTGAAGTCTTTTGTGAGTTCTTCTATGAATTCTTTTTCATTAGGTAAAGATTTGTTTGATATTACTCTTTTGGGTAGGAGATTTTTTTTTGCTTTTTTTCCCTCCTCTGCACATGAACCCTGATCTTCTTTATTCCCATACTAACTGTTTATGGTTGGGTTTTTCTCCTTTGTCTGCTCATGTAAAAAAATTAACAGCTTATTATTATAATTACATCTAATACTGGGGTGGGAGATGGCGCAGCAGTCTAACATCCTTCTCCTATTTTTTTGAGTGTTGTCTTGGGCCCAACCGTTGTACCGCTTACCCATAATTAGGGCCCCAGAACACTATGCTAGAAATACTCTTTCTTCCTGAGAACCCTCCAGTGGTTATCACCTTCAGCTCTCCCCTCTAACCTGGAACCAAGACCAACACCTCAAGCCTCCTGTAAGTGTCCACAGTCATCTTTTCAGAATCCTCTTTGATATCGATATTTCTAACACAAAAGTCTGACCACTTACACCATTGCTTAAAAAGCTTCTGTGTCTCCTTATTACCTCTATAATAAAATATGTCTTCTCTTTTTCAAATTTAAAGCCCTGCATAATCTGGGTCCTATTAGTATTCCAGACTTATTTTCATATTACTTCCCCTTGTGCCCTCAACATTAGTAAAGCCAAACTGATCTACTTACCATTAATTCTACATGCCATTCTATTTCTCCCCTGACCTACACCTCTTGGAATAGCTAGCCTCATCCATGACTCAACTCAGGTGGGACCACCTAGATCATATTATAACCCTTGTTCACGTGCTCTCTCTCTCTCTCTCTCTCTCTCTCTCTCTCTCTCTCTCTCTCTCTCTCTCTGTCTCTGTCTCTCTCTCCTCAGAGTCCCTTCCATGTTACTTAAGCATGTTCATGTTGTAAACCTCTCACCCCCAATTAGACTTCAGGCCCCTAGAATGGACTATCTTGGTTTTGTCTTTGTATCTTTGGCATACCTATAAAATAGCTTGTGTATAGTAGGCACTTACTAAGTCTTGTTCGATTAAATTGAAGAGAGTGAGTAATACAAAAATCGGAAATCCAAGTCAAGTTCTATGAAAATAATATGGGAAGAAACCGATCACCCCCACCTACAAGGAAGGGAAGAAATGTATCCTGAAGGATGTCATAGAGAAGAAAATATCTGATTTGGATCTCCAAGGGAGAGACTTCAACTAAGGAATATGGGAGCTTGATTAGGAGAAAAAAAAAAACCAGTGCAGTCAATTGCGGACATGAAAGTAATATGAAAAAAGACATGGACATGGGAAATAAGGCAATAGAAGGATAGGGAATGGAGAATCTTATAGTTTCACTCTAAGATAGAAAAGATAGAATATACAAAGAGAAGTGGCATCAGATAAGTCTTGAAAAGTTGTTCAGGGCTCGGTTGTGAAGATGCTTGAATGTTAGAGCTAGGTGCTTTGATTTTAGTAGTCGATGAGGAACCACTGGAAGTTTGTCTGTTTTTTTTTTTAATTAGAGGAATGACAAGCTCATAATGGTTCATTGTAACAGAATCAGGATCCAAAAGGACCTTGCCTTTAAGTCTTTTGTGTTTTTGTTAAATATTATGTATAAGTATTTTGTGGATATGTACGTATCTATCTATCTATCTATCTATCCACACACATATACACATATACACACACACACACATACACACATGCACATATATATGCACATGTTTATTTCAAATTCAGTCTGACTCAGTCTCCCATAAGTAGTCAGGCTGAATCTGTACCTTAGGGTTCCAGAGTACCCTGAGTAGTTAGGGTTGTGTCTTCTCTACTGCCATTGGCTCAAGCTTTCACCAGATGTGTTCACTCCTGAGTAAGGTGTCGGTAACTAGTGTCCAACTTCTATTTAACCATTAATTGACTTTCACAAAGGAATATTTACATCAAGGATGTAAGAAGAACAAAAGTACAAATGTCCCCCAAAACTTCAGGGACATACTCTTAGTTCAGTTCCTGCATAATATTAGTTCTCATCACATTCATGTCTGGATGTGGCAAAAAGTCCCAAGTTCTCATCTCAGTTGTAGCTGGACTGGTTCTTGAAGGTTCCTCCTTGCCCCTCTACACACAAATGATGAATAACCGCAAAAAGCTGAAAAGCTTGGATGCTCTTTTTCCTGACTGGGGGCTCCAATCCCTTCACCTAAAATAAGAAAGAAAAACCTCAGAGGCCAATAGAAACCTTTTTCTCAGGATCACATGATCTTGGATGGGAGAAAGGACCAAAGCAAGACTTCTACTTCTAGGTCATTATGAGTAGAGAAGTCTAACTGTGACCTAGGTCAAAACTGACTCATTTTTCCACTGTCTTTTCATCCAGTTCAAATGCCAACTCTTCACCACAGGGTTAGCCAACTGAAACAATTTACAGAATGTCTACTCATGCTCCAATGGCTCTACCAAGTACTTTCATTCTACTACATTATAACTCTCCTAGAAGCAGGTTCTCCACATGAGGAAGCTCCATCTGAGGTGTTGTAGACATGCATCAGACCCTGTTATTGATAATTGTACACAGAAAATCTTGTATGGTTATTTTGTTGGTATAGGGAAGTCCTAGGTGAAGAAACTCCTTATGACAATGAAGGTTGTTGGGAAATGTTCTGCAACTCACAATCTTAGAGAACTGAATAGACCACTTAGAAATTAAGTGATCTACACACATGTATGATATATCCATGCTTGCATAGTCATATATTAAATTGTATGCATTTGGATACAAATACACATGCATGTGTGTGTGCACATACGCATGCTATGTGTGAAAATACACATGTGAACATACATGTTTAGATATATACATACATATAGATATAGCTAGGTATAGTTATAAATAAAGATGATATAGATATAGATATGGATATAGGTGTAGGTATAGAGAGAGGTGATAAGGTGATAGAGACTGATGGAGAGGGAGATAAAGATAGAGCTGGAAATAAAGAGAGAGAGAGAAATAGAGACAGAGACAGAGACAGAGACAGAGACAGAGATAGAGATAGAGATAGAGATAGAGACAGAGACAGAGACAGAGACAGAGACAGAGACAGAGATAGAGATAGAGATAGAGATAGAGATAGAGATAGAGATAGAGATAGAGATAGAGATATCACACAGCAGTCCAGACCTGTAATTTCATTAGCATTGGGAGCTCCTGGTGAGGAAACTTCCTCTACAAAAACATACCTTTAATTGCTCTCATAACTTATCATGTGAGAGAGTTTTCTGGGGCACTGATAGGTTAAGTACCTTGCCCAAGGCCAGATAAACCTTATTTGTCAAAGGTAGAAGTTGGATTCTGATTTTTCTGATCCCTTTCTATGCAACACTTCTCCCATATATGGGGAAATATTCTCATATTCTCTCTCTTTCTCTCTCTCTCTCTCTCTCTCTCTCTCTCTCTCTCTCTCTCTCTCTCTCTCTCTCTCTCTCTCTCTCTCTCTCCCCCCCTCTCTGTCATATGCAGAGTATAGCTATATAGAAGCAGAGAGACTATCCATATCTCTATATCCCTGTCCATTTAGATATTCCTTTTTGTGATACACGTGAGAGAGCATTGTGCCTGAACTTAGAAGAAAACTGACTTCACTGTGAAGTCACCGGCAATCCCATAAACTCCCTAAATCTTAGTTACCTCATCTGTAATATGGGGCTAATAATAATGTTTACTGTATTACCCACATGTAGTGATAATGGAATCAGATGATCTATGTAGAGCATTTAGCGCACCTCAAAGTGCCACCTAAATGCCAACTCTTTTTAGCAGAGAAAACTATGTGTGTATGATTTAACAGAGGTCAGTCTATGAAAAGCACTCCATTGTCAACTGTCAAAGGTCCCGAAGGTTTTTCAGATCTGACTGTGCAGAGGATTTGGAGTTTGTAATTTTACTCAGGGAGTGGGACCTCCCCAGCTTGAGTCCCCCTGGTAGTAGCCTAATCTGCTAATGAGGCTGACTTCTTTCCATCTATGTTGTAACTGATTTATCACAGGGGACAACTGCATGGAAGAACAGAGCCAGGCTAGACCAGTTCTTCTTTCTGGGGTACCTTTGAGGTATTCCACATTGGGAGGAGGCTGGACTAGCCCACTTACATAGACCAAACCAACTTGTCCGCCTGGGGCTCTTTTGAAGCAGCTGAATATATAACAAGATCACGGCAGTTGTTATAAGAAGGGAACTGAGCCCATAGAGATAGCTCAGTGACTTTACTTCTGAAAACCTTTCAGTCAGACGTGCCGGAATATTATTGCGAATTCACAGGAGCATAGGTTTTAGAGCTGTGTGGGACTTTAGAACCCACTAGAACAATGCCTTAATTTCACAGATGAGGAAATGGAAATGCAGAAATCCGACATTTACATAATGCTTTAGGATTTCCAGAAAGTTTGACATACGTTATCTCACCGCAAACTCGCAGGTAGGTTTTAGCATTTGCCTCATTTTACAGCTGATGAAAATGAGATTCAGAGAGCTTAAGTGACTCGCCTAGCATCTCAGAACTAAGTGACCGAGGTGAGCCAATGATCGATCTCTGTGCCGACTCTTTCTTCCAAGGCTTCACACGATGGATTCATGAGTTTGTTTCAGTTGGTATTCGAACCTCTGACTATAAATCCAGAGTGTTTTCCACTGAACCAGTCTGCCTGCCTCCCATCATTAGCACCTAGACAAAAAGAAATGAATAGTCGACCAAACTTGATATACATAGAACAATTGAAATTCGTATACAAGGTTTTAAAAAGAGAAAACCTGCATTCCAAAATAGTGAACTGACTTGGCTTTGAGCATCCCCTATTTAAAAATCTTACATGATATATAACAGAATCCATAGAAATATCTCCAATCCTACAGCCTGAGCTTCCTTTGTCAAGATAAAAACCAAATGAAATTTTTACCACTTAGTCTAAGAGCACCTTTCTTCAAAATTTCCCCATTGAAGGTATAGAACTTTGTTGAAAAGGGGAAAGCAGAAATCAATTTAGAGGATCACTGATATGCTTTAATTGCTCACAAAAGTCTTGCAATGATCTTTTGTTTCTTTATTTACCTCTATTATAAAATGTCTTAGCAGACTTAGCCATTAACATTTTCTGCTTTCTCAAGGAAAAGATAATTTACCCGCTTAAAGATATTAGGCTCCTGTGTATTGTTTTTCTCCATTTGGTATCCTTGATTCCCCTTCTGAACACTCGAGTGCTTGCAATCAGCACACAATGACACTCACTAATACCGACTGAACTACAACACCCCACCATAATGCTGTGCTTACACCAGATATAACACCAGACAGCCCCAGCAATGTGGAACAAGTTCACTGTGCAAAGACTTGCCTCTCTCCACGCCTACATCTGTTTTTCTTTTCCCTCTGGTACATCTGCTGTGGAGCGTAACCCCTGCTGAGCACAATGGAGACCCAAACTTGGGTCTTTTTCTGTAATTCTCAGCCCCAATTCAAATTCTGGTGTTTGAATTCAAATTCTCAGGCACCAACAGCTGTTGGATCAATACGGAGGTACAATAGGAAACTGGGTTCTGCTTTCTTCATTAAGTGTATTCTTTCCTCTGACAAAAATAGTTAAGTGAGGTTATTGAGTCCTCCTGACAGGAAAATGTACTTCTATTTGCTAAGAGTTGGGGGGTTGAACACAAAGTCCTTTGAGCACAAAAGATTTTCTCCATCAGGCATTAACTATGACACCTTGTATTTTTGTTATTCTTTTAACTATCCCCTCCTGTTTTTCAAAGTGTTATATGGCATGTATTCATTTTTAAATTAAACAAAATATATTAGTTTGAGGATTTTAAGAAATATGTGACCTATTGAGATGTTTGCAAACTCCTAAGGATTTCTTAAATGCAAACATAAATCCTGCAATCTCACCTACATAATAAAAGTGGCAAGTATTTATACACACACATACACACACACACACATTCTCTTATAAACAAGGGAATGAGACTATAGGGCAACAAATTTCCTTGAGAACATTTTACGCATTTTTCCATCCTTTGAGAAAATCGATGCATAGCTAGTATATGTTTAAAGAAAGACATGTTTAAAATAACTCCACTTTGAAACATAAGTCAAATTGCAAGACCAAAGGACATGACCAAAGGGTAGTGTGGAAATTCTCTCTGCTTTCTGGACATTTGTTCTCATGTTGCCCTGACCACATTCAAATATAAGCTTTCAGCCTCCAGTTTCAACACATTATTTTCACATATAATGAGATGCTTTGATATATATATGTGTGTGTACATATACACACACACACGTATACATAACAATGATAATCAATAAATTGAATATTTACTATACTGGAAGTTTATTGAGGATGTAGTCCATCCTTTATATCTCAAGTTCCCAGTACTATGAATTTCATGTTATACATGGTCAGTAAACACCTGATTAATTGAATTTATGAGTAATGTTTTATGATGTATAATTAAAGCAATTTAAAAATAATTTAAAGTTTTCTTCTGTCTCTTTTTATACAGTAAAAGATAAATCCTTTGAGGGCAGTATTTTTAAATTTAATACATATATATATATATAAAATCTCCTATGCCTGGCACCACGCATTGCTAATTAATCAGTGTTCCTGAAATTCTCTCTACCTTATAAGAACATATACCCATATTATCAGGAGTTTATTCTAAGAACAATTTGTGATCCTCTGAGTCCCACCTTAGCTTCATATTCCTTCCAGACAGAGAGCTAAATTCTGATAGATTATGAGGGGACACCAATTATTTTAATGGAGTGTGGAGTTTTGGTTTTGTTTTCATCAAGTATTAGCATAGGGCCAGGACCATAGTAAACACTTTAAAAATGCTTAATGATTGACTGAAGTTATTGGGCTGTGTTGCACTGTGTGGCATAGAAGGGAGTAGAGTTTCACATATCCTACTTAAGAATGTTTTTCCATGTATCTTTCTCATTTTCTCCTTTTCTCCAAATTAACTCTCAAATTTCCTTCCTATAATAGGAATGGTATATGTAGTTCAAGAAAACTGGGTCCAGAAACAGTTTATGAGGGGACAGGACTGAAGCTGAACCTTCATTCTAATTCTACTCCTTTCTTTGAAATCCAAAGTGTTCTTATTCCACAGATGTCTTCAATACACATACACATACACATACACATACACATACACATAATCATACACATACACATACACATATACACACATATATGTATACGTATGTGTATATATGTTTATAAATGTATATAATGGCTCTCTTTGATCTTCAGGGGAGACTCTTCAATTCGATTAAACAAAGCCCTTAAGCCAGCAGTTTTCAACCTGTGGGTTATGTTCAATTTGTAACAATGAAGACACATCCTGCATATCAGATATTTACATTATTATTCATAACAGTAGCAAAAATTACAGTTATGAACTAGCAACAAAAATAATTTTGTGGTTGGGGGCCACCACAACATGAGAAACTGTATTAAAGAGTCACTGTATTAGGAAGGTTGAGAACCACTGCTGCTTAAGCATTTTCTATGTGTACTGTGAAAGGTTCTGGGAATTGAAAGACAGAAGCAAACAGTTTCTGCCTTCAAGAAGCTCACACTCTAATTTGGAAAACAACATGTAAACAAGTATATACAAACAAACAAGGGGAGAGAGAGTGATGCACATACCTATATGTATGTATATGTAAATGTATATTTATTATAGTCATAAAAATATGCTAAATATATATTCACATATATCTAGGTATGTAGTTGTGTGCATGTGAAAATACCTTATATTCAGCTGAAGGTTATAACACACATGTGTTATATACATATATACAGATAGATAGATAGATAGATAGATAGATAGATAGATAGATAGATAGATAGATAGATAGATAAGTAGATAGTGCAAATTCCTTTCCAAAAGGAGAGTACTATAATAGCTAGGGAGATTCGAAAAGTCTTCATGTGGAAAAGGGCACATGAACTATGCTCTACAGGAAGGTAAGGTCTCCACAAAATCAAAGTGTGAGGACAGACAGGAGGTTCTGCCTGTGCAAAAACATGTAGGTGGGAGGTGAAATTTACTATATTAATGATAATGATAATGTTTCCTGTTCCATCAATAACACCCATATCATGTTCTTGTCAAACACTTTGACTGTAGGCTGAAGGGACTGTCATTCCTCCCAAAACGGAAAGTAGGCTGAAGTGATCTCTACCTGCCTTTGAATTATTTTAAAAGAAAAACTTTACAGCAATCAGGATCATTCATATGTAAGCAGGCTGGCAGTCCTGTTTCTGCCTACCTGGGAATACTGTGGCTATTAACTGCCCACAGGGAATCCCAGGAGCACAGCCACTGATGTATGGTAAAATCATGCCCAAATGCCACCCTCCCTGGTGTTGAAGAGACTGAGGTCTAAAGCCCAGGGATACACATAAAAATGTATTCATGAACCCATGGGTCCCCTCTTAAATACCTAAACTCTCTCTAGGCAGCTCAGGCTAAAAATGCATGTAATATCACTTTCATTTTTACCAGTTGGCATGCAATCAAAAGAATGCTGGCAAGACCTTTAAAAGGTCTCCAAAGCAGTGTTGCTGGGCAGATGAGCCACTGGTTCCTTAAGATAGTGTCATGGAGCTTAAAATGAGTAAAGTTTCATCTTCTTTCCCTCTGCCCTGATTTTGACCAAAATATTTATGAAAGACAAAAGAGGTATGATTGCACCATCTATGCATGTTTCACTGACTGTTTCTAAATCCTGCCAGCCTGGCAGAGTCCACTATTTGCGGGTGCTGAAATTGGCAAGAAATGCATACTGTATTTCCAGATAATATAGTAGTAAAACTCAGATTCAAGGGTTGTTAATCTCAAACATATTATGGGATTGCAGAGCAACTAAGGTACTGTCTTCATTTTAATTACTAGGGTTGGCAGAGGAATCCAATTATGTCTCCGTGCCCCAATATAACCCTTTCTTTCTTTCTTTCTTTCTTTCTTTGTTATTCTCCTAATCTCAGTATCTTTTGATCACCTTTTTGTTGTTTTTTATTTTCAAGTTTGCCAGTTTCTTCTGTAGCAACGTGAAGGATATTTGAGAGAGTAATTCATGTTTAAATACTTATAGTACACTTGAGAGCCCAGGAATTTCAGTGTCCTGGCTAAATTGTTTTAGTCTCTTCCTCCAGGAAAGCTGCAGCTGCATGGATGATGGGAATCTTATGTGCCAAATAAGAGTCAATACCTGGTGATGATGGGTATAGACAGTAGAGTTTGGCCTATCCAATTGTAACAAGGTTTAGTGAATACAAATGTCATTTTCCAGAGTATGTTATAATTGAAGTAAACACCTCACAAGAATCCTCTTCAGATAGGGGCAGCTAGGTGGTGCAGTGAATAGACCACTGGCCCTGGAGTCAGGAGGACCTGAGTTCAAATTCGGCCTCAGACACTTAACACAAAACCTAGCTGTATGACCTTGGGCAAGTCACTTAACCCCAATTACCCTCCAAAAAAGAATCCCCTGCAGACTGACAATAGGACGAGACTTTCAGAAACCTAATTCAATCCAATTTCCTTTAACAAGCATTTGGGAACTGGAAATACAAAGACCAAAAGGAAAAAAAATTATTGTCCTTATGCAAAATGTATTCTATGGGAGAGAAATATCTACAAAGACAAAATATATTAGAAGATATTTTGTCTGGGAATAGGGGCAGGGTTAATGAGAAGAAAAGACTGAGGGGAAGAAAGACAACACACCAGTTACAAGAAACAGGCTATCCAGTCATCAAGGCAGGAGATGGAATGTTATATACAAGTTAGTTTGTCTAAAACATTTCTGGAAACAGGAGGGAGTCACATTCTGTCCTCATCAAATAGCTCTGAACTCAGGATCTAGCCTAAACACTGCAGTTCCCTCATGAAAATGATGACGCTAACTTAACCATTATAAGGACATAGGCTAGAAGTCATTTTTCTTCTTGTTGTTACTAATAGATTCTAATTAGTAAATAAAAGCATGGTATTTGGGATAACTTAAATCCTGCCTCTTTTACTTGCTTCATGTATGACTGTGGGTAAGTCACAATTTCACTTTTCTGGGCCTCTGTAAAAGAAGTATTCTTTTTTATACTACCCACTTCACGAAATAGTTGTATCATATAAGATTATCTGTGCAAAGCAATTCGAGACTATTAAATACTGCATAATTATAGGTTATTATTGCATATTTTTCATCTATGCCTTCTCAGGTACACTCTTAGGAAGCTGAGTGATGATTTCAGACTCAGAAGGACCTGGCTTCTTGTCCTATCTGTGATACATACTGGCTGTGTGACCCTGAGCAAGTCACTTAACTCAGTGTGCCAGGCAACTCTCTAAAAGTAGAAGTTGAGCTGGTAGAGGAAAATTATTCTCCTGGGAGTTTCCTAAAGCAACAGATTTCAGTTGCTATACACAGACATAAACATTTAGATATGTACAAACACATACATACACAGGCACACACCATGTCCCAAAAAGTCTTAGTGCAGTTTTAAACATTAATAGCTTGTAACTGTACTAAGACTTTTGGGGCACCTAGTACATGACGGCTGCCTAAAGTCTGATATATTAAGTACTGATGATATTTTCAAAATAATTATAATTTCAGATAGAATATGAAAACAAAAGCTATAATGTGCTTATGAGTTCTGAAGAAATTTATTTTTTTAAATCGTACTTGTAGAAATGATGACTTCTTTGGATTAATAAATTTGGTGGATCTGGGATCTCAGTAAGTGTTGGTATTACTTTTAATAGTAATCCCTAATTCTAATAGTAATTCCATAAGTAGGCAGTGCCTTACTACAGAGAGTTTCAGACTTTGATTTAAAAGAACTGTGTCCAAATTCTGATTACAGTATAGATTAGCTGTGACATTATGGAAAAGTCACTTATCCCCTTTAATTTTGCTTTTTTATCAACTGCAAAATGGAGATACAGGATTGTTGTGATGCTTACATGGGGCCATATAAGGAAAAGACTTTTCAAACCCTAAGCACTATCCAAGCACTTGGTGTCATTAGATTGCTCCCCACCCCACCCCCACTCATACCCTGGCACACATCCTGAATCATCCTGCTTACTCTGACCCAAATTCTCCTCATATCTTCTCCTGAGATACACTAAGAGGCCTCCCTTTGCATCTCTTAGCCTTACATGAGTGCCAGTACAACCCACGGATTTCACAACTGAGATTGCTTATTCTCAATAAACTGCCCATAACTGACCTGCGTCCTTTTCTAATCAAGCATTTCTTTCATGATACTTTTCTTACATGGTTTCTTTTCTACAATCAATGAGTGATGATCTACTTCAACCAAATTATGTACACCACACAGAACTTAATCATCCTTTTGATAACCTATAACATTTAATCTTCAAAGACTGATACATTCCACACTTCAAAGTTTTATTAGAATGATGGCTTAAATAGCTGAACTCACTGGCCAGAGAAAGCACAACAGGCACAAAGTAAGAAGCATCTTTACTCCATTTGTGGTCATTCCTGTTATACCTGCTGAATTCGTGTACCTGACTGGGGGCAGGGGTATGGGTAGAGGCGTAGTTAAAGATGGGATGGGGTCCACATTTCAACCCAGGTCATTGAACTCCATACCCTTTACAGGTTCACTCAGATTTTCTCTCTCTCTGTCCTTCTGTTTCTCTGTCTCTGTCCCCCCCCCCGTCTCTCTGTCTCTGTCTCCCTCTCTCTGTCTCTCTCTGTCTCTGTCTCTCTCTCTCTCTTTCTCTCTCCCTCTGAGGTTTTCCTTTTATTGATTATGCTTTCTTGTAGAAAGTCTTGGAATGAACTTAGCTGCTATTGTAAGTTCCTAGATCTAGATCCATAAAAGGATCTTAGAAGTAATTTAGACCATTTTACAGATGAGGAAACTGATAGGGAGAGATATTAAGTGACGTGCCCCTGTCACACAGGTACTAAGTGTCAGTCTTGGGATCTGAACTCAGGTCCTAAGAATTCAAATTCAGGATCCTTTCCATTGCAGCATGCTGTCTCTCTAATTGATGAACAGGTGCTTACCAAATGCCTGCTGCGTGGCAAAGCATTTTCCTAGATTCCCTGGGGTCTAAGAAGAAGTACAAGATGCACTCTCTACTCCCAAGGCACTTACAGTCTAGCTGAAGAGATAAGACATGTACACATAAAAAAATAATGAACAACACAAGGCATTACATATGGATGAAAGAAACAACAAAAAAACATATAAAAGACTAGATAAGTAGACTTTAAACTAGGTACTGAAAGATTGATAATACTCATGTAGATAGTACAGAAAGGTCCAGAAACAGAAATTTAGGGGACATTAAATACATGACCCAATTAAAATGGATTAGAAGAAGAAAAGACTGGAAAGGTTGTTTGGGTCATAGAGCAAAGGGCCTCGACTATCAGACAGGGGAGCCTGGACTTTATTATGTTGGTGTTGAGAACCACTGAAGGCTTTTGATTCAGGGCACAATATGATAAAAGAAGTCTTTTAGGGGGGAAAATGTGATGTTGGTAAAGCACATGTATCAAAAGAGAGAGAGGCTAGAAGACCAGAAGCAAAGAAATATTCTGAGGCCACACTTTGTGTCCAAGATCCTACCTTGACCCCTTAGTGGTTCCTCTCTCTAATAGCAAGTTTATGATCTTCTTTTCTTCCCTCAAAACTGACACCATATTACAGCCCTATGGACAAGTCACCCGAAATCTCACATACCTTGGGCCATGCCAACGTTTCTTAAGAGTTAATAATAAAAGTTATCATCAAATCATACTGATAATACCTTGAAGTTTCCTACTTTTCACTAAAACATTTTGAAACAGTTTGGGAGAAGGGAGGAGATAATGGACCAAATTCTTTTGCTATAATTTTTATGTTCGTTCTTTATCCTTGGGCCTACTTTCTGTCTTTAGAACCAAAGTGCTTAATCCTCACAGCGGTGGTGATGAAGATGGATGGTGTGCTGTACCCAGCATGCGGAATAATATCACCAAAGCAACATCTGTCTGGCAATACTGTAACCATGGAAGAATTCCCCTGCATGCCCCATGCCATAGGAAACATCCCCACGTTGAGGACCCTCAGCACAATAGAATACTGGTCACATAGCCACAACAAAAACATTGTAAATGGGGGAACTTTGTTTATTTGCCCAGACATTTAAAATGGAGTGTGAAATGACATAGTGAGGATTAGGTAGTTAAAACCAATGACAGATTTTGCTACCCCAAGTAAAAATGTCCCTTGTGCAAGAAACTTGAATATCATGGGTACGATAGATAACTTCTGAAATGTTTCCTATCTGCCAAAACGCTGCTTAACTTAATTTACAACAGATGGAAACAGTAAGGGGAAAAAATTGAACAAGAAAGGAAAGATACAATGTCAAACTGTGCTTACAGTTGGGGAGAAAAATTGGCAGATTAAAAAAAATAAAAGATCTGAACTAAAGTCAAACCAGGTAATAAAAATTAAGATGACTTAAGGAAGTCTTAGAGTGATCATATCGTGTGCAGTTATCATTTTCCTTGATTTCATAATTATCTTTTTCCTTGGATGAAATAAAATATTGCCCCTGTGAGTTACAGCCACTCATCTTTTATTTAAGACTGATATTGTAGGACATTTTTTTTAGAATACATCGTCCTTGAGTTCAATTTATTCTACCTATGGTATTTCATTAATTCTGACCATTTCAACCTCAAATTCCTTGAATTGCGGAATAAGATTTAATTGTCTTTCTGTTTGGATTACTTCCAGAACTACTGCTTTGGGAATAGTGCATAGAATAACAAAATTGGCATGGGATGTGTTTGGGGTGGTCTTTTCGCCCATGGCTACCTCAGCCATGATAAATATAGGGGAATTACTAGAAAGGTAATCTATAAGGTTTTGTATTCAGTCAGAGCATTATATCCTGAAAATTTTAGCATTCAATTTTAGATATATCCTGATTCTTTCTGTGTTGCAGCAAGCAAGGTCTCATAGCTTATTGATGACAATAGGAGGCTGGGAAAGGAAAGGAGAGCAAGAAACAGAGATAGAGGGAGAGACAGAGACAAAGAGGAGATAGAGAGGAGAGACAGACAGGCAGAGACAGAGACACAGAGATAGAGAGAAACAGATGGAGAGACAGACAGATAGACCATCTATACCTCTATATTCCTGTTCTTTTAGACTGTCCTCATTGTCAGTTCTGTCCATCAGGTATGCTCACAAATATGGACACAGATCTGCTGAGGACTCATGAACTTATTTACTTCTGCTCTGTTCTTTTCTACCTGGTACCTCAGGGTTTCCCCCTGTGATCAATCACAAAGAGACCAGATTGTTGACAAGATAATGGTATTATTAGGTGGGTCGAACAGCCATACTGGAAGAGTGATGGATATATCATAGAACTATCTCAAGTTGAATGGAGATCTCTGGTAGTATGCAGCAGTATTCTGTCTTCTGCCCAATTATTTTTTTTGAGGGGCAAGGCAAGGCAGTTGGGGTTAAGTGACTTGCCCAAGGCATCACACAGCTCGTAAGTGTGTCAAGTGTCTGAGGTCAGGTTTGAACTAAGGTACTCCTGACTCGAGAGCAGGTGCTCTATTCACTGCACCACCTAGCTGCCCCTGTCCCATTCTTTTCAACACTTTTTATCATTTTCCATTCTTTATATTCCTAATGCTTAGCATAGTGCGGGGTACATAGTAGTTACTCAATTGGGTGCATGTTGACCAATCAAAGGAAGAGGATGAAAACATTGGTGATATGCTAATCGCGTATTTAACATGAAAGGAAAAGTAGTTAGGTGAGCTAAATTGCTGGGTGGAATGTCTAAATCAAAACCCAAAATGTACTTAACTGGTTAATGCTGTGAACTAAATGAAACAAGATGAGATATAGTGTTGATAAATGCAATGGCCTGTTTTTTCATTTAAAAAAAACCCAACAACAGCTGATCAAGCACACAATGGAAGAGAAATAACTAGATGATCACTCCAGTTAAAACACACACTCATAATACGAGATGTTTAACTGAAACCTGGATGTGAGAAGATCATAAGAGTGGCATTCATGTAACATTTTCAGTTTTTTTTTATACACACACTATCTCCGATGATCCTCCTAAAAAAAAACCTTCTGAGTTAGAAGGCAGTGCTATCATCTTGTTACAGTAACAAAACTAGGCTCTAAAAGATTGTGATTGGACCAGGATAACACAGGTTTGAGAAGAGACTTGAACAGACTGCCAGCATATATAACATCATCTAGATCAGTGGTTCTCAACCTTCCTAATGTCGTGACCCTTTAATACTCATATGTGGGCCTATCTACATGTGGTCGGACCCACCTGGGGACAGAGAAAGGAGTGGCGTCTCGGTTCCTAAGACTATCAGAAATATGTGTTTTCTGATGGTTTTAGGCGACCCCTGTAACCCCTGTGAAAGGTTGTTCGACCCGCAAAGGGGTTGTGACCCACAGGTTGAGAACCACTGGTCAAGCTGCTATTCCCCACTGTCTTTGTGGTATAATATGGCTGCAATAAATAAAGAAATAAAGAAATGATTGCATATATAAATGCATAAAGAAAACAAATGAAGTAAATCACAGGCTGCATTAGTAAGGGACCAAGGAAATAATAACTATATTGCAATCTGTGCTAGTTAGAGTGTATCCAGGATATCATATTCAATTTGGGGAACCTCAGCTTAAAGGGAATGTTAAACAACTGACATGTGCCCGTAGGAGAGAAACCAAGATGAAGCAGATGCTCAGACCTGCATCACCCAATAATTGTGTAGAGCATTGTAAGGTTTGCAAGGTGCTGTACACATATTATCTCATTTTATCACTCTAACAATCCTGAATGGCATGTGCTGTATTTCCCATTTTTCAGATCAAGAAACAGAGGCACATAGATGTGAAGGTGCCCAAGGTCATAAAACTCAGAAGGGTCTGGGTCTAAATTTAAATTCAGATCTTCCTGCCAAAAGATCCAATGTGCTACCCACTGTACCACCAAATGAACACTTAAAGAATTGAGGACATTTAGTTGAAGGAAGAAAATTGTTTTTTTTTTTAAATTTTCTTTTTATTTATTTATTTATCTTTATTTATTTATTTGTGTATTTATTTATTTATTTATTTATCTATTTATTTATTTATTTATTTTTGAATTTTTTTTTTTATTAACTTGTTTGTTCACTTTTAGGTTACAAGATTCTGTTCCATACTCACTTCAGTTAGATTTTTCTCCCCTTCCTCCCCATCCCCCACCCAACCCCCCCATGGTGGCATACAGT